>JAVSCE010016978.1:0-476251 GCA_032199065.1 Smutsia gigantea | reverse complement strand
ACGGACCCCACAGAAATACAAAGAATTATAAGAGAATATTATGAGAATCTGTATGCTAACAAGCTGGAAAACCTAGAAGAAATGGACAACTTCTTAGAAAAATACAACCTTCCAAGACTGACCAAGCAAGAAACAGAAAAACTAAACAGACCAATCACCAGTGATGAAATCGAATTGGTAATCAAAAAACTACCCAAGAACAAAACCTGGGCCTGATGGATTCACCTCTGAATTCTACCAGACATATAGAGAAGAAATAACACCGATTCTCCTTAAAGTTTTCCAAAAAATAGAAGAGGAGGGAATACTTCCAAACTCATTCTATGAAGCCAGCACCACTCTAATACCAAAAGCTGGCAAAGACCTCACCAAAAAAGAAAATTACGGACCAATATCCCTGATGAACGTAGATGCAAAAATACTCAACAAAATATTAGCAAACCGAATTCAAAAATACATCAAGAGGATCATACACCATGATCAAGTGGGATTCATCCCAGGGATGCAAGGATGGTACAATATTCGAAAATCCATCAACATCATCACCACATCAACAAAAAGAAGAACAAAAACCACATGATCATCTCCATAGATGCTGAAAAAGCATTTGACAAAATTCAGCATCCATTCCTGATTAAAACTCTCAACAAAATGGGTATAGACGGCAAGTACCTCAACATCATAAAGGCTATATATGACAAACCCACAGCTAACATCATACTTAACGGCGAGAAGCTGAAAGCTTTTCATCTAAGATCGGGAACAAGACAGGATGCCCACTCTCTCCACTGTTATTCAACATAGTACTGGAGGTCCTAGCCACAGCAATCAGACAAAACAAAGACATACAAGGCATCCAGATTGGTAAAGAAGAAGTCAAATTGTCACTATTTGCAGATGACATGATACTGTACATAAAAAACCCTAAAGATTCCATTCCAAAACTACTAGAACTAATATCTGAATTCAGCAAAGTTGCAGGGTACAAAATTAACACACAGAAATCTGTTGCTTTCCTATACACTAATGATGAACTAACAGAAAGAGAAATCAGAAAAACAATTCCATTCTCAATCGCATCAAAAAGAATAAAATACCTAGGAATAAACCTAACGAAGGAAGTGAAAGACCTGTACTCTGAAAACTACAAGACACTCCTAAGAGAAATTAAGGAATACACTAACAAATGGAAACTCATCCCATGCTCTTGGTTAGGAAGAATAAATATTGTCAAAATGGCAATACTACCTAAAGCAATATACAGATTCAATGCAATCCCTATCAAACTACCAACAGCTTTCTTCAATGAACTGGAACAAATAATTCTAAATTTCATATGGAACCACAAAAGACCCCGAATAGCCAAAGCAATCCTGAGAAGGAGGAATAAAACAGGGGGAATTACACTCCCTGACTTCAAGCTCTACTACAAAGCCACAGTAATCAAGACAATTTGGTATTGGCACAAAAACAGACCCACAGACCAGTGGAACAGAATAGAAAATCCAAACATTAACCCAAACATATACAGTCAATTAATATTTGATAAAAGTGCCTTGGATATACAATGGGGAGATGACAGCCTCTTCAGCAGCTGGTGTTGGAAAAACTGGACAGCTACATGTAAGAGAATGAAACTGGACTACTGTCTAGCCCCATACACAAAGGTAAACTCAAGGTGGATCAAAGACTTGAATGTAAGTCATGAAACCATAAAACTCTTAGAAAAAAACATAGGCAAAAGTCTCTTGGACATAAACATGAGCGACTTCTTCATGAACATATCTCCCCGGGCAAGGGAAACAAAAGCAAAAATGAACAAGTGGGACTCTATCAAGCTGAAAAGCTTCTGTACAGCAAAGGACACCATCAGTAGAAGAAAAAGACATCCTACAGTATGGGAGAATATATTCATAAAAAACGTACCTGATAAAGGGTTGACATCCAAAATATATAAAGAATTCATGCACCTTAACAAACAGAAAGCAAATAATCCAATTAAGAAATGGGCAGAGGACATGAATAGACACTTGTCCAAAGAAGAAATTCAGATGGCCAACAGGCACATGAAAAGATGCTCCACATCGCTAATCATCAGAGAAATGCAGATTAAAACCACAATGAGATATCACCTCACACCAGTGAGGGTGGCCAACATCCAAAACACAAACAACAACAAATGTTGGCGAGGATGTGGAGAAAAGGGAACCCTCCTACACTGCTGGTGGGACTGCAAATTAGTTCAACCATTGTGGAAAGCAGTATGGAGGTTCCTCAAAAAACTCAAAATAGAAATACCATTTGACCCAGGTATTCCACTCCTAGGAATTTACCCTAAGAATGCAGCAGCCCAATTTGAAAAGGACAGATGCACCCCTATGTTTATTGCAGCACTATTTACAATAGCCAAGAAATGGAAGCAACCTAAGTGTCCATCAGTAGATGAATGGATAAAGAAGATGTGGTACATATACACAATGGAATATTATTCAGCCATAAGAAGAAAACAAATCCTACCATTTGCAACAACATGGATGGAGCTAGAGGGTATTATGCTCAGTGAAATAAGCCAAGCCGAAAAAGACAAGTATCAAATGATTTCACTCATATGTGGAGTATAAGAACAAAGAAAAAATACTGAAGGAACAAAACAGCAGCAGACTCACAGAACCCAAGAACGGACTAATAGTTACCAAAGGGAAAGGGACTGGGGAAAATGGGCGGGAAGGGAGGGATAAGAGGGAAAAAGGGGCATTACGATTAGCAGATGTAATGTTGGAGGGGCACGGGGAGGGCTGTACAACTCAGAGAAGACAATAGTGATTCTATAGCATCTCACTACGCTGATGGACAGTGACTGTAATGGGGTTGGTGGAGGGGACCTGATGAAGGGGTAGTTTAATAATCGTAATATTGCACATGTAATTGTAAATTAATGATAATAAAATAAATTATATTAAAAAAAAAAGACCATGGGAAACAACTTTGATCAAGCAAAGCCACCTTATTAGACTTGCTATAGGACGTCCCTGTAAGAACAGTCAAAATTTTGGCTTTGAGTTCCAAAATAACAAAAGTAAAACCTGGGGGATTCATATGATGTAGTTTTACCACAAACTGAGAGATGGGAAGATTGCGCGGTGACATGAGATCACAGACAGGATATAAGAATACTTTCTGGGCTGGGGATGTGGGCGTGGGCTAGGAGACAGAAGAAAATGGGAGAAAGTGATTTGAGAGGTAGAAGAGGGCTCTGGTCCCTTTATCCTCTTTGGGAGTATTCCTGCAGGGACCATGTCACCTACCACAGATAAGTTTGGGGAGATCTCAGGGCAGCAGGCTCCCTAAGGAGGCTTCAAGCCTATTGGAGAAGCTCCTTAACCAGGATCCATAAAGCAGCAGTGGTTAAGGAATAGACCTGGGCATTCTCAGGGATTCTGTTCCTGAGTGGGACAGGCCAGCAGCCAAGTGTTCCCATACTGAGGCAGGAACACTGAGGATACAGTTACTCTCCGTCATAGAGAATGTAAGCACATTACATCTGCACCTGTAAATACTTAAAAAAGATCATACTTGCTTTACCCCCACATCATAATCTCTTCCTTCTCTTTGATTCTACTGCTCTCTCCCACCCTCCACTTTTAACGTAGCCTCTGGCATTTCATAGTTCATTGTTCCTGGGTTTATTTACTCAAGAAAAATACCTGACTTCTGTGACCTGGTAGTTGGTAATTTTGCTCTGATGTGAATTATAATCATGAGGATTTTGGAGATGGCATGAGACCAAAATGGCTTACTGGTGGGTAAGCCTGGTGAAGTGGTGGCTCCCAAATTTCTTGATAGGAGAAGCTTACAGGCTGCAATCTATTTGGAGGACTTTCTGGTCAACATTACATTGATCATTAACTTTGATCAAGAAAAATAGCAGCATTTTCTAAAGATGCATTTATCCACTCTTTACATGAGAATCAGAGAATGTCAATGCCTGTGCCAGAGATTCCCATTATTACTATTGTTATTAATTGGGTGTCTTGGAAGGGGGCTCTTAGAAAGGAGAGGGGAGAGTTTACTCCTTGCTGCTTTTACTGCTAGCAGACCACCCAGAATTCAGAGCTCAATGTGGCTTTGTTGTTCTCTTCTCATTATCTAGTATGTAGTAACTCAAGTGATATAACAAAAACGTTCTTTGTGAGAAGAAAGCCAACTGATAGTGCTTGGGATGGCCATAGAGAGAAATTAAAGAAAGCCTAAGAAACCAAAGAAAGTCTAAGAGAGTGAAAGTATTTGCATTTTAAACATTAGCAACTGTTTCTGGATAGGTCCCCAGTGAATGTCAGGAATCTACTCTAAAATGTACCAACTGTAAGAAAATTTGGAAAGGAAATACACTAAAGGGGAGGGGCATTCCCATAATCCTACTATCCCAAAATAACTAACATTTGCAATGTATATTTCCAGTCCTTTTTCTATGTGTTTCAAATATAATCAAGATGACAGCCCTCTACTTTTTACCACTAACATATCAAAGGCAAATTTCCATACAAATAAATCATTTCCAATAAATATGTTTTAACATTCTATTCCATTACATTAAAGTAACATAATTTGTAACATAATCGACTTAATAATCTCCCAACCAGTCATTATTTTTCCAGTTTCATTACTATTATAAATAACACTGTAATGAACATTTATAAATAAATTTTAACTAAAATTTTACACTCTTAGGGATGTGTGTATGTATATACTTATGCATACACACATGCGTATCTTGTATATAAGTGTGTTGTATATATGCATGTGTTTATGTGTATGTATGGGACTACTGAATCAAGAGGTTGTGAACATTGTAAAATCTGTTAATTCATATTAATGAGTTCCAGAAAGGCTGGTCTACTTTGTACTAGCTGGGTAAGACAGAATGAATATCATCATCACAGCCTTGCTAGCATTGCATATTATCATTTTTAATAATTTTATCTTAGTTGCAATATGAGAGAAGGGTCTAAATCATTTTGATCCAAATCTGCTTTGTAATGTTTTAAGAACTATTCATTGAATAAACTTTCCCTTCACCACTGATTTACTTTATCTCCTTCGTTGTTAAATGATTAGATATATGATAGATTCTTTTTCTGGGATCTCTTTTTCTGTTCTATCCATCTAATGTTTGCATCTGTACCATGCATACTGATTTGTAATAATTAACAATAGTTTACAAAAATTTCATTATGTTTTAAACCTGGTGGAGCAAATCTATGTCTTTGGAGTTTTTTTTGTTTTTGTTTTGTATAGTTCTAAGCTAATTTAATCTTTTCAGAATATTTTTGGTTTTAACTCCTGCTACAGCACCAGCTATATTTTACCTTAAAGTACAGCTACATAACTTACCTCCATAAAGAAACAGAAAGCTCCTTGAAGTTGGAAATTTTTAAATCTTCTTTTTCCATGTCCCCTTTTTCTGGACTGCAATTATTTATTCATAAAATATAGTGAAGACCTCTCAACTGCAGGCAATTGGTTTCCATCAGAACCAACTCCCAAACTGGCCATATTCCCCTCCTTTTTGAATGTCCTAGAATCTTGACGTAGCTACTTACTCCATCTCCTCTATTTCTCTCTTTCCTCAGTCACAGTCCAGTCACATCCAGCAATCCCTTAAGCAGACAACATTAAAAAATTAACTAATTACTAATTGATAATTACATTTGCTTAGCACACTGCCCTCTACACATCCTCCCTACTCATGGACACGATTGACAGATGAACTGAGAGGTCATTATCATTATACAGGCTGAATGAAGATACAGCTAAATATTAATGAATTTTATTTGGTAATTGCCCACATAAGAAAAAAATTATCATTTTAAAGAACTGTAGTTACTACTGAGGCTCATTACTCCTTCAAGGGTGAAGGTTCCAGTGAGCAGAGGTTATTACATACTGTTCTAAACTAAAATTAACTCTATCACCTGTGATTTTTGGTGTCTCTAAAAATAGTCAGTAGTTAACTAGTGATATTTTTAAACCAAATAAGTGGGGGGGAGGTGTCTGTTTTTATTTGTTTAAGAAATTCATTTGGTCAGAGCAATAATTCCTAAATCAAGCTATGCTTTGGAAACAAGTAAGGACTGAGCATGCAGATTCCTTCATGCCACAGAGAGTTTCACTCTATAAGGCCAGGGCTGGAGCCAGAAATCTGTTTGTTTTTCTTTTTCCTTTTTTAATTCCCTAGGTGATCCTGATATAGCCTTTTGGGAACTACTAGGCTAAAACATGTTGTTAGCAAGGCTGAGATTACTGCCATTCCATGCACTGATTTTCTCCAGGACGTAAATATTCTACACAATTCTATGCCAGACCACTAGGTGTTGCAGGGGATCCAGAGGAGTTGATTGACCTGTAAGTTAACACTCTTGAAGTGATGAGAAAAATAGACCAGCAGCATCTTTGTTAGGATGGTCTGCTTTCCAATCCTCACAGGCTTCATTTTTAACTTTTGGATCAGAAAGGCATGCGCAGGGCTGGTTTTATGTAAGCAGAGGAGAAAATTCCAGATTGAGGTATGACGGAAGGATACTCGGTAAATACCATCCCTTTTTTTCCCCTTCCAGCCGGCCAGCCCTTTTGCAAATTATCTCCCCCAGTGCCAGTGTAACTGCCTAAGTATTTAATTCCTTTGAGTCACTCCCCAATCATTCTATCCATTCTACCTGATAACTGAGCATCCATAATTACCAGACAAAACGCTAATCTCTGGCAAATGGAAGATGAGGTACTTACCTCCCTGACTTTGGGGAGTTCGAATCCAGTGTGGGTTAGGGTTAGGGTTAGGGTTCATCTGTAATACAGCATGATCTGTGCTATGAGGAAAGAGAATTTGGAGCCCAGAAGAGAAGGTTAAATGAAGAAGTAAAAATTTATCAGCCCTGTTAAAGTCCTCAAAATTCTGGCCATGTTGACTGGAAGTCAACAGTGTTTCCACTGCACACAAAACAACATGATTTGCTTGAAGCTCTTGTTACTGAGTTGGAGGGTTCAAGGGTAAGTGGACCAGAATCCCAACTGTTGGCTTGTTTTTTGTTCCCACTCTCCAAGGCTGCCTGGCTACAACCCCCAGGCCAAGCCCTCTGACCAGGCAAATGACCAAGGGCTGCTGGGATTGGCCAATTATGTTTTTATGAGGGCATCCAGCTGCATGAATTTAGGAGCTGGATTTGAAGAACGGAGTAAGGGCAAGTGTAGCTGTGGCGGAAAGCCTATGAGGAGACCAGTGGGGGTGGGGGGCTAATAAAAACAGTGTCTAATTATAGCAAGTCATCAGAGTGGTGGTATGACAGGAAGAGATCACCAAGTCTTCACAGGTCACTGAAACTTACAAAGGCAGGGATGGATGTCTGCCTGGTGACAGCCTGCCCCAGACTGTTCTGGATCCTTGTCTATTAGCCATTTTCTAGGTTTCTGGCCTCCAAAAGATATGCAAAATCTGGGCTTTAATTGAATCCATTGTCTTCTTCAGGAATGTAATGGGTATATCACTCTGCTGTAATACAATACTAGATTAGCCTTCCCAGACTATACTCTGTTTTTCTTGGACATGCTTATCTGCATAAACATTCTGAGCTGCCTTTTTATCTGACCCAGATGGTCTATAATAATTTCCTATGATTAGTCCTATGTTCCTTTTATCTTTTATTTCCATCCAAATATATTTTGTCCCACTGCCAACTTATTTATTATGTGACATTCTTTCTCCCTCCTTGACCCACGTTGGCATAATTCCCCCTAGCCTGTTGTGTCTATCTTTTATATAAACTTTCCATCTCCAAATCATTCCAACTCTGTTTCTGGTTTTAGCCTCTCCTTAGTAATCCTTGTTGCATACTGTGTCTATTATATCTCTTGGAATTTGTTTTCTTTCAGTTCACTTCTTACCATGCATATGAAAGTCATTTGTAAGGGGAGCTGTTTAGAATTTTTTTTTCCCTTGGTTTCTTTTAGGGTTCTGCCTCCGTCCTTTGAGTTCTTTTAATCTCTGACCCTCCCCTATTTTTCAAGCCCCCTTGACTTCCCTGTAACATGCTAGTTGATATCTTCCTCCCAGATGCATGCAGTTTTTACCATTGTGGCTGTGTGGTTTTGCAGAAAGGGTTGACTGTCTTTCGTGTAACTTTCTAGTCTCCACCATTCTTTTTTTAGTGGGAACTCTATTCAAAATCAGTTTTTTCCTGATCATTAGCATGTACCCAGAGCCTGAAGGAAGTCTGATAGAAACTAAAAAAAAAAAAAAGTAAAGAACTCATTTTATGTTTTCATGAGATTCTCGCTGTCGGAAAAAACTCCAGAACAACCAGTTGAAAATGAAAATATTTTAACCCACTGCCTATGTGTTATATAAGGAGCTCAGTAATTTGGTTTTTTTCCTCATTAAATTTATATCTTTATTTTCTTACTTCCTCACTTAAACGTCCTTGTGGTTGTTTTGTGTGTGCAGGTGTATGTGGGAGTTTATGTCACCGACACATTCCCTTCACATTATGGAAAAGCTACCAAATATGATGTCACAGATATGCCTGTACTTCTATTCCATTTAATAATAGGCCCAACGGTGGTGAGGGCTCATGGTAGAAAGAGGGAGATAAAGCAGTGAGCATAACCGGAAGACTAGTGGCAACTCAAATATTTTCATGGGATGTTAATTTCCTTAGGGAGGGACTATGTTTTTAGTCATCTTTGTTACTCAGCCTCCCTGGGCCTGGGTTTTCTCCTGTGAAAATAGGGACAATGTTAACACCATGCCTACTCAATGGGACTGCTGTGAGAGTTACTGAAACACTGTCCAGGAAGAAACAATCTATCAATGGCGATCCATATAACAAGATATGACTATTAAAAGGTACCTGGGTGTCACTCAGTAAATTTTTGTGCCAGGCAACTAGTCAGTAATTCAATAACCTTAAAAGGAAAATTTATTTTTCCTATGGGAGTCATTGAGTGCCTAGAGAATCCACAAGAGCATAATTAACACATACTGTTTAAAGTACCACAGGGCATTGTTATCCATGCTGAGATCCCATCCTGACAGTAATGTGGTTTCAAGTTTAGAGGACATGAAACCAAGGGAGGGGACTCTGCTTTGAACGTTCCACTGTTTAGACCCAGGGCACAAATTTTGGCAATACAATTTCCAAAATACTCTTGTTATTAAAATCCTTGAGCCAATTGCATTTTTTTATTATCAAATATACATCACAGTGGCTCAACAGTCCCCCTCCCCTCTCCCCTGCCCAATCCTCTCCCCATTGGTGACCACTAGTCACTTCTCAGTGCCTATGAGTCTAATGCTGTTTTGTTTGTTCTGTTTTGCTTTGTTTTTACATTCCACAAATAAGTGAAATCATATGGCATTTGTCTTTCTCTGCTTGGCTTATTTCACTCAGCATAATACACTCTAGATCTATCCATGTTGTTGCAAATGGCAGGATTTCTTTTCTTTTTATGGCTGAATAATATTCCATTGTGTATATGTACCACCTCTTCTTTATCCATTCATCTATTGATGGACCCTTAGGTTGTTTCCATATCCTGGCTATTGCAAACAGTGCAGCAATAAACACAATGGTGCATATATCTTTATGAATCAGGGACTCTGTTTTCTTTGGGTAAATTCCTAGGAGTGGATTTCCTGGGTCAAATGGTATTTCTAGTTTTAGTTTTTAAGGAACCTCCATACTGCTTTCTACAGTGGTTGTATGAATTTACATTTCCACCAACAGTGTAGGAGGGTCCCCATTTCTCACATCCTTGCCAACACTTGTTATTTCTTATCTTTTGGATAGTGGCCATTCTAACTGGTGCGAGGTGATATCTCATTGTGATTTTAATTTGTATTTCCCTGATGATTAGTGATATGGAACACCTTTTCATGTGCTTGTTGGACATTTGTATTTCCTTTTTGGAGAAGTATCTGTTCAGGTCCACCACCCATTTTTTGATTGGGTTGTTTTTTGGGTGTTGAGGTGCATGAGTTCTTTATATATTTTGGACGTTAACCACTTATCAGATGAGTCATTTACAGTTATATTCCCCCATACAATAGGATGCCTTTTTGTTCTGCTGATGGTGTCCTTTGCTATGCAGAAGCTTTTTAGTTTGATGTTGTCCCACTTGTTCATTTTTTATTTTGTTTCCTTTGCCCAAGGAGATGTGTCCAGGAAAAAATTGCTCATGCTTATATTCAAGAGATTTTTGCCTATGTTTTCTTCTAAGTTTTATGGTTTCGTGACTTATATTCAGGTCTTTGATCCATTTCGAGTTTACTTTTGTGTATGGAGTTAGACAATAATCCAGTTTCATTCTCTTGCATGTAGCTGTCCAGTTTTCCCAGCACCAGTTATTGAAAAGGCTGTCTTTTCCTCATTGTATATTCATGTCTCCTTTATCATATAGTAATTGACTGTATATGCATGGGTTTAAGTCTGGGCTTTCTATTCTGTCCCATTGATCTATGGGTCTGTTCTTGTGCCAGTACCAAATTGTTTTGATTACTGTAGATTTGTAGTAGAACTTGAAGTCAGAGAGTGTAATGCCCCGAGCTTTGTTCTTCTTTATCAGGATTGCTTTGGCTATTTGGGGTCTTTTGTGGTTCTATATGAATTTTAGAACTTTTTTTCTAGATCATTGAAGAATGCTGCTGGTATTTTGATAGGGGTTGCACTGAATCTGTAAATTGCTTTGGGGAGGATGGCCATTTTGACAATATTAATTCTTCCTATCCATGAGCACGGGATAGATTTCCATTTATTGGTGCCTTCTTTAATTTCTCTCATGAGTATCTTGTAGTTTTCAGGGTATAGGTCTTTCACTTCCTTGGTTAGGTTTATTCCTAGGTATTTTATTCTTTTAGATGCAATTGTAAATGGAGTTGTTTTCCTGATTTCTCTTTCTGCTAATTTGTTGTTAGTATATAGCAATGCAACAGATTTCTGTGTATTAATTTTGTATCCTGTCACTTTGATGAATTCATTTACTGCTTCTAGTAGTTTTTGTTGGATTCTTTAGGGTTTTCTATGTATAATATTATGTCATCTGCAAATAGTGAGAGTTTAACTTCTATATTACCAATTTTGATATCTTTTATCTCTTTGTATTGTCTTATTGTCGTGGCTAGGAACTTCATATATTGAATAAAAGTGGTGAGAGTGGGCATCCTTGTCTTTTTCCCAAACTTAGAGGAAAAGCTTTCAGTATAACACACTATATGGGATTGTCCTATATGGCCCTTATTATGTTGAAGTACATACCCTCTATACCAATTTTGTTGAGAGTTTTTATCATGAATGGATGTTGAATTTTGTTAAATGCTTTTTCAGCATCTATGAAGATGATCATGTGGTTTTTATCCTTTTTTTAAATATGGTGTATGATATTGTTGGATTTATGAATATTGTACCATCCTTGCATTCTTGGAATAAATAGTACTTGGTCATGACAGATGATCTTTTTGATGTATTTTTCAATTTGATTTGCTAATATTTTGTTGAGGATTTTTGCATCTATGTTCATCAGGGATATTGGTCTGTAATTTTCTTTTTTGGTGATGTCTTTGCCTGGTTTTGGTATTAAAGTGATTCTAGCCTCATAGAATGAGTTTGGAAGGATTCCCTCCTCTTCTACTTTTTGAAATGCTTTAAGAAGGATGGTTATTAGCTCTTCCTTAAGTGTTTGGTAGAATTTGGCTGTGAAGCCATCTGGACATGGAGTTTTGTTTTGGGGGAGTTTTTTGATTACCAATTCAATTTCATTGCTGATAATTGGTCTGCTCAGATATTCTCTTTCTTCCTGGGTCAGTCTTGGAAGGGTATATTTTTCTAGGAATTTGTCCATTTCTTCTATGTTGTCCAATCTATTGGCATATAATTTTTCATAGTATTCTCTAATAATTCTTTGTATTTCTGCAGTATCCATTGTGATTATTCCTTCTTTGTTTCTGATTCTGTTTATGTGTGTACAACTCTTTTTTTTCTTATAAGTCTGGCTAGGAGGTTATCTATTTAATTTATTTTCTCAAAGAACCAGCTCCTGGTTTCATTGATTTTTTTTTTATTGTTTTATTCTTCTCTATTTTATTTATTTCTGCTCTGATCTTTTTGATGTCCCTCCTTCTACTGACTGGGTTTCATTTGTTCTTTCTCTAGTTTCTTTAATTGTGATTTAGACTGTTTATTTGGGATTGTTCTTGTTTCTTGAGGTAAGCCTATTTTGCTATGTACTTTCCTCTTAGAACTGTCTTTGCTGCATCCCACAGATTTGGGACTGTTGTGTTTTTGTTTTCATTTGTCTCCATGTATGGCTTGCTTCCTATTTTAATTTGTTCATTGACTCACTGATTACTTAGAAGCATGTTGTTTAGCCTCCATGTATTTGTAAGTCTTTTTGTTTTCTTTGTGTAATTTATTTCTTGTTTCATCTATTGTGATCTGAAAAGCTGCTTAATATAATTTCAATCTTTTTAAATTTATTGAGGCTCTTGTGGTCAAGTATGTAGTCTATTCTGGAGAACATTCCATGAACACTTGAGAAAAATGTGTAACCTGCTGCTTTTGGATGGAGTGTTTTGTAGATATCTGTTAAGTCCATTTGATCTCATGTATTGTTTAGTACCTATGTCTCCTTATTCATTTTCTGTCAGGTTGATCTGTCTATTGTGGGTGCTGTGTTAAAGTCTCCTAAAATGAAGGTGTTGCAATCTATTTCCTCCTTTAATTCTGTTAGTATTTGTTTTACATATCTAGGTGCTCCTATGTTGGATGCATAGATATTTATGATTGCTATATCCTCTTGTTAGAGTGATCCTTTTATCATTATGTAATGTCCTTCTTTGTCTCTTGTCACTTTCTTTGTTTTGGAATCAGTTTTGTCTGATATAAGTACTGCTACTCCTGTTTATTTCTCCCTATTATTTGCATGTAATATTTTTTTCCATCCCTTCACTTTAAGTCTGTGTGTGTTACTGAGTCTGAAATGAGTCTCTGGTAGGCAGCATATAGTTGGATCTTATTTCCTTATCCACTTTGCCACTCTGTGTCTTTTGGTTGGTATATTCAGTCCATTTACATTTCAGGTGATTATTTATAGATATGTACTTATTGCCATTTTATTAATTGTTTTTTGGCTGTTTTTTATATCTCCTTTCTGTTCCTTTTTTCCTGTCATACTTTTTTCTTTTTATCAATTGTTTTCTTTAGTGTTGTAATTGGATTTCTCTCTTTTTTACATTTATTTAAGACAGTAAGTATGTGTGTTTACTTACTGTAGGCTTTAGTTTTGTGGTTACCAAAGGTTCAAAGATAGTTTTTTTATTATATATAATATTCTGTCTTAAATTGCTGAATACTCTATTTCAAACACAGTCTAAAGGTAATTTTTTTCCTTCTTCTTCTTCCTCCTCCACATTTCTTGTATTAGATGTTGCAATCTGCACTTTCTGTGTAACCCTTGACTACTTTTCTGTATAGTAGATTTTGATTCTTTTGTTTTAATTTCATACTTTCTTGGTAATTGGTCGGTCTACTACCTTTACTGTGGGTTTATTTTCACTGGTGAAAGACCCTATTTAGCCTTAGGGTCATTTCCATCTATGGCAATCCATTTCATATATTGTTAAGACTGGTTTAATAGTAACAAATTCTTTCAACTTCTTTTTATATGGAAAGTGTTTAATACCTGCTGCAAATTTAACTGATAATCTTGCCAGGGTAGAGGATTCTTTGCTAGAAGTCCTTCTGTTTCAGTACATTAAATATGTCATGCACTCTCCTCTGGCCTGTAGAGTTTCTGTTGAGAAGTCTGCTGGTAGCCTGATGGGATTTCCTTTATAAGTAATCTTTTTTTCTCTTTCTGGCTACTTTCAACACATGCTCCTTTTCCTTGATCTTTGCCATTTTAATTTTTTTTGAGTTTTTTTTATTATTATTAAGGTATCATTGATATACAGTCTTATGAAGGTTTCACATGAGCAACATTGTGGTTACTACATTCACCCATATTATCAAGTACCCCCCAACACCCAATTGCAGTCACTGTCTGTCAGTGTAGTAAGATGCTATAGAGTCATTACTTGTCTTCTCTGTGCTATACTGCCTTCCCCGTGACCCCCCTACATTTTGTGTGTTAATCATAATGCCCCTTAATCCCCTTCTCCTCCCTCCCTCCCTACCCTCCCCAATCCCTTCCCTTTGGTAACCGCTAGTGTCTTCTTGGAGTCTGTGAGTCTGCTGCTATTTTGTTCCTTCAGTTTTGCTTTGTTGTTATACTCCACAAATAAGTGAAATCATTTGGTACTTGTCTCTCTCCACCTGGCTTATTTCACTGAGCATAATACCCTCCAGCTCCATCCATGTTGTTGCAAATGGTAGGATTTGTTTTCTTCTTATGGCTTAATAATATTCCATTGTGTATTATGTACCAGCTCTTCTTTATCCACTCATCTACTGATGGACACTTAGGTTGCTTCCATTTCTTGGCTATTGTAAATAGTGCTGCGATAAATATAGGGGTGCATACGTCTTTTTGACCATTTTAATTATTATATGTCCTGGTGTTGCCTTCTGGGGGTCCCTTTTGTTAGAGGATCTCTGTACTTCCATGACCTGAGTGTGTATTTCCTTCCCCAGATTAGGGATATTTTCAACAATTATTTCCTTAAAGAGTGTTTCTATCCCTTTGTCTCTCTCTTCTCCTTCTGGTACCTTTATTATGTGAATATTGTTTTGTTTGGATTGTTCACATAACTCTCATCATTCTTTTATTCCTAGAGGTCCTTGTTCTCTCTCTGCTTCTCAGCTTCTTTGTTTTCCTGTTCTCCAATTTCTATTTCATTTACCATATTCTCTACATAATCTAATCTACTTTTAAATCCCTCCATTGGATGTTTCGTTTCAGATACTGTATTCTTCACCTCTGAGTTCCTCTTTTTCAGTTGAAGTCCTCCCTGTGATCTTGAATACTTTTCTGTAAATCCATGAGTATGTTTATGACTTTTATTTTGAAATCTTTTTCAAGAAGATTGTTGACCTGTGTTTCATTTAGCCCTCTTTCTGGTGTTCTGTCTTGTAGTTTTGTTTGGGTCAAATTCCTCTGCCTGCTCATTTTGTCAGGTATTCTGTGTTTCTTCCTTTGTATTAGATGTCTCTGCTATACTTTCTGGTCTAAAAAGCAATAGCTTTATAGAGGTGTGCTACAGCACCCAGAAGCTCAAGATTCTTCACTCTCTAGTGCCTGGTTCTACTTTGTAGGGGCGCCAGTTGTTGGTATGCCGTGGGTGGAATGACTTTCTATCTGGCATCTTTAGTGGTCTAAGTCTGGGCAGGCAGTTTGCTTGAGCTGCTGTTTTTGTGATCAGTTCAGGAATCTCTGTTGAGCTTGCTGTGGGCATGTTCACCCTGTGCCTAGCCTGCAGCAATGATGAGCCTGCAGGGTTAATGGGGTGAGTAGACCAATGTGCCCTGGACACATGCACAGCACCAGATTTGGACACCCACAGCGAGGAAGGAGCTCTTGAGGCTGGCACCTCTCTGGTTGGGCTGAAATGAAGCCAAGCAAGCTTGGAGGGGCTCCCTCTGCCTGCCAGGCAGCAAAGTCTGATGCTGCTGAGCCACATGGGTTGGTTCCTGGCATTATGCAGGGAAGAGCCTAGGCACTGTGTTGCCAGCAAGGGGGATGGAGCACCTGGGGCTCCTGAGAATTCCCAATCTGTTGGGCCAAGGAAGGGCTGGAGAGGTATGGCCTACCTGCCCTTTTTCCTGAGGAGAGAGCTCCATCCAACCCTCGTCCCCTCTGGTACCCCTCCCACTGCTGGCAAGTCTTTCAAACTGCCACCTCTGCTTTGGGTCTCAGACTGATGGAGCATGCCGACTCTCCACACTGACTGGAGCCTCAGCCTCCCAGAGGGTCCCACCTGCCCCTGGTGCCCAGCCCTCATAATCACCAGAACCCAATGTAATGTGGGCTCCTGCTCCCAGAGCAGATCTCCAGGGCTAGGTGTCCAGTACTCCTGGGCTCCTACCTCCTCCCCATTCCATTCCTCTTCCTCCCACCTATGGGCTGGGGTGGAGGGACGGCTTGTGCCCCACTCAATCTTGGCTTTGCCGCTCACCCTTTTCTGTGTGGTCCTCTCTTCCTCCTCAGGTGTGGGGGGTCTGCTCTTCAGTCTTCTGGTCATTTTCAGGTCCAGTTGCATTTGCTGTATTTTCCTCTTTTATGTGTTTTTAGAAGGAGGTTTCTGTCTTGCCTTCCTAGTCCACCCTCTAATCCTCTCCTCATGGAGCCAATTGCATTTTTACCTTATTCAGAAACACAAAATTTAGAGGGAAAGAAGTCTTTAAGCTTATATTATTTGTATTAGGAGCACAGATTCTGGATCATGCTGCTTCCATGAAATTAACAGCAAAAGTATTTACTGACTTTGTGATCTTAGGCAGGTTACTCAAGTTTCCTGAGCCTCAGTTTTCTCAGATGTAATATAACAAAAATAATAGTTAGAACAGCCACCAATTAGAGCAGCTATGAGGAATTTTTTTAGTGTACAGAAAACCCTTATCACTCTGCTTGGTACATAGTAAGCCCTCAAGTAATGTTCATTGTAATTATTTTAGAAGCTGAGTTCCAAAGAGAATTTCATTTGCCTAAAGTCTTACAAATATACTTTGTAAAGAATGAAGTCAAGGTTCTTTTAGTTAATGTTAACTATTAGGGCTTTTTCCACCATACTACTAAGTCCTCCATATTTGTTTTTGACTCACTTTCTTCTATTTTGTCACATCTAGTAATCTTTTATCATTATGTAAATTATTCCATTGTGTATAGAAAAGAGAATCCTCAGTACTTTAGGCAGAACTTTCAGTCATGGGTAAAAGGTAGACAAGTTAGACATATTTATAGGTGACTCTCATGTGTTTTCTCCACTGTTAGTCAGCACTGTTTTCTTACCTTTCAGAGGTAAGCTCATTGAAGCAAAGTCCAGGTCTTATTTATAAGAGTGGACCCCTGAGCCTTGCCAACTTCTAATTGCTGTCTATGTCTTTAAATAGGAGCCTCAGGGCTGCATTGCCAGCAAGGGGGACGGAGCGTCTGGGGCTCCCAAGAGTTCCCTATCTGTTGGGCCAAAGAAACTCAGTAGTATTAATAATCATACATTACAAATTGTTTCTAACATTTTTATCATATATATTTCTCATTCATTTTTCTATAAGGCCTATTTTATAATATAGGACAACAAGGTTCAAAAGGAGTAAGTAAGTTGACCAAGACTACACTACTCCTAACTGCCTGGCAGGAACTCAAGCCCAGGACTGATGCCCTGTCTTCATTATCATAAGAAAAGGTGGGGGTGGGAATTCACACACTGACTACCTATTCAGACACAATTTAAGCTGATTAAAAATCTGCTGCTATTGAAACCATAATGTTGTTCATGTGAAACCTTCATAAGATTGTGTATCAATGATATTTTAATTAAAAAAAAATCCACCTCCACTAGAAAATGCACACATATTTTATGAGAGAAAAACAAATTTCACATAAATGAATTATCTGAAGTACAGGTGAGTCCGTTTTTTTACACAAAATTAGCTATTTCTTTACCAATACTATTGCTGAATTTCTCTTTTTCAAGTAGTGGGTTCTGACTGATATTGCAGCCCAGGAGAGCAGTTCAGTTTCAGCCTAGAGTTTGACTGGCTGTAGGAGAGTATATTCAATCCAATCCACAGCACCATTTAATTATAGAAAAATCGGTTGTCTTTCATGTGACATTCTTGCTCTCTTCAAACACTGTATCTGTTTTGATCTATTGTGGCTTCCTGTTAGGGTTAGGTTTAGAAACTGTCAAAAACATTTTTAACAAGCTTGTTATAATACTCCAGTAGAATCAGCTGAGTAAATTAATGTCTCAACACAAGAAACGATTCTATGTTTATTAAAGTATTTGAAAACAAAGATCCAGAGAGCTATGGAAAAAATTGAAAGGATAGTGGACTGATTGCAAGTTTATTTATAGCTGAAATAATTAATAATGTATATATTTTGTGCAACAACATTACCTTTTTCACAAGCCATATTTTATAACTTCATACAATTGTATAAAACATTTCTCAAAATCTTGAAATGTATTCAAACACTGAAGTTAAGGGGTTACATGTCAGGTAAGTAAGGAAGAGAACATCAATAGAAAAATAACGTTAGCAAAAGTCCTTATCACTTTATATTGAATATCAAGAAAATCAATAGAGAGCCTTTGTTACTTGTGAAAAAAATAAAAATACTGTTAATTTTAATCTTATTTTAGAGCATTACTTTGATCTGACTACTCAACCTTTGAGTTGTTTTGTTTAGCAATGGATATTAAATATTTCATAGTCTTCATTTTTCTTATCAGTGCAGAGTAGGCAATTTATAGCATAGTACCTTTATAAACAAGTATTTTTTTATATAAGTAATTTGCTCCAGAATGTTCCTTCAATTAAAGCCGATTTTATTCTTGAAAAGAGATATTATATTTCTGATTTAAATTAATATTTTCCTTCTTGAAACAGGGGTTTATCCTATTTTCACTATCTTAATATGACCTTGGGATGTTAATGAGTTAAGCAAGTCCATCACAATTTTACCTTTCTGGGATTGTGCTCTCTTTGGGTAATTAAGCCAAAGGATACTAAAATAAGATATATCTCTGTAGGGTAAAGGGGAATCTAGTACGGAATAATTACTGAGATACTAGAAAATGAAGAAGAGCTTAGTTCCCCATACAGAGGCTATAATCAGTCTCCACTGTAAGAAAGTACTCCTCAGAGAAGTACTCAGAGAAATTAAAGCAAACTGACGCCAGAGAAGTTGGAAAGGGTGACAAAGGACAGATAGAAAGAAAAGGCATGGTAAATATATAAACATAATGTGTCACCAAGAAGAAGAAAAGATGAAAGAAAGAAAGAAGAAAAGTATATCATGTAAAAGGGAAAAAATATAGATAGTATTGACAAGACATGAAACAAACAGCATAAGCATATGTCCTACAAGTACCTCATGCCAGTAGAGGATTTAATAAAGCTATGAATTCCAGAAAGGAAGAGCTCAAAGACAATATGACACACAATAAGAAAAGGTGAATGGCGAGAATGCAGAGCTAAGTAAAAGAGATTAAGAAACCAAATCATACCATTACAGACCCAACAATAGAAATAATAAAAAGAAAGTTAACATAATACCAAAAAGCTATAGGTAATCAACATGAATACAAAAGAAAAAGGCAAAGAGATTAATGTAACTTCAAGAAGACAAGGTATAGAAAAATATTTTCAATGAAATCATTAAAATTCTAGAATTCTCTAGGGCTCTAGACAACAAGAAAAGATCAAGTCTTCTACAAGTGAGGAAAACAAAAAACATCAGGTGATTATCATCCTAATTTATTGTTGGGAACATGGAATGCCACAAGACAATAGAATAATGTCTCTAATGTTCTGAGAGAAAGAAAAAAATGCTTTACCCAGCCAAATAATGACTGAAAAATAAAGGCAAGTGACAGACATTCAAAAACATGGAAGTCCTAAGGGAATATAGCACACTATTCAACAACCTGCCAAAACGAAGGAGCCAGAATAAAAGGAAGCACCTGTGATCACTGCATTCCTTTAGATATAGAACTATGTTTAAACAACCAAGAGGATTATGACTAAAAAATAAAAACATTTATAAACTCTTATCAAATCAAAATAAGTCTATAGGTGGGGGAAGAGAAGTAGGAAGAGTTATGAGAAAACTCATTTCCTCATCTTTCTTAACAAATAGTCAGTCCCTTTTGTCTAAAAGTACAACACACAGGCAAAAAAATAAATGACTCTCGCCTCTTAGTGGTTATTTCTTTCTGGCTCTCCAACCACTCATCCATCCAGCATTCCACCTGTCCCTCTTCTTAAATAAACATGTATAGGTGTATCTTAAATAATGGTGTTCATCAAATGTTAACATTACTTATCTCTGGATGATGAGGTTTGAGGTGATTTGTAGCTTTCTTCTTTTAGTCCTCTGTGTTGCTTGAATTTTTGAGGAGTGTTCATCTTCACTGTAGTGAATTAGAATTGACCACAAATTCTTTACAGTTCTTCTCACCAAGAAATGGAGTCTATCTCCCACCCCTTACATCTGAGCTGGACTTGCAGCTGCCACTTGACCAATAGGATTCAGCAAAAGTAATATATTGAGATATCCATGCTCACTCTGTTGGAGCCTGACACAACCAGGCTGTAAAGAAGCCCCACATGAAGAGACAGTCCCTGAAACCCCAGCTGTTCCAGTCATCCTAGATGAGACTTGTGAGTGGGGCCATGACAAACCAACTCGATGCAGGTGCATGAGTGAACCCAGACAGAGTATCCTAGTCAATCACAGACTTATGAAACAAAATAAGTTGTTTTTGTTTTGAGCTACTTAGTTTTGGATTTTTTTATTGCTTATCAGTAGATAACTGATTTTCTTTTACAAAAAGAGTAATTTCAGTATTCTTAAAAATCTAAATAAGACACTGAAGTCCCCATCTTATATAAAAGGAGTTCTCCTTAACCTGAATCTTTCCAAGGGGTTCATGATTTCCCTGTCAATATGTGCTGCAGCCTCATTCCCCACTGTTAACTACTCTTTGACATTCTCCATTACTGCCTTCGTCATTCCCTCACCAGCCCACTTCACCCACACAGTAAATGACTTTAATTCCTCAGTTGCCCCAAAATACCACACACACAAAGCCTGGGTATATCTTATACTTTACTAAAGGTAAAAGATAATACAAAGACTGCATTATTTATCTATTAGTGTGTAATAAATTACTCCAAAACTTAGAAGCTTAAAACAAACAATAAACATACATTATTTCATTTGGTCTCTGTAGGTCAGGCCTTTGAGAAGTGGCTTGATTGGGTGGTTCTGACTTGGGGCCTCTTGTGAGGTTGCAGCCAAGATGTTGACCAGGGCTAAGATCGTCTGAAGTGTCGACTGGGGCTAGAGGATCTGCTTCCACATGGCTCATTCATACAGCTGTTGGTAGAAGCCCTCTTCGGGGCTGCTCGAGAGGCCTTGTGACATGGCAACTCACTTTCCCCAGAGCAAGCAAGTAATCCGGGAAAGCAGGAAAGAAGTTGCAGTGTCTTTTATGGCCTGGTGTTAGAAGTCTGTTGTACCTGTCATATTCTGTTGGTTTCAGAGTCAACCCTTTCCAGGGCAGGAAAGTACTATATAACGGCATGCATACCAGGACTTGGGGATCATTAAGGTTTGTCTTTCACAGGGCTCCTAGAATGGAGGTGATCCACCTTTGGGAATCAATATCTGAGGTGATCTCACTAGTGCACCAAAAATGTGCCCCATCTGCTCAGCACACCACAAGAAATACCTAAAAGCCCTCAAACAGAGTCACTATGGAGAGTTGTATAGGTTGTTGGCCATACCAGAGCCCAGCAGAGAGATGTGAGATACGAGCCCTGTACCCTAATGCAGGGCTATGTCTATCCAAAGGAAGGGACATCTTTTTCTAGACATCCGACAAATTTACTTGAAAGACTGATATGTACCTTTAGCACTAAAGAAAACAACAGAGATACACCTTAGACATAATATTTTAAACAGAATTATGCCAATTCTATAATCCACAAATGAGAAGAGAGTTTTGAGAAATCATTAGAGAACTATTACTGTGAAGTTCATTTCTAATATTGGCTGCAGCTCAGCAACTTACTGAACTTGCTTTGCAAAATTTGACCTCTTCCAAACTTAACAATTCGTCAAAATGTCTACCTTACCCCACCTCCCCTTTAAGTTCTTCATTTGTATCACATTGAATTTTTCCAATGCTTCGAGGTTTTTATTTCTAGACTCCCAGTGTAGGTCTATGCTTCTGTGGTGTCGTGTTCTAGGAGTCAATGGGAGATGAACTACAGAAAAACTCCCTACACTGTTTTGCAATTATATGCCCAAGTAGAAAAGACTTGAAATGTGAATTCAGGACTACCAATACCTTTCTAAGCTATTGCATCAATATTCTTGGTATTTGACCTGTCAAATATAAGGTATTCGCCACACATAATGGTCTAATCCAACCAAATCAGTTTCTCAGACATTTCTAGGACTATTCACTATACACCATGTTCTTGTTGCATCTAAAAGAGCCATTGATGAGTCATTTAATTGACTTTATGAAAGACCTGTGTAGAGTTGGAGTCACCCCCTTGAAGACACTTACTTACCCAAAATGCTGAGTGGTTATAGTCTTTTGAGTATGTGCTAGATTTTAAAGGATACTTAAGTTCCTATGTCTTATAACTGATACCACCTCTCATTATGGTCTAGAGCTATGTTTACCTTCAAGAACAATAAATATGAATGTCATGGACTGAACACTTCCTTTATGTTCTGTACTCGATGTAATTTATGATTCTGAATCAAATGATTGATTTCTCAGTCAAATTCAGGGTTATGTTCTTCTGTTTTTATCCCTCTCCTTCCTGCCTGTTGGGGAGGCTTCACATTTGTCTGATTGCTCTGATATGGTGAAGCATCTCATAGCCATCCTCTGTCTTCTGATGAGGGGCCTCTCTTTCCCAATGGTTTTTGGTCGTTGGCTTCTGCGTCTACCTGCACCTGTTAAGATTGCTTTTGTCTCACCGCAGCCTCCAGCTGACTGGTCCATCTACTTCTTACCCCAATCTCTAGGCTCCTTTGAGCCTATCGGTCTCTCTTGAACAGATCCACACTCCTTTCATAGGCACAGAGTTGATTCCCTGCTTCACATTTTGTGTTTAAGAAGTTATGAAACTGCCCTGAGACTCATCCGTAGAGATACTTCTTCACTTGGCCATTGTTGCGTTTGTGCTTAGCTCCATGCTGAATACAGGTTTGGCTAAAAGACTTGACTTGTCCACACCACACTCTAAGAGACGAAAATTAAAGCGCCTGTTTTTTTCAGCTATTCCCGAATTTGTCTGGGCTTTCCACTGGCCCAGAGCAGGATAAGAGCACAGGATCACTTCTCTGAGATGGTTTCTGATGTCTGGCTCTTGCTTATTCTGTTGTATTCTTATTTATTAGTAGAGATTCATTCCTGCACATTTATTTTATCTGAAAGATAATTATTATCATCTTTTAAAATCATAATGCAATCTTTCCAACTTCTTTATTTATGGTATTAAATTTATATACTAACTCTAATACCATTTGTCTCTGGATTTTCAAAACCAGGCTTTGAGCATGTGGGAAATCTTTTCTTTTTCAAGAGTCCCTGCTCTTACAAATCAAAAAAGCTCCTTGATTTTCAAGACCATTGTATCTCTCTAAGTTTAAAAATTGTATTCGTTTTCTAGGGCTGCCATAACAAAATACCATAGACTGGGGGACTTAAGTAACAAAATTATATTTTCTTAATCTCTGGTGGCTATAAGTCTAAGCGCAAGGTGTTGGTGGGTTGACTTCTCTGAACGCCTCCTTCCTTGGCTTGCAGATGGTCACCTCCTCACTGTGTCCTCACACAGCATCCCCTCAGTCCTTCTGTTATCAATGTCCTAGTCGACTCTCCTTGTAAAAATACCGGTTGTGTTGGTTTCAAGCCCATCCACATGACCTCATTTTACCTTATATCTCAAAATACAGTCACATTCTGATATACTGGGACCTAGAACTTCAACACACGAATTTGGGGGAGATACAATTCAGCCCACGACACAAGGTAATCTACTGCCCAGTTACCATCCCCGAACCTTGTCCTCACTGTCGCATCCCCCCCACTACACCATCGCCACTACTGCCACCTGGATGGATTCCTGGCAGACTCCTCTTCTTCACTCATCAGCTTTCAAGTCAGTGATCTGTTTGACAGAGCCGAGGTCATGTGACCCACATCTTAGCTATGGTGGAGCTTGGGAGAGAAAATATCTGCTATGTTAATGTCCATAAGGGATAAGAACTATGCCTCATAATGTGAAAAATTCCCAAATATAGGAAGGAGGCTCAGACACTAGAAGCCCAAAAGAGTGACAAGTGCTCACTGCCTTGTTATTGAAGAAGAAAGAAGTTCCACGACTCAACAAAGCACTGTCTCTTTAGTGTGTGCGTTTCTGTGTGTGTTTAAAGCATCTTTACAAACTTTGGCATTACCCTCGCTAGAGCACAACTAAAAAAGAAATGTCCTTCAAGATGCTAACATCAATACTCAGCTTTGCACACTTGCAGCTGGTCAGTTCTGCCCTCAACTCACACTCAATGTTCATGTCCATCCCGGCTACCCATTCCCCAAATTCTTCACCTCCACCTCCCTTTCTACTACCATCCTTTTCTACACTATCTTGTATTCTACCTTTTACATACTTGAATTTCTTCACTCCAAGAGAACAGGGATCAGGGAATGTAGCGCTTAGCGCGAGGTTGTACAGGTAGTAGGCTCTTTCTTGGCAAGCAGGTGTTAAGTGGAAACATAAGACAGAAGCCCACCTATTCCAGGCCGCCTCCCTGCAGTACTGGGTTCTCCTCAGTGCTCAGAGTTTCTTTTGTTCAGTGGCTCGGGTAGCCATGTGGGGCACTGACTTGATTTTTTTACTACCATAGATCCCAGTTTATCTCACAACAATTTCAGGAAGTTTCAATATTAGGAAACCTCTTTGTCTCTTTTTCTGAACCACTTGATCAAGCATATGTCTCTGTCTCTGCACTGCTTAGATGACCCCACATGGCCAGCCGCTCAGCCCGCAGTCTCCCTCCCTGCCTCTTTCCCAGGCCCCTTCCCGCAGCTCTTCAGCTCTTTTTATTCCTGCTCCTCTCAACAAAAATCCTGCTGCCTCCGGTGTCAGGCCTCGGAGTCATCTTCTCCACTTCCCGTGCTGCTGCTGAATGTAGGAAGATGACGGGGAGGACCTGCGGGGCTCTGGAAGAAATGACAGGAAAGAATTCCTCCTAATGACCTGGTCTCTAACTTGGAAATATATGTATCTATATAATTTTTAATTTAAAGACTTCTTGTACTGAGGTTTTTTACCCTTGCTAGCTTATCTCCCCTTTTTTTCATTTTCTTTTTTCTTTTGCCTTCTGTGTGTTTTAAAGTTATATTTTTCATATCCATTCTTTTAGTTGCTACCCAGATATTTTAACATGGATACTTGAAAAAGTCTAGTGCTAATCAGTATCTTTCTATTTCTTCCCAAATACAAAGACACCACCGCTTCAAATCTAATCAATCTTCTCTCAGATTACATGATTACATGCTATTGTTATCCATTATTTGTTTGTTGTTTTTTTTTTTTGATTGAGTAGATATTATTTTATGTAGTCAATATTTATTTAGATTTACCTACATATTTACAGAAATCTTTTCTGGTTGTTTCTTTCTGCTTCCGAAGCTTTCTATTTGATATTACATCTACCTGAAGTTCATCCTTGAGAATTATCCTTAATAAGAATCTGTTGGTGGTAAATGCTATTGTTTTCTTTTAGCCTGGATATGTTTTTCTTTCCCTTCCCTTCTTGAAAGACCATTTCACCACATATTCCATCGTAAGCTGGCAATTATTTTTGTTCAGTGCTTTGAAGATATCATTCATTATCTTCTGGTTTTTATTATCATTGTAGAAAAATCACTCCATCAGGCTATTTGCAATGACTTTGTAGAAAGTCTTGACTCTCTAGTTTCTTTACAGGCCTTCTCTTTACTTTTGATATTTTGTAGTTTCACTATGATTCATATCTGGAAGAGAATTTCTTTCAATTTATCTTTGCCTGTAACTTTTTGGACTTCCCAAATCTGAGGATCAATTGTATGTTTGGTTTTTTTTTTTAAGTTTTGGAGACTATTGGCCATTATCTTCTGAACTATTGCTTCTTCCACATTTTCTTTACTATTTTCTTCTGAAATTCCAATTAGACATATATTAAACTTCTCTCTTCAGTGTCTATCCCATCTATCCTTAACTTTACGCTAAAAAGTGTATCCTTTACATCCTGTTGTAGCATTACCAAAAAAATTGTAATGATTATAAATAAACTTCTAGCTAAATATACTTGGAAATACAAGTTTCCAGAAAGGGAGTTGTAAATAACCAAACATTGTTCTTTCACAGTGTAAACACTCAATCTTCAATGAGACCTAAGCCGACTCATTAGCTGTCTTCCTCTCAAGGCCACCCTGGCTCCTCTCTGGAGAAAACACACCCATCCCCAATCCAAAAGACTTTAAAAACCACTGGTTCCATTCCTAATCCCTTTCTCAACAATCACAACTCTTCACCTATTGTTTGCAACACAGAGATGGCTGGACACCAAAAGTCTGATGCGCATTTTTTAGATGCTGGTTTGAGGGATCTGCAGTCAGAAATGTTACCCACTTTTGTTTAAACAGTCACCGGATTGTCTCATTACTCCATGTCAAGAGCCAGACTTATGAATGTGCTCATTCTCAAAATACATGGTACCTACTTCCTGGTTTATCATGACTGCTCATGTCATTCCTGCTTTAAAAAACAGAAGTCAGTGTAACTAAATGATTGTCCTGGCAATCCCTCTTAGATAACCACACACTCACGCGTTTCAAATCCTTTTCGGAAATCGGTATTTAAAATAAATAAATAAATAGGACCTTCTCTGGATAATATGTGTCCATACCTCGTGATTCATTTACACCATGAAAACAAGTGTTCTCTGTGATCTCCATGTAGTTGGATCCAGGTGGGTTTTGTCTTTATAATTGAGTCCACGGGACAAATGTGACAAGTGTTCTAGAAGAGCATGTCTCAGTGTCCTGCTCAGAACAAGGGTACCTCAAGAAATTTATAGGTGTTACATAGAAATATATTCCACAGTTAAACAATTTTGAGAAACACGGCATTAAGCAAGGCTAACAAAGTTTAATAGGATTCTTTACTACAAGGCTTTTGAGAACTTTTAATGTATTAAAGTGCACTGGAAATCACAAAGAAAAGACTATATGGAGAACTTTTCAAATGTATTTAACCACAAATTAGGTTGAGCATCTTACAAAACACGTTCCATGTTTGTTGAGCATCTTACAAGAGGTGTTCTATGAAACAGACTTAAAGACTTTATTGGAGGCTGGGCATTGCCTTACTGCTCAACTTTCTTTCTCCCGAGGAACAGAAAGGAGCAAGGCCATGAGCAGCAACTCCGTTGGAGCCCTCTGGTACTGATTTGTCATCTGTCAGCTGCGATGGTTCTGTTGTAGCCATGTGAAAGAGATGTTCCTTGTCACAAAAGGGTTTTGCCCGACCACTCCAAGCAAGCACAGACCTCCCTGCCTGCTTCCCACTTGGTTTCCCAAGACAACCCCAACACAGCCCTGTTCCTGGAATCTCCTCCCTGTGTCTTTACTCATCCACTTTGGTTTTCAACTTTTACCGCTTGCTACTTCCACTGCCCTCTGTGTCTTGGCCTTTTGGTGGCTGCTGTTATTTCCAAGAGCCCACTCTCTTTTTGGCTGTAAGATTTGGCTCCTGCACTGTCTTCGGAGAACTCTACTTCCTGCCCCAAATAGTATGCCCGGCTCTTGTCCACCTATTCTTAGCTACTAGTAACCTCTTGCTTCCTCCTTCCTATATATCCTTTCCCACTTCCCTGTAGATGCTTATTTTAGCCATGTTTTGACCTTCACCTGTGGCATGGCCCACACCATGTTACATACTATTGATGCTTGCCAGGATCACAAAACAAGGAATTCTCTTGCCATGTAAAAGTCAACCCACCTACTGCAGGAGGGCAGCTTGAGTGCTAAAACTCAATATTAGTGTTTGGGTCCTACTGAGTTCCCTGTGGTTTGCACGTTATCCCACAATAATCAGTGGGTATCTTAGAGTTGGTTTGCACCAATAAACAATTGCATTATGAAGATTTGTCCCATCTGTATTTTTAATATCTTTTTTCCTTTACACAACACTCTATAAACCTTATTTTTTCACATGTTTTTAGGAGTCATGGCAGCTCTCTGCTTATAGACCAAAGATTATGATCACCCTGTCTTTTCATTTGATCTTCTTTTGTTTTTAGTTACTTTTTTTTGTTTAAGTGCCCAAAGCCCTACAGGCAGAAGTGCCTTCAAATTAAAATGTATTGTTAATATTCCAGACCACACACACTTAGTTCTTCATGTGGCTTTGAGTTTTGCTGCTGAGATGATTGTGCATGATATTCTCATGATGAGAGATGTGCCCAAGTCAGCCTCTTTTGCAGAACTCCTTTGTTCCCTCAGGCAAACTTGGCATGATGTTGTTAAAGGTTCATTTGGGATAAGCCATATTCTTTCCCCAAGGTCACTTTTCAAATTCCCTGTCAATCAGTTTAATGAAAGGTAAGTACCTGACTTCAGAGCAGCCAAATAGCAGCAGTTTCTTGGTGTGTGTGTGTGTTTGTAAATGTGTGCAAGTGGTGAGGAGAGTTGAGGGGAGAGAAGTCCCTTATTCAGTGACATCGTGAAGCAAGAGCATTTAAAGGTCTTATATAATTGACAAGGTTATTTATCAATTGAGAGACAGGTACCATCACAAACAGGCTTCAGGAAGACACCTCAGTGCTTATTTTCCTTAACCAGTATGAGTAAGCTTAAGAAGGATTTTAAGGACATTGTAAATCATATTCTTAAGGACTATGGCTTCCCTATGCTGTGGTGAACCAGGTTCCAGAGTTGCTCTCAGAGATGCCAGTTGCCTGCCAAAGCCTGTCTGTGTCTGTTCCACAGAACGCCCTCATCCCCCACAAGATCACTCGTCTTCAGGCCTGGACCGGGCTGCTGTGTGAGAGCTTGACTCATCACACTCTCTGCAGACACATCCACACAGCCTCACCTCTGAGTCAAGAGTACTTAGCAGTTTTTTTTTGCTGCAGGGATTGGCTGTTCTTCCTGGCCACTTAGCCAAAGTTACTCATCTCTCAATGTCAAGCTCACCAGTTCAACTCTAAAATCCAAGAGGGTACAGACTATATCTGTTTTATTTCCAGTCACTCACCCAGCCTGAAATGCAAGTTCTCAGAAAATATTTGTTGAGTGAATAGCAAATGAATGAATGTGTTTTAAACATTTGCCACAGAGTCAGAAAACCCTGGGGTATTCAACCAAAGGACAGGTCGAGCCCTGCCCGAAGTGACCAGTGCAGGGGGCAGCTCTAACTATTCACCTGTTCATTCCCTCCATGTGTATTAAGCCCCAATTACCAGTGCTCTGCCAGGTTTTGTGGGGGATACAAAGTTAAATCAGACTTGAACCCTATTCTCCCTGGAGTCTCAAGGGGAAATCTGATAAACACATCAGTAACTGGAACCAAGGTTGAAGATGACAAAAGCCAACAGAAAAAGCTATGACACAGGAGAAGAGGAAAGAGATTAATTATGTAAGAGGATGTTAAATGAGACTTTGTGGTCTCACTTTGAGAACAACTCAGTAGGTGCCAAGTACCTGACTGTGTCTCCATTGCCCTAGAGCAAGATGCCAGACCGTTTACATGATTGAAGAAACCCACCTGGAGAGCACAGAAGAGCTGAAGGCCAGGTCAGGGGGGATTCTTGGGAGAGAATAAGCAGCATGCTATGCTTTGCTCTAAAGGATTTTCCGGGTAGAGCAAAAGAAGTTGCCTTCCTTCACCTCAAGCCACGTGAGGGGGCTCTAAGGGCCCCTCAGAAGTTTGGGGAACATGTGGACCTTTCTAATGCTAATGACCTAATCTGGTCATTTAATGGTGAGCAACCAGCCAACAGCAGAGTGAAGAGAGAGCAATGTATTGAGAGCAAGCTGCAGTTGCACAAAAAGCAAGCTTTTTGTTCAAGGAAAAGAGTTGTTTCCCAGGAAGGAAAGTTGTAGATTGCATGAGAACAAATTCATCTGGAATATTTTCAAAATGGATCATTCTCAGAAAAACTCCCTGGCAGGGGGAAAGGGCCCCAGATGAGAGGGTCAGTGTAGGGTGTGTTTGGAAACCCAAGCCTGAGAACAGCACATAAAGCAGGTGCCAGAGGACAACTGTTATGTACATCAGGGGGATGCTCTCCAGAAAACCCATAAAAGCACTTCATGAGAGCCGGCATCCACAGGGAACCAAAAGTACACTACAGCTGCTCCAGCCATATAAAATGGTGCTATTTCTCCTGACCCCTCTGCCTTGGCCTGCATCTAAGAGCTTCGACAAGCTGGCAGTGAGTGAGCAGAGGCAGGAGCTGGGAACTGATGAAGAAGCCAAGCGGGAATGTTACTGCCTCCTCTGTGGGCTTCCAGACCCAGGTCAGGCCCCCACTGGGGGAAAGGAGGTGCTTTACATTGGATAAGTGCTGGAAGTTTTGCTAGTTCCCCAGGACCAGGTTGAAGTGATGTGATGATTAGGCTAGAGTGACTTTTTAGTGCCAAAACAAAGAGACCATTTATTATCTAAGCATGACTGAAAAGCCATGGGACCTGCCCAATATTTCTTTCAAGAAGGGTTTAAACTAAGGAGGAGAAAAAGATGTTGCTGTCCAATTGCATTGTGACAATTCATTCAATAAAACCAGTTACAGTTGTAGCTGAGAACATCCGGGAAGGGAATGGAAAGACTATTTTTTAACTTCTTATTAAAATATAATACACATACAGGAGTACATCTATCAGAAGTGTGCCGCTCAGTAAGTTCTCACAAGTTGAGTACACCCACATACACAGCACCAAAATCAAGTTATAACACCCCAGAAAACCCCACGGGGCTCCCTTGCAGTCACTACTTTCCCCCCAGGGTAACCACTGTCCTGAATTCTAACAACATAGATGAGTTTGCGCTTCTTTGTATTCACATACATAGAATCTTACACTATGAGCACACTATGTAATCCTTTGCGCCTTCTTTTGCTGAATGTGTTAGTGAGATTTACCCATATTGTTGTGTCATCATAAATCTTTTATTTTCATTGCTGTCTAGTATCCCTTTGGGTGACTATGTCACATTTTATTTATCTATACTTTTGTACATGGGCATCTGAATAATGCTCTCATGAGTGTTCTAGTGTATGTCTTTATGTCTGGGTGCATACCCAGAATTGGAATTGTTGGTCTTACTCTATGCACACATTCAGTTTGAGTAGATATTGAAAAAATGGCTGTATCAATTTTCACTCCCACCAGTAGCCTATAAGTTCTGTTGCTCCACCACCTCACCAATACTTGGCATTTTCCTGTTTGTTAATTTTGTGCATTCAGATGAGAGCAATGGTACCTTGTGATGGTTTTAATTTGCCTCTTCCTGAAGACTATTAAAGTTGAGCATTTTTTCATATGTTTATTGGCTATTTCTCTACCTTCATTTGTGAGATGACTGTCCAAGTTTTTGTCCTTTTTTGTAAATGGATTATCTTTCTTTCATCTTATTACAGTTCAGGAGCTTGTTATATTTGGTATGAGTTCTCTGTCACATGTTTGTATTGTGAACATTGTCTCTCAGTCTGGGCTGCCTTTTTACTCCTTTAAGATATTTTGATGAACAAGCATTGCTAATTTTGACATAACCTGATATATAACATTGGACAAAGATCCAAATAAAAATTTTTTCTTGTGGATATATCCAATTCAGCAACACTATTTATAAAAATAACTTCCTTTCCAGCAGGTTTAACATTAGTTATAAACTAGGTACCACATATGTGTGGGTCTCTTTCTGGACTCTATTCTGTTCTGTTGATCAGTTATTTACCCTTACATGATATCATACTGTTTTATTTATTATAGCTTTTTAATAGATAGTGATATCTGGTAATGGAATTATTTTTCAAGAATTCCCTTGAAACACTGAAATTTTCACAGAAATTTAAAGTCGTCTTCACAATTTTATGTTACACTTCAGTAAAGCTAAAGTTAAAACAAACAAATAAATAAAATCAGCTTGTAATTTCTGCAAAAACATCTTGTTGAATTTTAATTGAATTTGAAATTGTTTTGAATTTACGCATTAGCCTTTGGGAAAACTTGTATCTTTAAAATGTTGAATTTTCCAATCCATAGCCATGGAATATCCTCCCATTTATTTAGTTCTTATTTTCCTTCAGAAATGTTTTCTAACTTTCAGCATACAACTCTTGCACAATTTATGGTGTGTATATATATTCCTATGTAGTTTGTGTTTTTAATAAATGGTATTGTTTTACAACTTTTATTTTCTCTTTGTTGTTGGTATTTAAAAATATAATTTATTGTATATTGCCTTTGTGAAGAGTAATTTTTTTAAGAAGTTTTATGTGCTAAGTACTCCATATATTTTCATTCATATTATCTCTTTTAATCCTTACCACAATCTGACAGGTATATTTTATCCTCATTTGTGAGAAAACACAGAGGTTCAGAAGAAGTGGAAAACCTTCCCAAATTCACACAAAAAGTGATATTTGAATTGGTTTTGAAGGCTTGACTCTCATATTTGAACACAAGAAAATAGAAAAGACCATCCTGGCAAAGAACCCATCATTAACGAAAGCAAAAAAAGCAGGAAAGGAAAGGGGTGCTGTTCCTTCTCATTAGCATGTAGAGGGTTTGAAGCATCATGAAAGATAAGGTCAGAAAAGGAAATTGAGGACGGGACTGCGGAGTTCCCTAAGTGAATATGAGTTTTCACCTTAATTCTTTAGCCCCCTGACTTCTGGGATTTGCCAAATCTGAAAAGGAAAACAGGCAGTGGGAATGGGACTCGTCCAGTCTACAGTCTTGTCTCTAATCATGTGAAACTTCCGAATCTCTGCTGGTTTTTTTGGCCCCAGAAATCACTCCTCCTTGGGCAAAGTCCCGATTGTCAGCCTTTTGCTTGCCAAAAAAGTTGGCAAGAACTTCCAAGGAGAAAGCATTTGCAGACCTTCAGCTCAGATCTCATGGTTTTCTGCCTTTGGAATCAGTCCCTCTAATCTTCACTGCTTCTACAGTTCTCTGAAGCTGGCATAAATGACTTATGAATTTTATATGACTTCTCTGTTATCCTTGAGAGATTTGACCTGCCCTATACTTCTCCATTCTAACCAGAAGTTACTTTTTTATTGAGATTTTTTTTAAGTCTTATTAAAAAAAAATCATATAGAGGTAAATGTATGTACAATAAATGCAAAGATCTTAAGTGTAGAGTCAGATAGTTTAGACAAACATACATCTGCATAACCAGCACCCCAATCATGATGTGCAATAGTTCCATCACATCAGAACATTCTTCATGACCCTTTATAAATAAACCTACAGAATGAACCATTTTTCTCATTTCTATCATAATAGATTAGTTTTACTTGTCCTGATTTTCCAGTAAATGAAACCATACAGTATGTTCAATATTGGGTCTGATCTTTTTTACTCAACATATTTTTGAGACTCATCCATATTGTTGCATTTATGAGTAGTTTATTCTTTTCGTTCCTGAGTAGAATTCAATGTGATGAATATACCATATTGTCTATCCATTCTCCTGTTGTTGGACATTTTACTTATGTCAGTTTGTGGTTATTATAACTAAAGTTGCTATGAACACTCTATTACAAGCCTTCTTGTGGACAAATAGTCTCATTTCCCTTGACTATATACCCAAGAGCAGAGTTGCTGAGTTATAGAGTGAGTATATGTTTAACTTAGTAAGAAATTATTATTTTAAAATATCACTAACAATATACAGAAGTTCTAGTTGCTTTACACCTGTATTTATTTTCTAGCGCTACCACAACTAAGTACCACAAACTGGGTGGCTTAAAACAACAGAATTTTATTTTCTCACAGTTAAAATTGCAGGCTAGAACTCCAAAATGAAGACATTAGCAAGGCCAGGCTCCCTGCAAAGGCTTCAGGGGAATCCTTTCCTCTTCCAGCTTCTGGTAGCCCCAGGTGTTCTTGGCTTGTAGAAGCATTACTCCAGTCTCAGCCTGCATCATCACATGACTTTCTCCTTGTATCTCTGTCTTCAATGGCAATCTTATAAGGACACCAGTCACATTGAAATAGGGCTCCAAAGTGTGATTTACCACATTACCTAATTACATCTGCACCAATCCTGTTTCCAAATAAAGTCACCTTCTGAAGTACTGGGAGTCAGGACTTCAACATACCTTTTTTAGTGGAACAAAAAACAACCCTTAACAATATCTTTGCCAACACAGTGCTATTGGTCTTTTAATCTTTCACATTCTAATGGATATGATGTAGTATCTAATTGTGATTTGAATTTGAATTGACCTGATGACTGATAATGTTGATCCATTTATATTTAATTAAGTTAATGATATGGTTAGGCTTAAATCTTACTATTATCTGTTTTGATTACATTTTCCACCTTTTCTCTCTTCTCTGGGTTGATTGAGTTACTTATTTTATCTTCTTTATTAGTTTTTTAGCTGTAACTCTTTGTATGACTTTTTGTGTATAGTGTATACCTTATAATACTATAAACTCATTCATTCCCCCTCCTCTTTGTGAAATTATTGTTATATATTTTACTTTTATATGTTAGAAACGTCCACAATACAACGTTTTTTGTTTGTTTTTTTTTATATAATTTATTTTGGTATCATTAATCTACAATTACATGTGCAACATTTTGGCCACCAAACTACCCCCCCCCCATCAGGTCCCTCCCACCAACCCCATTACAGTCACTGTCCATCAGCATAGCGAGACACCACAGAATCACCACTTGTCCTCTCTGAGTTGTAGAGCCGTCCCCACGCCCCCTCAACATTACCTCTGCCAATCGTACTGCCCCTCCTTCCCCCGCGTCCCTCCCTTCCCACCCATCCTCCCCAGTTCCCTTCCCTTTGGTAACTATTAGTCCGTTCCTGGGTTCTATAAGTTTGCTGCTGTTTTGTTCCTTCAGTTTTTTTCTTTGTTCTTATACTCCACATATGAGTGAGACCATTTGGTACTTGTCTTTTCGGCTTGGCTTATTTCACTGAGCATAATACCCTCTAGCTTCATCCATGTTGTTGCAAATGGTAGGATTTGTTTTCTTCTTATGGCTGAATAATATTCCGTTGTGTATATGTACCACCTCTTCTTTAACCATTCATCTACTGATGGACGCTTAGGTTGCTTCCATTTCTTGGCTATTGTAAATAGTGCTGCAATAAACATAGGGGTGAATATGTCTTTTTCAAACTGGGCTGCTGCAGTCTTAGGGTAAATTCCTAGGAGTGGAATTTCTGGGTCAAACGATATTTCTATTTTGAGTTTTTTGAGGAACCTCCATACTGCTTTCCACAATGGTTGAACTAATTTGCATTCCCACCAGCAGTGTAGGAGGGTTCGCTTTTCTCCACATCCTCACCAACATTTCTTGTTGTTTGTATTTTGGATGTTGGCCATCCTCACTGGTGTGAGGTGATATCTCATTGTGGTTTTAATCTGCATTTCTCTGATGATTAGTGATGTGGAGCATCTTTTCATGTGCCTGTTGCCATCTGACTTTCTTCTTTGGACAAGTGTCTATTCATGTCCTCTGCCCATTTCTTAATTGGATTATTTGCTTTTTGTTTGTTGAGGTGTGTAAGTTATTTAAATATTTTGGATGTCAACCCTTTACTGCATACATCATTTATAAGTATATTCTCCCATATTGTAGGATGTCTTCTGGTTCTACTGATGGTGTCCTTTGCTGTACAGAAGCTTTTCAGCTTGATATGGTCCCACTTGTTCATTTTTGCTTTTGTTTCCCTTGCCCGGGGAGATATGTTCATGAAGTCGCTCATGTTTATATCCAAGAGATTTTTGCCTATCTTTTTTTCTAAGAGTTTTATGGTTTCATGGCCTACATTCAGGTCTTTGATCCATTTTGAGTTTACTTTTATGTATGGGGTTAGACAGTAGTCCAGTTTCATTCACTTCCATGTAGCTGTCCACTTTTTCCAACACCAGCTGCTGAAGAGGCTGTCATCTCCCCATTGTATATCCAAGGCTCCTTTATCATATATTAATTGACTGTATATGTTTGGGTTAATGTTTGGATTTTCTATTCTGTTCCACTGGTCTGTGGGTCTGTTTTTGTGCCAATACCAAATTGTCTTGATTACTGTGGCTTTGTACCAGAGCTTGAAGTCAGGGAGCATAATTCCCCGTTTTACTCTTCCTTCTCAGGATTGCTTTGGCTATTCGGGGTCTTTTGTGGTTCCATATGAATTTTAGAATTATTGGTTCCAGTTCATTACAGAAGGCTGTTGGTGTTTTGATAGGGATTGCGTGGTATCTGTAGATTGCTTTAGGTAGTACAGCCATTTTGACAATATTTATTCTTCCTCGCCATGAGCATGGGATGAATTACCATTTGTTAGTGTCCTCTTTAATTTCTCTTAGGAGTATCTTATAGTTTTCAGGGTATAGGTCTTTCACTTCCTTCGTTAGGTTTATTCCCAGGTATTTTATTCTTTTTGATGCAATTGTGAATGGAATTGTTTTTCTGATTTCTCTTTCTGTTAGTTCATCGTTAGTGTATAGGAAAGCAACAGATTTCTGGGTGTTAATTTTGTATCTTGCAACTTTGCTGAATTCAGATATTAGTTCTACTAGTTTTGGAGTGGAGTCTTTAGGGTTTTTTATGTACAAAGCATGTCATCTGCAAATAGTGACAATTTGAATTCTTTACCAATCTGGATGCCTTGTATGTCTTTGTTTTGTCTGAATGCCGTGGCTAGGACCTCCAGTACTATGTTGAAAAACAGTGGAGAGAGTGGGCATCCCTGTCTTGTTCCCGATTTTAGGTGAAAAGCTTTCAGCTTCTCACCGTTAAGTATGATGTTAGCTGTGGGTTTGTCATATATAGCCTTAATGATGTTGAGGTACTTGCCCTCTATACCCATTTTGTTGAGAGTTTTAATCATGAGTGGATGCTGAATTTTGTCAAATGCTTTTTCAGCATCTATGGAGATGATCATGTGGTTTTTGTTCTTCTTTTTGTTGATGTGGTGGATGATGTTCATGGATTTTCGAATATTGTACCATCCTTGCATCCCTGGGATGAATCCCACTTGATCATGGTGTATGATCCTCTTGATGTATTTTTGAATTCGGTTTGCTAATATTTTGTTGAGTATTTTTGCATCTACGTTCATCAGGGATATTGGTCTGTAATTTTCTTTTTTGGTGAGGTCTTTGCCAGGTTTTGGTATTAGAGTGGTGCTGGCTTCATAGAATGAGTTTGGAAGTATTCCCTCCTCTTCTATTTTTTGGAAAACTTTAAGGAGAATTGGTGTTATTTCTTCTCTATATGTCTGGTAGAATTCAGAGGTGAATCCATCAGGCCCAGGGGTTTTGTTCTTGGGTAGTTTTTTGATTACCAATTCGATTTTGTCGCTGGTGATTGGTCTGTTTAGTTTTTCTGTTTCTTGCTTGGTCAGTCTTGGAAGGTTGTATTTTTCTAAGAAGTTGTCCATTTCTTCTATGTTTTCCAGCTTGTTAGCATACAGATTCTCATAATATTCTCTTATGATTCTTTGTATTTCTGTGGGGTCCGTCGTGATTTTTCCTTTCTCATTTCTGATTGTGTTTATGTGTGTAGATTCTCTTTTTCGCTTAATGAGTCTGGCTAGGGGTTTATCTATTTTGTTTATTTTTTCAAAGAACCAGCTCTTGGTTTCATTGATTTTTTCTATTGTTTTATTCTTCTCAATTTTATTTATTTCTTCTCTGATCTTTATTATGTCCCTCCTTCTGGTGACTTTGGGTCTCATTTGTTCTTCTTTTTCCAATTTCAGTAATTGTGTCTTTAGACTATTCGTTTGGGAATGTTCTTCCTTCTTTAAATAGGCCTGGATTGCAGTATACTTTCCTCTTAGAACTGCCTTTGCTGCGTCCCATAGAGTTTGTGGCTTTGTGTTGTTGTTGTCATTAGTCTCCATAAATTCTTTGATTTCTGTTTTGATCTGGTCGTTAACCCTTTGATTAATTAGGAGAATGTTGTTAAGTCTCCATGTATTTGTGAGCCTTTTTGTTTTCTTTCTAAAATTTATTTCTAGTTTTATACCTTTGTGATCTGAGAAGTTGGTTGGTAGAATTTCAATCTTTCTGAATTTACCGAGGTTCTTTTGGTGGCCTAGTATGGGGTATATTCTGGAAAATGTTCCATGTGCACTTGAGAAGAATGTGTATCCTGTTGCTTTTGGGTGCAGAGTTCTGTAGATGTCTGTTAGGTCCATCCGTTCTAGTATGTTGTTCAGTGCCTCTGTGTCTTTACTTATTTTCTGTCTGGTTGATCTGTCCTTTGGAGTGAGTGGTGTGTTGAAGTCTCCTAGAATGACTGTATTGCTTTCTATTTCCTCCTTTAATTCTGTTAGTATTTGTTTCACATATGCCGGTGGTCCTGTGTTGGGTGCATATATATATATATATATATATATATATATATTTTTTATAATTTATTTTGGTATCATTAATCTACAATTACATGTGCAATATTATCGTTATTAAACTACCCCCTTCATCAGGTCCCCCCCACCAATCCCATTACAGTCACTGTCCATCAGCGTAGTGAGATGCTATAGAATCACTACTTGTATTCTCTGAGTTGTACAGCCCTCCCCATGTCTCCCCAACATTACATCTGCTAGTCGTAATGCCCCTTTTTCCCCTTTATCCCTCCCTTCCCACCCATCTTCCCTAGTCCCTTTCCCTTTGGTAACAGTCCTTTCTTGGGTTCTGTGAATCTGCTGCTGTTTGTTCCTTCAGTTTTTTTCTTTGTTCTTATACTCCACATATGAGTGAAATCATTTGATACTTGTCCTTTTCTGCTTGGCTTATTTTGCTGAGCATAATACCCTCTAGCTCCATCCATGTTGTTGCAAATGGTAGGATTTGTTTTCTTCTTATGGCTGAATAATATTCCGTTGTGTATATGTACCACCTCTTCTTTAACCATTCATCTACTGATGGACGCTTAGGTTGCTTCCATTTCTTGGCTATTGTAAATAGTGCTGTGATAAACATAGGGGGTGCATATGTCTTTTTCAAACTGGGCTCCTGCAGTCTTAGGATAAATTCCTAGGAGTGGAATTTCTGGGTCAAACGATATTTCTATTTTGAGTTTTTTGTGGAACCTCCATACTGCTTTCCACAATGGTTGAACTAATTTGCATTCCCACCAGCAGTGTAGGAGGGTTCCCTTTTCTCCGCATCCTCACCAACATTTGTTGTTGTTTGTATTTTGGATGTTGGCCATCCTCACTGGTGTGAGGTGTTATCTCATTGCAGTTTTAATCTGCATTTCTCTGATGATTAGCGATGTGGAGCATCTTTTCATGTGCCTGTTGGCCATCTGAATTTCTTCTTTGGACAAGTGTCTATTCATGTCCTCTGCCCATTTCTTAATTGGTTTATTTGGTTTTTGTTTGTTGAGGTGCATGAGTTCTTCATATATTTTGGATGTCAACCCCTTATCGGATACGTCATTTATGAATATATTCTCCCACACTGTAGGATGTCTTTTTGTTCTACTGATGGTGTCCTTTGCTGTACAGAAGCTTTTCAGCTTGATATGGTCCTGGTCCCCATATCAGGGAGATATGTTCATGAAGAAGTCACTCATGTTTATGTCTAAGAGATTTTTGGGGTGCATATATATTTAAAATGTTTATATCCTCTTGTTGGACTGACCGCTTTATATTATGTGATGTCCTTCTTTATCTCTTGCTACTTTCTTCGTTTTGAAGTCTATTTCGTCTGATACAAGTACTGCAACACCTGCTTTTTTCTCCTTGTTGTTGGCATGAAATATCTTTTTCCATCCCTTCACCTTTAGTCTGTGTATATCTTTGGGCTTGAGGTTAGTCTCCTATAAGCAGCATATAGATGGGTCTTGCTTTTTTATTTATTCTATTACTCTGTTACTTTTGATTGGTGCATTCAGTCCATTTATGTTTAGGGTGATTATCGATAGATATGTACTTATTGCTATTGCTGGCTTTAGATTCGTGGTTACCAAAGGTTCAAGGGTAGCCTCTCTACTATCCAGCAATCTAACGTAACTTTCTAGTTACGTTATTGTTATGCATATAAATATATATGCACCCCAAAAATCTCTTAGACATAAACACAGTCTGATGATTGTTTATTTCTCTCCCTTCTTATTCTTCCTCCTCCATTCTTTATATACTGGGTGTTTTATTCTTTGCCTTTAGTTAGTATTTGGATGATCTGCTTTCTTTGCTATGATTTTATTTTCTCTGGTGACATCTTTTTTGCCTTAGAAGTGCTTCCATCTAGAACAGTCCCTTTAAGATATCCTGAAGAGGTGGTTTATGGGAGGCAAATTCCCTCAGTTTTTGCTTGTCTGGAAATTGTTTAATACCTCCCTGAAATTTAAATGATAATCGTGCTGGATACAATATTCTTGGTTCAAGGCCCTTCTGTTTCATTACGTTAAATATATCATGCCATTCTCTTCTGGCCTGTAAGGTTTCTGTTGAGAAGTCTGATGATAGTCTGAGGAATTTTCCTTTGTAGGTGATATTTCTTTTCTCTCTAGCTGCCTTTAACACTCTGTCATTATCTTTGAACTTTGCCATTTTAATTATTATGTGTCTTGGTGTCTTCTTTGGGTCCCTTGTGTTGGGAGATCTGTGGGCTTCCATGGTCTGAGAGACTATTTCCTTCCCCAGCTTTGGAAGTTTTCAGCAATTATTTCTTCAAAGACACTTTCTATCCCTTTTTCTCTCTCTTCTTCCTCTGGTATTCCTATAATGTGAATATTGTTCCGTTTGGATTGGTCACACAGTTCTCTTAAAATTCTTTCATTCCTAGAGATCCTTTTATCTCTCTCTGCCTCAGCATCTCTGTATTCCTGTTCTCTGATTTCTATTCTATTAACAGTCTCTTGCATCTCGTCCAGTCTGCTTCTGAGCCCGTTGTTAGCTTGTCTCATCTCTGCATTGTCTTTCCTCACTTCCCTCACTTCCTCCCTCAGCTCTTGCATATTTCTCTGTAGATCCATCAGTATACTTATTACTTTTATTCTGAATTCTTTTTCAGGAAGATTGTGCATGTCCATCCCTTCAGACTCCCTCTCTGGGGTAGTCTGGTCTGGGGTTTTCTGGGTAAGTTTTGTTTGTGCCATATTTCTCTGTCTTTTCATGGCGATAGAAGTGGTCAGAAAAAGAAGAAAAGAAAAATGGGAAAATAATGAAAGAAAAAAGTCTGCCAGGTGTAGTTTCTGTTAACATCCTGTAGGTGGCGGTGCTGCTCCACTATTCCGCCGTCACGCCACTCCACCGGGCCCTTTGTGACTCTGGCCAGGGAGGGAATGAATGGGAGGCTGCTGATTTCTGTGGTAAGTCTTCATGCGACTGCTTTTCACAGCCACAGTCCAAGGGGACCAAAATTCGCCAGGGCTCCCAGCCTGCTTGGCTAAGTGCGCTGGGACGATCCTGCTCCTCCGTTGGGCCCGTCTCTTTAAGACCCCTAAAAAAGTGCACGCTTTTCTTTTGATCCGGGGAACCGGCTGGGTGGCCCTGCCGTCTTGGAATCTGCACCTCTGTCTCTCCAATATCCGTTACACCGCACGAAGTGTGTCAGTGCTCCTGGCGGAGATCACCAGGACTGGTTATTCGGCGGGCCTGTGCTTTACTCCCTCCCCGCTCTGAATCCTCTCCTCCCACTGGTGCACTAGGGTGGGGAAGTGCTCACATCCCGCCGGTTTGTAACTCCGTATCTTACCCGCCTCGCGGGGTGCTGTGTCCTCTCACGTGTGGCTGCAGGCTGCTGTCATCCTGTATCTTCTGGTCTCTCTTTTAGGAATAGTTGTATTTGCTGTATTTTCATAAATGTATTTGGTTTTGGGAAGAGATTTCCGCCGCCCTGCTCAGGCTGCCATCTTCCTGGAAGTCTCCACAATACAATGTTATTATTTTTGCTTTAAAGATATAAGTGTCCTTAAATCAAAAGAAGAAAAAAAAGTAGTAACCTATATGTAGTTACGTATTTACCATTTGTGGTGCTCCAAAGGCCCTATTTCCACTTGGTATCATTTTCTTTCAGATTCAGGGATTTCCTTCAACATTTCTTTCAGTGACTTTCTACAGAAAATAAATCATCTCAGCATTCTTTTATCTGAAAAATCTTTATTTTTCTTCATCATTGAAGTATTTGTTTTTTTCATTGGATATGGAATGCTGTGTTGATAGTTATTTAGCTCAACAGTTTAAACATGTCATTCTATTGTGTCCAATGAAAACAAGAAAAAATCATTGTTACGTATTTTTCTCTGCTTTAAAATTTTTCTTTTTATATTTGAGTCTTAGCGTTTGGACTATCATTTGCTTAGATGTCATGTCATTTGTATTTATCCTTTTAAGAATTCTCTGAGCTACTTAGATTTGTAGGTTGATGTATGTCCTGTAAATTAAGAAAATTTTTTATCTTGTTTCTTAAAAAGAAAAATTCTATCCCATACTCTTTTTCTCTTTTTTCTTCCTGGTACTCCAAATACACATATCTTAGTCAGCTTGTTATCCTACATACTCACTACAGTTTCACTACTTTTTTCAAATTTTTTTTCTCTGTTCAGTTTGGATAATTTCTGTTCACTTGTCTTCAAGTTGCCTAGTTCTTTTTTCAGTAATGTCCAATCTTTTAAGTTCTATCCAATAAATTTTTCTTATTTGATGTTATATTTTTTAGTGTAGAACTTCAAGTTGGCTCTTTTATAGTTCCCATTCTCTCTTGGGATTTCCTGTTTCTTCACTCATTTTGCTCATTTCTTCTTTTTAATCTTTTAACAAAGTTATGATAGCTATTTTTAAATATCTCTCTCAGTGCTAATAACAGTCATCTATGGGTTTGCTTTTCCTATGTTTCTCTTTGATTGACAGCTTATATTTCCCTGCATGTCCAAAACAAAATAAAATTTTATTTTATCCTGGAAACTGTAGAGGACACATTACAGAGATTCTGTATTTTTGTGTCCTTCCTCTAAAGAAAATTGAATTTGTATTAACACACAGTTAAGCTATTGGTGGATCACATTACTCTTATTTTTTTCCAGTTTTATTGAGAAATAACTGACATACATCACTGTATAAGTTTAAGGCATACAGCATGATGGTTCAATTCACATATGCTGTGAAATGATTATTGCATTAGGTTAGGTTCAGCTTAGATCTGTCATCTCGTTCAGATACAATATAAAGAAAAAAGGGAAAAAATTTTTTTCTCCTTGTGATGAGAACTCTTAAGATTCACTCTCATAACAACTTTCCTATATATAATACAGCAGTGTTAACTATAGTCGTCATGTCATATATTATACCAATATTTATCTTATAACTAGAAATTTATACTTTTTGACCACCTTCCTCCAATTCCCCCTCCTCCCACCCTCTGCCTCTGGTAACCAATGTCTGGATCACATTAATCTTAAATGGAGACTTGTTTTAGGTTTTTTTATAGTGGATTTAGTTCCATTTTGCATTTAATTCTAGACTGGAGCCCTTAATCCTGGGTTTAGTCATAAGGTGTGGCTTTTCTGAGATTTTAGTGAAAAGGCTAAGATGTTCACCAAACACTTTCAAGTCGACAGAACTTGAACTTTAAACTCTTTCCAGCTCCATGCAGCTACTGAAATCTCTTTTGACTAGCTGCTGCTTTTTGCTAGGCTTCTTGAGTTCCCACTCTTCATTTACAGTTTTGGAGTCAGTAAAGGATTTGAGGGAAATTTGAATGAAACATTTGAGAAATTATACAATTATTAATATAAAAGTTACTTACCTCATCACTCAGGATAGACTAAGTTAATCCATAATGAACAACCAAAATCAGTTTTCAGTATCTTAAAAACAACAAGAGTTGTAGCTGCCCTTAAACTAACACTCCAGATGTTAATAATTATAGATTCTAGACTCTGAGTTTTATTTCAATGTTTGTTTGGGGAAAAAACACAACTATCACACCAATCCCTTGATTTTAGTCATATTATTACTTAAGTCATGTTAATTAAAATAAAATTCATCAATTTAAACAAAAATATGGGGAAAATAATAGTACAGTTGATGCCTGGAAAGGAACTAAATGTCCAAAGGTAGTATCTAAGTCCCTATTGTATGACAAATAGTAGTATAGATTACTCTCCCAAGTCCAGAACTTCCTTAGGTTAAGGAAAAGAGTTCGTTTGAGATGGTTACTTGAGCAATAACAAACAATGAATTAAGGTAATACGATCCTTTCTATCAAAAGTTGACTATATTTTTAGTAGTGTATCATTGAGGAGGTATATAAGGTACATACACAAATATTGAGGAATAATAGAGCTAATAAACTATTGTAACTTGATGCTTTAACTAATACTGTCATTAACTTCTTTTTATGACTTTAGGTTAATTGTAACACTGGACCACGTAGTGATCTCTCCTTTGGATTTCTTAATGTCTAGTTTAAAGTTTTCAGAATAAGCCACTTTGTTACATATTTTAAGATTTGCCAATGATGTCTAAAAAGAATTAGGGCTCTCTGGCAATCTTATATAATTTTGACTTTGGCCATGAATATTTTACTCCTTTTCAATTCTCCTTTCTGCTGTTTCTTTAATGGCATCCCCATGCAAGATTGACGAAAGATGGCAGAGACCTACATGCCACTAATGTTTAAATGCAAGTCCATGACAACCTGAATCTAAAATGAATGCTTGAGTCAGTGTTAATGAATCAGTACATTCATAATTGGAAAATAAGCCTTTTTCTCCCTCCTTCTGACTTGCTGATACCTCTCATTAACTAGTAGTTCTGAGAATGCCTGTGATAAGCATCTGAAGGCAAAGTTGGATGCAGAAATATTCTAATCCTATTGATAGCAAAAGAAAAGGGAAAGGAGCTGGGATTTTTCCCCCCTATTTATAGTATTTTAATTAAGCTAAGACTTTGTTGTGTTTTTTATAACTAAGAGGAATACAGAGGCAGCTGCATTTTACATATTGAGTGGCTATAAATAGAAGAATTAATATAGAAAAGATTAAAAAGCTATGTGGATAATGGGTGTCTGTTACCTCCTGGCACACTGTTATGCCTTTATTAAAGAAAACCAGACTGTATACCTACTTTTTTTTAATTAAATTTTCTAAGCTAGAAAGATGGACTCCAGAATTCTAAACCCAGAGACATATAATTAATTCTTTTAATTCTCATTAAATATATTTAAACACAATTCATAATTATGTATTAGTATGACTTTTTATTTAAAATCTCTCTTTTTCTAGATAGCTAAATTATCTCTTGTTCACTGCTGTCAGCCTATGGCATAGGGCTTGGCACAATATACATCTTTAACAAATATTTGTGGAATAAGTGAAAGAATAATTTTAAAGAGATTCACTGCATAAAAACATTGCAAATAATAAGTGGGGAACAAGTACAAACATCAACATGTTTTTTAAAGAGAAATGAGAAAAGATGAATTCCTTAATATATCCACTTTTTCTAATGAAAATGCTAATATTATGAAAACAGCTTCAATAAATTTTACAAGGAATCTGTAAACAATTTTTACAACATTTTGCAAGGAATTAATGTAGCACTATTTTTTTTCTGAGTGTTCTCTTACCCCAAATCTATGTGTCAGGTTTTGGGCAGGATGCATGTATCTGGAAAACCTGGTACCTGTCAAAGGAGGTGATGTTCCAGAAGGAAAAACTGAAAAAAGTCTTCAGACACCATAAGTTTGTAAATTTTAAAGACTAGAGTAGTGTTCCCTGTAAGAGCTAGTTGACGATGTCAGCCCCAGCGTTCTAAACAGGTGTCCTTGTATCACTCTGCTGGTGTCACTTTAAAATCCTAACACATGAGTGACATCTAAACTACAACACCCTCCAACCCAGATTGGCCTTCTAATAATTAAATCAAATTAAACCTTTTCAATCTCTAGCTTCAGGGAACACTTTTAAATTCTCCTTGCAATTTACTCCATTCTTTCTGAATTTCAATTTTTTAAGGACTTGCAGCAGCGCCCCTCATGCTGAGGCCATGAACAAAAAGCTGATAAAAAATATGCCATGTCATCTATGAGGGAAGACAGCGGATGGTCACTGTGATTCTCTGTTTCTCTTTTCTTCTTCTTTTTTGTAATTATGGTAACTCAAGCACATAGTTCAAAAAGTCAGGTAATATTATAAATGTTTTAGAATTGTCATCTGCCTTTCCATGCTCCATTCTTAATTTTCCCTCCCTCAAAGCAATCACTTCCAACTCTTCAGGTATTTCCCTCCATATTTCTAAGTGACATAATAAGTGCTATTCCTGTATCTTTTTTTTCCATTTTAAATATTGCCTATCAAGTTCCTGCCATGGAAGACTCTCAGATCTCTAATTCCCACTGAAGATACATTTACTTTTCCTTCATCTTTTCAAAATGGTTATACCATTATTTGTGGTTAAATTATTACTACACGTTTTCATTATTAAGACTAGAAATAATAATATTTTCAGCTAAACTATAAAGATTATTTTAATAAAAGTGCCCAAATTTCTCTTAATATTCCCCAATTCTCTGGTAACAAAATGAACAAAACTAAGAATTCTTTTCTCCATATTTTCAAACACAGCAGGTAATCTCTCTGGTCATTTTTCTCATGGTGAGACATTCTTTGTGTACCTCTCTGTCCTGCTCTTACCTAGACTGCATGCTCCTTTGGCATTGTTTTAGTACTTTTATTTGACAATTTTTCTGACAAATGTCAAAATCTATAGGTATTTTCCTTTTAAGTTGCTTAGTTGTCTAGAGGAAGAGAATAGAGAACAGTGCTTTATTTATTGAACACTAAATGTGTGTCAGGCACTGAGGTTTGTGCCTCAAAGAATTGTTTCACCTGATCCTGCTGTAAACCCCACTTCTGGTTATTTTTGTCCTCATTTTATAGATGAAGAAACTGAGGTCCAGAGAGCTAAAGTGGTTTGCCCATGGTCACACGGCTGGCAAGTATCATCGATAGGTTTCGAATCCAGATCTCTCTGATTCCCATGCACATGCTATATTATTTCAGTATTCTTGATCAGTCCTAGAAGACTGGAAAGAAATAGGAAAGAGAGAATCTTTTATGTCATGTCAAGAAGTTAGGCCGTATTTGGTAAGAAAAAGGGAAGATCTGGAAGTCTCTTTTCCTTATTCTTCCTTTTCTAAACCATCCTCCCCTCAAATTCCAAGTTCTATTACGACTTGCTGCTTCCTCCTGTCTCCATGGTGAGGACCTTATATTCTCTGTCCTAGAGGATGACAGATCTTGACATTCTTTAGCAGGAGTGCCCACTAGACAACAAGCCTCTCTCTTGCTAACACTGATGGCCTCTCCTGGTGTTAACTTTTAGGCATATTTTTCTAAATGTCTCTCTCCAAAAGACTTCTCTTTTTCACCTCCAGGGACGAGAATATAGTGGTATGAAGATAATCAAGAATCCTTTTGTTACATATAGGACACAAACATTGAAGAGCAAACAGGTGCTTATTAATGGAGTCTATTTTATCTATTAATCAAGAAAATGAATTTATATCAGGACATCTCGATGAACATGTCCAAGAGGCAGTTTGAAATCCATGATTAGAATTCCAAAAAGAGATCAGAGTTATACAAAGAGATTTGGGAATTTATAGTCTACTGAATTTATAGTTGAAGCAGCAAGATTAGTAGGTGATTGTCTGCCTGGGAAGAGAAGATGTTCCTGGTTAAATCGACTTTTCTATAAAAATATTTCTCATGTTGAAAATAAATGCCTCATTGCTGCATTTTTTGAGATGTATAAAATGAATTTTCAAATGTATAATTCACTTAATCCTCAAAAAGAAGTTAATACATATATATGGTTAAAAATGTTGATTTAAAACAGCTATGAGAAATCTTCATGTATGGAAACATATATGAAAGAATAGTAAATAGAACAGGACACAAAATCAAATACATTCATTGATTATGTTGTTATAAAATGTATAAAGGCTGTTTTGTGAAGATAAGAAAAAAATGCAGAGATGTTAATGATTGGACTTTTAAAAAATGTATGGCACTTTTTGCTGACAAGTTAATATAAACATTTGTAGAAAAAATATTTCCAAACTTGAGACAATCTTTAAACCAGTTACAACAAAACTGTATTAACAACATTTCTGTGGGTCATAATAAAAAAAAATGTTAACTCAATTTTGTTCTCAAGATATGGAAATGTCCATTGTTTGTTTTCAAATAGAAATCACCATATGCAGCATCTTTTCTGAATTTACAGGATAAACATACTTAAATTATGATGCATTTAGAAGAAAAATATTATCTAAGTCTTTGCTACAGGCCACCACATATAGAATTGGTTTTGAGACCCTGTGGTGGCCCAGATCTCATAATAAGACCCCTTATAAATGGGATTTTTTTTAACATTAAAATCTAGTAAAAAAATTCCAGTGGTTATTCCAGAACTTTATGAAGATCTAAGCCATGTGACAGGAAATTCTGGAAACTGTGAAAATCTCTCCAAGACTGGAAAGCAAAAGCAGATTTAAAATTTTTTTCCAGTATTCCTTAATTATCCAGTAATTACAAAGTGCTTAACAGCAGGACAGACTCAGTAACCTTTCAGAACACTTTATGTAGAATGGCTTCAACAAATCTTCCTTTGATGATGCATTTCTAAATTATATGAATATTTTAAATTATATATACAGATGCTTTCACAGATTGCAAGGTACATAAGGAATCCATTTAATATCAAAACTATTTCCATCTCTTGTAAATGATTCATTAGCCTTAATCTGGATACACACATAGATTGGTTCATATTTATAATTATTGTGTACATTATTTTATTTTCCTTTTTCAATGAATGTTATATGTGCATAACCAAGTGTCATTATTTTTTATGACTACTGTCAAACATTGTCTTAGAAAACAGAAAACTTTTGTACAACTTATGAAAGGTAACACTGTTACCAGCCCAGAGACTAAAGATCAACTAGATTGTTTCCAAATTTATTTTCTTGCCATATTCCTATTATTCAGTATTTAGCTCATTTCCAACTTGTCATTCACTTACAGGTCAACCAAATTCACCTTTATATAAATTGCCCCCTACTTTGGACTGTCTTCTTCTGAGAGATTCTTTAAAAGTAAGAATACAAATTTTGAAATTCAAGTAACCTTGATTGACTACCTACTAACTGGCTGTTCTGTGGTGCTTTTACATGCACTATCTTAAAAACAAAAATTATTTACACATTGGTATATTTCTTTTTAGAGACTTTTCTCATTAATATAGATTTGTTGTTCATATAATTTGTACCCTGCCTTTTAAAAATATAACATGGATATCTTGAACATTTTTTCTGTTAATAGAATCTTCATATAATAGTTTTCAGTGACTCCATTGAGTGGGTGGAATATCTCACTTATAAACACCTATTTGGTTAAGTTTAAGTTGGTTAATACTTTTCAATGGGAGAAGTTGGTTATTACTTTTCAATGTAAGAAGAAAGAATAACATGAATTTCTTCACATTTCTGTGTTGTGAATAGCTAACCTGGAATCTTGACTTATGGGTCAGATGGTTTATAGATTGCCTTGTGGAAGGGATCTCAAAAGGATGAAAATAAAATAAAAAAAGAAGGTCAAAAAAAGAAGGATATACTTGAAATGATTTTCACTTTTTAGATTCATCATTCTTTTCCCCCTTATTTTCACAAGTGTCTTACATATGTACTACAGAAAAATTAGAAAACACAAATAAGCAAAAAAAAAATTCATACTATTTCATACTACTTAGAAATGGGTAATACATGGATACATAGCTTCCAGAGAAGTAAAATCTCAAGTACAAGAAAATCATGGATTCTCTGTCCTTTATTTAATTAGTCTCTATATCACTTTTTAGCAGCTCTGAGTAGAGCCCCTGCTGGCACTGGTTCAGGAAAATACAGGATTTCTTTATCAGAGGATATATAAAATATTCAGAGTCTTAGCATCAGCCTAAAGGTAACTCAACCTCACCCACTTACCATCCAAAAAAGGAAGGAATTCTATCTACCCAAGTCAATGCTTTACTTTTTCCACCAGCTCTCAAAACCTCCTTTTAATGACTTATTTTTCTTCTTCTTAATTTCATGTTGATCAAGGCATGCCTGGGAAGAGAAACAAATGAAGAGAAGCCAAATGTCAGGGCCTGCCTTAAGGGAATTTTGGGTCCCAGAATCTCACAAAGTCCATATTGGGGTCCTCAGATATTTGGAGACTGAAAAGCCTCTTAATGAAAACAGTCATCTCAAATTGAGAGCTGGTGTAGGATTGGCAAAATTGCTTTGAAGTCTTCTCTTGCTACTGGCAAATTTATAGAGAAAGAAAAATCGTTATCTTAATCTTTCTGGAAACAGCTCCTGAATAGGAGTAAACCATCCAAAGCTACGGAAAAATCCTCAAAATTCTAAGGCAGTGAGCAAACTGATACCTAAAAATGTGTAATTCGTGTTCCTTTTAAAAAACAAATATAGATCCAGTTTTTAACCAGTACAGATCGTCCCTGGCTTATAATGGTTCAACTTAAAAATTTTCAGCTTTATGATGGTGTAAAAGTGGTATGTATTCAGTAGAAACTGCACTTTAAACTTCAAATTTTGATCTTTTCACAGCCATATGCAATACAATACCCTCATGCTGCTGGCTGCAGCAGTGAGCCACACCCCCCAGTCAGCCGGGCGATCAGGAGGGTGCACAATTAGTTCACTAAGGACCATTCTGCACCCACACAACCATTCTGTACTCATACAAACATTTTGTCTTACACTTTCAGTACAGTATTGCTAAGACACTTTATTATAAAATAGGCTGTGTGTTACATGATTTTGCCCAACTGTAGGCTAATATAAGTGTTGTGAGCATGTTTGATGTAGGCTAGGCTAAGTTATTATGTTTGGTAAGTTAGGTGTATTAAATACATTTTCAACATATTATATTTCAGCTTACAATAGGTTTATCAGGATGTAACCCATCATAAATTGATGGAGATCTGTAATAATGTTCGGTACATTAGAACAATTGAAAAATACCTTCAGTGAAAATGTATCCATTTGTAACACAAATAAATTCATTTGAATCAACATACAGATTTACCAAAGTTTTTTCTTTGCTACCTGATATTGTTCATGGAATTTATTTGGTACTTCACTCCCAATGAAAACATTATTCTTATGGAAAAAAGTAAACATCATTATTTTCATCACCATTAAAGATTTCATTTCTGGGAACACATGCTACTTTTGTCTGTCCCCTCCTCCTTCCAACATCTCATTTTTAGTTCTTTTATTGGTTATCTTTATAATTTAAATAGTATTTAGAATTGTACTTCTCTTTCTATAAACATTAATCAATATCCTAACAACTCTGTAAGATAAGGAATGAGTTCTCCTACTTTTTTCTTTGCTTTCTATTCCTGCCTCCCACTTTCCATCTTCTGTCAATTACATTTTACATTGTAATGTTAAAATGTATTGTTTTGCAGCTACAACTGATCCATATCTTGTCTGAAGGCTGACTCTAAATGTTAAAACCAATATGTACAGTTTCCATGTTTATACCTATGTAAATATTTTGCTCATATGGTTCAAGATGTGATCACTAACTGACACCCTGGCCAATTAAAAGAGAATATAATTTATTAAAAATATTCGATGAACTATATTTTCTTACACCATTATTTTATTTTGTTTCATATTTCAACATGATTTTATTGTATAGCATTTGTTTTTCCTGGAGTTTGTAATTAGCATTTTTTTCATTCATAAAAAAAATAATCCATCTCAGATTCTCAAGTTGTTCCGCCTTCTCAGTCATATAATCTAAAGTATGGAGTCCCATTTTTCTCCCAAAGAAAACTTCCCCCCCAAAGAGTTCCTTCTTCTTCCAGTGTGGCCTGGAATCTGTTGGCAATGGTTATCGTAGAACTTCCCTTCATCACTCTGTAAGATGGGTCCTATGGGAGACCTGCCTATCATCTTCATCATTTCCCTTTGGAAGAGAACCCCAAATTTTAACTGAGAATATTGCCACCTGATATGAAACACATTTCCCAGCCCTCCTCATAATTTGGTGTGACCATGCAGCAGATCCAGTCAATGAGACGGAACCAGAAATGTAGTGTGGGGGTCCTCAGAAGCTTTTTAAGAAAACTGACTCAGCAGATTATTGCTCTCTGCATTTTCTCTTTCCTCAAGCCTTTTCTATGGCAGCTGGCATTCTACTATCCATCTTGAATAATTTTGTGACCTTGAGTATGGGAGCAAAATGCTAGGGTTGTGGAACTGAAAGATAAGTGCCTAGGTTATAAAAGATAATGTGTAGACATCATATCAGTCCTACATCACCTGCCTCTGAATTTCCTTTATGTGAGATAGCAATAAATCTCTATCCTGTTTAAATTGTAACTTTTTTGTCTGTTACATGAAACAAACCTAATTCTGTCTCACATGGATTCACAGTTTTCAATGTCCCATGTCTTCCTCTTCCTTGCTTTTCCGAGTATAGCCTTAATTCTCTCTTGTAGTAGCACTTTCTAAAGCTTTCTGTGTTTACAGAATTTCCTATTTCATAAATCTTGATGGAGAAAGGAGACCACCTCACTTTATAAGAGTTGAAAATGCCAAATAACTGCAGCTAAGTCATAAATGTTTGCTAAGACATTATAGTTAATTGCATCCAGAAGGTGGAAGAGGAATAGAGAATGTGAAAAGACACAACCCAGTTCTTAAAAGCCTTGCTCTGAAAGGGACACACATCACTTTTCACTTACATTCAACTGAGACCAGTTATATAGTCTCACCTGGAGAAAAAGGTGGCTGAGAAATGTACTTCCTAACTAAAAACCTGCTATAAAGAAGAAGCATAAATTTTGGTGGTCTATTAGCCATCTCTGCTGTAACTCATAACATCAAGTATTTTTATACTGTTAAGTGTTTATCTTTTCTCTTTTTTGTGTGTGCATGTATATATATATACGTGTGTGTGTGTGGGTGTGTGTGGGTGTGTGTGGGTGTGTGTGTGCGTTAATTGATTGTTGATGTTCTTGGTCCATCTTTTAATTAGGAGCTCATGCATTTTTTCATCAACCTCTATGAGCTCTCCACATTGATCTTTAATCTGTCCTGTTTTTGGGAATTGTGTTCCCCATTTTGTTATTAGTTTCTTAATTATATTTATGATTGCTGTTGGTTTATAGTATAAGCATCATATCTAATCTTTCAATTTGGATTTTTTGTTCTATTGTTTTTAAGTTGGATATATTCCATTTTTTCTGAGATTAAAAAGCTATACTTTAAAATGTTCCTATGGTTTTTAAAATAATTAACTTAATGTAACTTTAATTTATTTTAATAAATAACATGAGGTAAGAATCTTGATTAGTTTTTTTCAGGGTATCCAATTTTTATAGCACTCTTTGCTTCCTTACTCTTTTTTACGTATTAAGTTTTTCTGCATACCAGTGTCAGCTTCTGAACTTTTGTCTATATGATTGGCTATCTATTTTTGAATCAATATTATACCACTTTAATTATTCCATTTAAACTGTTAGTGGGCAATTTTCCACTAAATAGTCATCTTTTACGACAACTGCTTATTCTCATCTTCTCCTTTTTCCAGACAAAATAGAGAATTATTTGGCTAAATTCTTAAGAAGTACAACTGAGATTTTGTTTAAAACTTTATCATCATTTGGGGGGGAAATGAACTTTTTAAAACACTCAGACTATCTATCCATGAGACAAATCAAAGAAAACATGATTTTCCAAAACCTGAAACATTTGACAGGATGTTTCCTCTCTCTTCACATTCTATATTAAGCACTTATTCAAACCTTTGTTTTTTGCACAGGCCCCAAGATAGAAATGATTAATAGGCAGAGGTTCACTTGTAATCAACTGAGGAAATAAATGTGTGCTGCTGCAGTCCCATGAGCCAGCCCCCAATTTTCCCTATCTACTCATGTCAGTAAACCTGCAAGACAATCATTTTCCCTTAGTCAGGGAGAGTAACAATTTCTCTTTGGCCAGCTTCTATTTTTATATGTTGAAGTAAGAATATTCTATCGTGCATGTTTAGTTTTTCAAATATAGTCTAAAAGAGGAAGGAAACCTTTAGCTAATAAACAAATAGCAGACATAAGTAACACAATAAAATAACATCAAAAACAAGTGAAGAGAAATTTTGTGGTTTCAAAACCTAGGATCTAAGTAAGTAAATAATATGAGTGAATGATTGTAGAGAAGCTAAAAATATGTAATCAACTTTCAACCGAGTGACAAAGGATTACATTTTGTCCTTTAATGTGTCACTATCTTTTGCAACTCTCCAAGGGATGCATATCTTTTTGGTTTACTATTTTGCTGTGGAGGACAATCCCCAACATCAGTTTAGCTCTTCCCATGATTGTTATTTCATGGGTCAGGGATCCAGTGTGGGATTCAATTGCCAGGGGTATTCATTTGCAATCAGGAGCTAAGGAAATAACTCTATAAATGGGTTCAGGTTCCACTGGACCTTCTACAAGGTGAACTCTGTTAAGACTCAGTTCCAGACCATATGGTCCCATAACACCCCATGGTGGTATTTGTAGGTAGTCACAAACCAGTGTGGGTTTGGAGCCCAAATTCAATAATGCTCCCTCCTGCCCCCATATTTGGATATTTCTCTTTCCTGAGTGTGTATAGTCATGTAGGCTACAAATTGCTTTGGGGAAAGAAAACTCATGGTAAGCAGATGGAGTGTTACAGTAGGGTGCTTAACTGTTTCCTCTTACCTTACTCTGTTTCCTCTTCATTCAGGGTTCTGGGTCTGCAGGATTACTTGGGTCTGGAAGCAGATGAGAGGATGTGACCCTGCAGTGCAGCAGCTCACATTAAGCCTCTGTTTCCCAGACCTGATATATTTTGGGTCATGCAGATCAAGACTTTAGTGAACCACCTGTTAAATGTATTTCTGTGAACCTATGACTAATTAACCTTATCTGAGATCTTCCTTTAGCAATTTCTCTAACAGGGACTGCTGAGCTCAACTTACTGCCTATTTTAATGACCATGCCTACTTTGTCACATGAGCCTGATCAATCTGGGCTCCAATTTCTCTAATAGTCATAACCATTTTGGTTTCAAATGACAGAAATACAGTTTGAAAAGGCGTAAGCGAAAAACTGGGTTAATGTACTTTATGTACTAATGAAACTGAGAAAGGCTGAAGATAACTAGAAGCTCAGTCTTGATGTTTCTAGGAACCTGTCAAGCCATTTTGCTTGTCTCCGGTTGTCAACTTTATTCTCTTCTATGTCAGATACATGGTTGCAGATGATCCTAGATGAACATCTTAATATTTTGGGGATGAAGCAGTATTTCCTGCCCCAACACAAGTTGGAAAAATCCCAGTAGGACTGTAAATAGTTCATTTTGAACCATTGAGGCCAGGAGGAGTTGAGAACCAAACTGCCTAGGTTTGGACTCCAGAACACTCACTTACTAGTTGTGCCTCCTGAGGACAGATACTTAATCTCTCCCTACCAATGTACCCTCATTTTTAGAGGAATAGCTATCTTACAGGATTATTGTGAAGATGAAATGATTTAATTTAATCTCGACTAGTACCCAGTGCATATAACTGTTCAAGTACGAGTCATGTGCCTATCCCACTGGCCAAGGGGAATGTGTGTTGCCAGACTGTGTGGATAGAACAGCTGTGGCTGAGGCAGTCTCCACAAGGGGAGCCCATCTTCTTACTCCTTTCATACATCCATTTGTGAATGAATAGGTGCACAACTGCATAACCTTGAGTCAGAATAGAGGGAGGGCAGAAGAGATGTAGCCATGACTCCTCAAACAAAAGAAGGAAATCCATGTACATCATACAATCTTGGAAGCAGAAAGTGGTGGAAGGAAATGTCTAGGTCTGCCACTCAGGGCCAGGCTCTACCACAGTATGTTTAAAACAAGGAAGCAATATGAGAGTGTAAGCTTTGTACATGGATACAGCAAGCTGGAGGAGAAGTACCTAGTGTGTCCAACAAAGGCAGATCCTCCTATTACATAAAAGACATGGGGTGGAAGCAAGTGCTAAAAGTGTAACTGCAGGCATACACAGTAACCTTACTTCCTTGTAAACATGGCTCAGTCCCTATCCTGGAATCTAACCAGTCAGCAACTCCTTACCACTGAAGACATTTTAGTAAGGGGAGATGGACTGAAGGCTGAGAATATTTTGTTGTGCAAATGTTTACAGTACACATATGTTCAAATTCATCTTGTCTCTGATAGCATCCATGAATAATTTCCACATTTGGGATGCACAGCTTCCTTTCCTTCTAATAACTTTTTTAATGTTTTATTATTTTTCTAAGTGTAACTTTATGCTTCAGAGCAGTTTTAGGTTCATGGCAAACTGAACAGAAGATACACAGATTTCCAATATATGCCCTGCCTCCACACCCATAACCTTTCCCTTTACCAATATCCCCCATAAAAGTGGTACATTTGTGATAATTGGTGAATGTACATTGACACATCATTATTACCCAAAGTTCAGAGTTTACAATTGGATTCATTCTTGGTGTTGCACCTTTTATGGGTTCAGACAAATTTATGATGACATTTTTCCACCATTATAGTATCTTACAGAGAAATTTCACTGCCCTAAAAATCCTCTTCCTATCTATGAGCATGCAATATCTCTCCATTTATTTAGTTCTTCCTTCTTAAGTTTTCTGTAGTTTTATAGTTTTCCTCATATACACCTTGTATGTATTTTGTTAGATTTATACCTCATTATTTCATTTTTGGTGTGCTAATGTAAATGGTGTTGTGTTTTTAATTTCAAATTCCACTTGCTCATTGCTGATTTTAGGGAAGTGACTATTGATACTATATCCTTCAACCTTGCTAAAATTGCTCATTAGTTCTTGGAATATTTTTGTTGACTCTTTTGGATTTTTTACATAGATGATCATGTTATCTGAGAACAAAGACAATTGTATTCCTTCTTTCCTAATCAGTGTATCTTTTATTACCTTTTTGTATCTTATTGCATTAGCTAGGAATTCCAGTACAATGTTGAAAAGAAGTGGGGCGAAGGGACATCCTTACATCGGTCCTGATCTTAAGCTTCAAGTTTCTTACCATTGAGTATGATGTTAGCTGCAGGTTTTTGTAGATATACTTTATCAAGTTGAGGAAATTCCCTTCTATTCTTAATTTACTGAGAGCTGTTATCATGAATAGATGTTGGGTTTTGTCAAATGTTTTTTCTGCATTTGTTCCTATGATCTTTTTTTTTTCTTTAGCCTATTGATTTGATGGATTACATTAATTGATTTTTGAGTGTTGAACCAGCCTTGCATACCTGGGATAAATCCCATTAGGTCATGGTTTATAATTCTTTTTATACATTGTTGACTTTGATTTGCTAATATTTTGTTGAGGATTTTTGCATCTATGTTCATGAGAGATTGGTTTGAAGTTTTCTTTTCTTATAATCTCACTGTATAGTTTTGGCATTAAGGTAATGATGGCCCCAAAGAATGAGTTAGGAAGTATTCTCTTTGCTTCTACCTTCTAAAAAAGATTACAGAGAATTGGTATAATTTCTTCCTTAAATGTTTGGTAAAATTTACCTGTGAATCCATCTGGACCCATTGTTTAGATGTCCATTCATTAATAAATATTATTTGAGAGCCTACTATGAACTAAGCTAATACTTTCACTTTCATGGAATTTTTTTGCATCATTGAGTGTGAAATGTGGGTGACTGAGTTAATTTTCAATATTGTACTATGGTTGATTATCCCAACAAAATGTATCAAATATTCTCCCCCTTATTATTATGCTGTTTCAAGTTTATTAATTCATTTATTAATATAGTAATTCATTTACTTCACTTATTCATTTTTAATTCTCCATTTATATCCTTCCTATTCCTCAAAATAATTTAAAATAATTTACAAAGATATAGATATGATCACATAGGACCATGAAAATAACTATGCTAAATTCTTATAATACTTTAAATGTGTTTCTGGAATCTTTTCAATTACATTAAATTTTTTTCTTCTCTTAAATTAAATGCATATATTTTGATTCATTGTCATTTCATAACAAAAGACTATAAACTATAGTTGGGAAAAACATAAGCTCTGGAGTCAAAATGGTTAAATGGGAGTTCCAGTATCTAATTACTGGCCTTTTAGTTGGGAGCCCTCCAACCACTAAACTTCTCATCTGTGAGATGAAGCACCTCAAGTTTCCTTTGGAAAGAAGCCATCTGTAACTAAGTCCAAGTAAATAAATAATCTCTAAAGTACAGATCTTTTTCTGATCAATTTAATAGTGTTACTTACTGTGGTGAATAAATGAGAAAATGTATGTGAAAGTTCTTTATAGACTATAAAAACACCAAAATTATTTATTATCATACTGATAAAGGTGGTTTTTATGTAATAGAGTTTATCATCTTTTAAATAAATATGTATTCATGACTTTTCATTTTTCCAGGGGAATTTTCACACTCAGTTTATCTTGTTACATAAAGTATCTCATGGGAAGCTGAAGTGGTGTTCCATTAAATATATATATTACCTTAGGAAGACTTTTATCTTAATAATATTTCATCTTCCCAAAGTCCTGAATAAGAACCATAGCTTATATATCTATTTATTATTTCTTCATTTATTTCTCCCAGAATGTTTTCACAATTTTTAAATAAATCTACCTGAGCCAAAATAATATTTAATTTTTATGTTGAAAGAAAGTGATTTTTCATTCTATTTTTCAGTTAGGTCACCAGCATATAGTAATGTAATTTATTTATGAGTGCACTTTGACATGGTCCTCTAGGAAGCATAGCCTTAGATATGGATAAAATGCTGAAATCTGGGGAGGCATAAGCCCAGAGAGTAAAGGAGAAAAGGGTAAAAGTGAAGTAAGGAACGAGCCAATGCAATGCCACAGGCCATTTCCCAATGGGCTACAAGGGGTGTTACTTAGTATTCAGGATCTTTCTAGAAGGGCAAGAAGGAGCCACACCTCTGGAAGGTCCACAGTGGGAAAGAAAACAGAAAGTTATTTGTTCAGATATCCTTCTTAGTTTCCTATTCCCTGTTGATCAAAGTTCCCCTCAGAGGAAATGAACTCTCCTGTGCTTCTGAGTTGTGTCCTCCAGACCCACGGTGTGAGCCCAGGAAATTAAAATACGCGCTACAGAGCAGCATGACCTCCTGTTAGTCTGGATGTGGCGACTAGCACTGTGTGGCGTGTGACACGGGCAAGCCAGGGCTGCAGCTCGTTTCCGGTAAGCTTAGGATGTTCCGCCAAGGTGGCCCAGGATGGGGGCTCTGTGGCATCATCAGAAGGAAAGAGGCCATCCCGAGCATCTGAGGAGGTCCACAGATTTTATCTGATACAGATGTGTAGTTTATACTCTAAATATATAAGATTATTTGTGAATTATTTATGATTTACTATAGTTTTGTTTGAGTTCCCAGGACTTCAAAAGTATGTCACCTGTAGGTGTAAATGTTTGTTTCTTTTTTTCTTGTATTTTCATTTCTTTTCCTTCCTAAATAATTATTACTGGTGCCTCATAGTACATTGAACAGGACTAGGAATAGAATTTGTTCTTATATTCATTCCTGAGGAAAAAACTCTTGTCAGGCCTACATTAACCATAAATGTTGACCAGTTTTAAATATATATCATGTCAAAGGTACATTAAGAAGCTCAGTGATGCAGACTTTCTAGATCAGTTACCTTTTTCGTGGTGCCCAACTTTATGAACTACAGTTCCCAGGCCCCCGGCAGCTCAGTGGAGCCACGTAACTCGCTCCAGCTAATGGAATGTAGGCAGGGCTGGTGCGACCTACCATGTTCTCTCCCTGGGCTTGCCAGCCGGCTGAATACAAGAAAACTAGCAGAGGAATCTGGGGCCCTAAGTAAGGCAGAACACTGGATCGAGTGGCCCCTGATTAAGTGGAACGGAACCCTACCCATCCCCCCGCCCACCACACCACACCTCATACTATGCCAAGTGTGATGTGAACAAGAAATAAATTTTTGTTAAGCTACTGTATTTGGGAGTTGTTTGTCACAATTATTGCATAACCTCTCTAATAAACTTTCCAAACCACATTTTCAAAAGTATTCATAGGGAATAAAGGCTAAAGTTTACTGGGTGATTTTTCAGCATACACATAAGTTCTTATATGATTCTTATAGTATTTTCAGTTAACATTAACTTGGCTCATGTTTTCCTTTGGCATTTTAAAATTGTTTTCACTATGTGGTTGTATTAGATAATGCCTGAAGTAAATTATTTTCATCAATCCTAATCACCTAATAGATAAGACATTGGCCTCCTAAAGTAAATTATTTTCTATCCCAACATTTTAGCTGGGAGTTTCTGTTACTTTGTTTTGTTTTTAATATATGTTCCTTAGTAGTATGGCATACTGGGAAAGCATAGATTTGGAACCAGAGAGATCTCACACTGAATCCCATCTTAGCCAATGACCCCATGAGGTTTGCCATTTAACTGACCTGAGTCTCATTTTTCTCATCTGGACTAATAATGCCTACTTTAGAAGGTTTTTGTGAGTATTAAACAAAATATTATATATGAAGTACCTGATATATAATAGGGCCTTAATAAATTATAGTTATCATTATTATTCTTATTTTAATCTTACCATAATGAATCCTCTCTCTGTCTCTCTCTCTCTCCTTTCTCCTCTCTCTCTTCTCATTTGTGCTCTTTTTACACTTGGGAATGTGTGTGCATAGAGGAGCTAGGCGCTACATTTACCTCCAGCACTTCCGCAAATCAATCAATTAATATTCTTCTCCCTCTGATGTGAATAAAACCGTTATTTACCCTTAGATTAGGTGTTCAAAATATGAAATTCATTTCTTACTCATTGTAGCCCATTGATTTTAAAAACCACATGAAACTGTGTGTGACTTTATGAACCTCCTGAAATTGGGTGTGAAGTATTTTATAGAACTACATAGCTTTAATCAGATTTTCAAAGGGATCCCCAACCGCAAAAGTATCAAGAATTTCTGCCTTCAATCCAATCCCCAATCACTTTTCTAACCCACTCCAACTCCAGTTATGATCATCATAACACAAACCATGTGCCCCAGAACACAATCAATTTTTGGTAGCATTTGTATACAGATCACCCCTTCCATCCTGACATTCTGTCTTTCTTTGACATCTTGAAACTCTCTTTCCTTTACCTTTCACCATTTACTTCTTTGGCCATCCTTCCATTTCTATGTCGGTCTTGTTTCCTCTGGATAGCCTCTGAAACTGGGTGACATTATATTCTTTTTACACCAGCTACCTTTTCTCTTGACCATCTCTTCCTATGGCAAATTCATCTACTTCTACAACTCCTAATCCCATTTATCAGCAGATGACTTCCAGTCTGCAGAAATAGTCTCTCTCCCCAGCTCTCACCCGGCTTTAACATTTGCCTGGTAAGCACTTTCATATAGCTATTCTGCTGACACTTTAACCGAACAAGTCCCAAACCAGATTCTTCATTAATCCCCAACCCAACTCTTTCTTCTGATTTCCTCCACTCTGTTACCAGTATCACTTTTCCTTTGACACAGGACTGCAACTTTGTAGACCCCGTTCTCTCTTCACTTTTATTCCCCCATCATATCAATCAATTGCCAAATCCTATTAATTCTGACTACACAATGTCTCTTGAATGTATTCCCTCTTCTCCAAGAGGAGACACATTTATTCTCATCTTTACCATTTGAAGAGCTGCCACTGTTGTTCTGATGCATATTTTCTTCTCCCTTTAACCATTATGTGAGTTCCTGTGTTGGCATCACCCCACCTAAACTTTCCTTCAGCCCTTTCCAGAGAAATTTTCCTGAGGAATAACTCAAAACTTATCAGTGGCAGTTTATGATCTTTTGAATTACATGAAAACTCATCACCTTGTCAGTCATATTAGACTCTGTATCACAGGGCTACTACACACCTTTGTAGCATGGCCTTTACACTAAGACAGGCTTGGGTTCAAATTCTGCCTTTGATATTCCCTAATTATGCAACCTTAGGAGAACTACTTAACCTCCTCAAGCCTCCTTCTGTTTAAAATCTATAAAAATGGGGATAAGAATATTTATCCATGGTAGATCATAGATAATGACAAGCCTTTTACCCTTTGATAATAGATAATTTACAAATCCAAACAAAAGTTGGACTATATTTCCCCACTCTTTGAATTTAGTCAGGCCTTGTGACTTTTTTTGGGGGGGTCAATAGAGTATGTGGAAGAGACTGTATGTAGTTCCTGAGCTTCAGGCTCAAGAGGGCCTGAGGATTCCACTCTCCATGCTTGAAAACCTAAGTCTACCCTGTGAATGAACTCAAGCTGACCTTTTGGAGTGGACATGTGGAGGAGAACCACAGCTCCCCAGCTTGCCCTCCAACTGCAAACTTCTAGAAGGTAACTGAGGCCATTTAGACCATCAGGCTCCAGCTAATCCACTAGCTACATGAGTGGAGTCCAGGTGAGACTAGTCAAAGAACGCCCCGGTTTAGCCCAGCCCAAACTGGCAACTTACAAAATTGTGAGCTAATTGAAGCAATTGTGCTTTGGGGCCATGTGTTAAGCAGTAAAAGTTAACTGATATATCATCTCACAGGGCTGCCAGGAGTACTAAATAAGTCTGTACACATGAAAGTCTGTAAAATGGTGTCTGACTCAAAAAGAATAGTTGTTACTATATTATTAGCCTATTCCATATATTCTGTGAGCCAGTCTAACTTAACTATTCACTGTTACCATTCAACTTGTTCTTTTTTGTCTGCATTTTGCTTATGAATTTTAAGCACTGGGGAGTGTACATCCTTCCCTCCCTCCTTCTGTCTCTCTCTCTAATTTACCTAATCCTACTCATGATCCAAGCCTTATCTCAAATGCCTCCTTCTTCATGAAAACTTTCATCTAATTTATAGAGATAAGCAGTAGTGGAGAGAATGGGAGAGAATGGGACTTTGAAGCCAAACAGACTTGGTTTGAATTCTGACTCTACACACTCTCACTTAATCAGGTATGCAATCTTGGTTAATTTTTATTACACATTTCTGGACCTTATCTTCCACCCTTATAAAATGACTTGTAATGAGGGTTTAGTGACAGTATGAAGCATCCAGCAACATCCATTGAACAAATGTCAGCTTCTTTCTCCCCTCCGTCTTCCAGACCTCTACAGCTCTGTCCACTATGTCTCATAGTACATAGCCTGTTCTGCATTTGGGTAAAATTTTGAGTACTTATTTTATACTCTGTTCAGGGAAAATGCGTTTGTTTATCTTGGAGTCTTATGCAGTACCTCATATGGTAATTTGCACATGGTAAACACCCAATATATATTTATTGCTTTGAACATTTTTAATTGCCAAGTTATACAAGCAATGTTAGGGGAGGAAGAGCTCATTTCCACTCGGTGGTCAGGGCAGGATTTGTAGAGGACTTTGATTCAAATGAGTTTTTTAAAATGGGAAGGATTTGGAGAGATGGAAAAGAGGGAGAGGGAATCTCAGGAAGATGTGACTAAAAACAGACCAGTTAGAAGACAGAATCTAATGACTGGCTGTAGCAGAGGACTGATGGCAAGATAGAAATATTTTTCATATTGTTATAAAAGTGAGGTAAAGACCAGCAGCGTCGGCCCATGGGATATGGATCCTAGGATAGCTGGGAAGTGGGGATGGGGTGACAAAAAAGCAGTGGATTGCTGACAATTAAAGTAGGGCTATTATACCCAAAGATGAGTGTCATCTACATGCTTTGCCTATATTTTAAGGTTTATTTTCTTCCCAATTATGTTTCTTTTTAACTCTATCAAATTGATGATCAAATACATCTGATGGAAATGAGTCTTTAAGTCAGTCTGCCTATCCATATTTCAAGAGTAAGAGGAGACTCTCCCTTCATGGTGCACAGCCTTTAAATTCATACCCCACTCCAGGTAAGTCCTGGCCTAAAGCAATAACTGGTAATGCACACTGAAACCATTTGATATTTAAATGCCTTCTGAAAGTCTGGGTAAGTGAAGCCAAGAGGGAAGCAGGGGAGGGAGGAGGGATTAGTGAAGACAGCAGGAGGCAGGTAGCAGGAGAAGCTTAACATCAAGGACATACTGTCAAGGGTACAGGAGGTGGGCTGAAGGGAGTTGGAGAAGGAGGAAGAGATAGGCATGGAGAGCATAAATGTGTACCACATGCTAGCATATGACTACAGATAAATTTACATAAGTCAGTTAACAGATTTCTACAGCGCACAGAAAGATCAGGCCCAAAACATACGCAAAAATGATGAGAACAGGGTCTGGTACATCATAGTGAGGCCAGAAAATGTAGTTCTATTCCCTTCTAACTTATTTGTTACGTTCCCCAAATTTTCTTTCTTCAAAAGTTAAAATTTGCCACCTCCATCTAGTTGTCCATTGACCTGATTGGAGCATTCTGATAATCTGAATCTGACTAGGCTAGATAGGAAGATACTTGATTAAACTATGAATGCAAGAATCTCAGAACATGTTATTATTTCTGTGGCTGCAAGTCAGTTTGCCATTGGAAATATTCTCCCCACCCCCCGCCCAGATTTCTGTAAAGCTCAGTGTGCACCATAGTGCTCTTAGCAGCAGGTTGTGCTGAAAACATATCTTTGATGGTGCCTCTCCAGTCCCAAGGCACTCCTAGGAAAGACGGAAATCTATTTTTAATACAACATTTGTTGACAACTGTGCATGTCCATCAGAAATAAATGAATATTTCTGGGAGGAAATTTGTGAAGGCAGGAGGCTAACAGTCTGAGGGGAGCGACACAGGCAGAGATTATGCTTATGAGGACATTTCCTTCCTTCTTGGCTGGATGTGAGTGCAGTATTTCTTTAGTGGATACTAGAATGACAATCTCTTAGAAAACATTGGGTTCTGGAATATAAGGACAAGGAGAAGATAAATAAAACTAAAACATTTGCCAAAAAAGCACCCCCAAATCTACAAGTAACAATTAATGAAAAACAATGCTTGACTCTGAAAACCAGACCTTGGAGTCTCTGAAATAGCTCAAGAGGCTCTTTTTGGAATACTCAGTAGATCTGCTTCCTTTGGTGTATCATTCGCCATGTCTCTAGGGCTGAGGGAATGCATCTCCAGATTCGCCTGCTGCTTTATGCACCTCAGCTGGAACTCTGGCTGTTTGGTGCCTCGGCCAGCTGGCCTGCCCTGCCCAAATCAGTTGTCCTCCCCTGAGCTGCCCCTCCAAACCTATCTTGGCATTCAAGACTGACCTCCTCTGTCACTTCTCTGACTGTGCCAGCTGGAACGATCTCTGCCATTTAGAAATCCCTTTGGCACAAGATTTAGGCGGAGACCACTGGGAGTCCCTTTAGGGTCTGTTCATCACACATGAATCTCATGGACATAACCATTAACAATCAAAACCAGACACAGAATGCAGACAGTACAATTGCCTTTATATGAAGTACAAAAGCAGGCAAAGCTAATTCAGAGTGATAGAATTACCACTCCTAGGGAGGAATAGGAACTAGGAAAGAATATGAGGGAGCCTTCTAGGTGCTGGTAATATTCTAGATCTTGACTTGGATGGTGACTACATGAGTATTAGTGTTTGTAAAACTTCACTGAATTATGCACTTAAGATTTGGGCACTTTATATGGAGGTTCCTCAAAAAATAAAAATTTGAAGCAGTTTTACTTCTGTGAATTTGCCTGAAGGAAACAAACACGCCATATTGAAGAGACCTCTGCATTCCCACGTTCACAGCAGCGTTATTCACAATAGTCAAGACATGGAAACAACCTAAGTGGTCACTGATGGATGAATGGATCAAGAAGATGTGGTATATATACACAACGGAATATTATTCAGCCACAAAAAGGAGGGATCTAGCCATTTGTGGCAACATGGGTGGGCCTTGAGGGCATTCTGCTAAGTGAAATAAGTCAGAGGAAGACAAATACCATATGATCTACTTACATGTGGAATCTAAAAAGAACAGCAACAATAAAACTCATAGAAAAAGAGATGAGATTTACGGTTAACAAAGGCAAATTGGATGATCATGGTCAAAAGTTACAAAATTCCAGTTGTAAAATAAATAAATACCAGGGATGTAATGTTAACACTGCTGTATGGTATATATGAAAGTTGTTAAGAGAGCAAATCCTAAATCTCATCATAAGGAAAAAATTTTTTTTCTTTTTCTTTTTTTCTTCCCAAACAAGATGATGGATGTTAACTAAATTTACTGTGGTAATCATTTCACAAAATATTTAAGTCAAATCATTAAGCTCTACACCTTCAATTTATACAGTGATATATGTCAATTATATTTCAATAAAACTGGGGGAAAAAGATGTGGGCACTCTATGTATATGACACATCAAATTCTTAAAAATTTTTAAACAAATGGCATTTTGACAGTCTAGCAAAGTCTTTAAGAACATGGCTTTGTAGGCTGACAAACTTTGGTTCTAATAATTCTGCCACTTACTAGTGAAAAGAACTTGTACCTATTACTTCATATCTCTAAGTCTTGGTTTCTTTAAGTGAAAAGGAGTTAATAGTAATGCTTAAGGAGTAATTGTAAGGATTAAATGAGTTAGTTGAGCAAAATCCTTCATATATTGTAAGGCAAAGGGTGAAGTATTCAGGAAATTATATTCATCATTAGCAGTACTATTGCTATTACTAAATTAATCATTAATTAACTATTAATAATAGTATTGGTATTGTTGATATTCATTAATGAATTACAGGCACACCTTGTTTTACAGTGCTTCACTTTACTGTGCTTCACAGATTTTGCATTTTTTGTACAAATTGAAGGTTTGTGGCAACCCTGCAGCAAGTGAGTCTATCAGTTCCTTTTCTCATACAATATTTGCTCACTTCTTGTCTCTGTGTCACATTTTGGTAATTCTCACAATATTTCAAATTTCTTCAATATTATTGTGTTTGTTATGGTGATCTGTGATCACTGATAACAAGTTCAGATGGTGGTTAGTATTTTTTAGCAATAATGTATTTTTAACTAAGGTGTGTACTTTGTTTTTTAGACATAATACTATTATACACTTAATGGGCTACAGTATAATGTAAGCATAACTTTATTTGCTGGGAAACAAAAAATTCTTTTGTCTCAACTGTGATATTTGCTTTATTACAGTAGCCTGGAACTGAACTTGCAATATCTCTGAGGTATGCCTGTGTTACTTATATTAGTGAATTCTTTTTATTGGCTTAAGAACAGAAAAGGAGTTTTGAGAAAGAGAATAGTATCTTAGATTATACATGGGGGGCAAATACATAGAGTAAGTTTCCTTTGTGCAGTGTAGATGGTAAGCATAACCCTTTGATCATAGCATTTTTTTCTACTGAGTTTAGTGGCTTCAAAATCCTTCCCAAGTGCACTCCAAGCAGCTAATACCAATCACCTAAAGGGGTAATGGAGATGAACCTCTCAGCCAATGCTGACTATAAGCACCTAAAAGGCAAGAGCAAGGCAATATGCAACTGAATGCTTGACAAACCTTCTCTGATGATGCTCTGATAGGTATACTCCATAGGCTATGTGACTAATAGCCCTCATTAAAGGAGAAAATATAAAGGAATCAGGATTTACTGGTTATTAAAAGGCACTGGGTTTTCATTAACAGTAAGCTGTGAAGTAGAAAATAACAAGAGAATCATTGACAACCAGAGCCTTGGATATAGGGCAGAGAGCAGTGTGGTTGAGGAAAGCTGGGGCTACTTACCGTGACAAATGAGCAAATAAGGGGCAGAACCTGGAAGCCAATGGGCAAAGAAAGACTACAAGTCTAGAGTAGCTTGAAGCAAGGACAAGAGCACGTATGGAGGTCAGTTTAAGGTTAGAGTCAGAACATGTAGTTAAGCTAAAATCAGGGCATATAAAAGAAGTACAGTCAAGATAGTCATTAGGCCAAAAACTAGGAAGACGGATGGGAACCAGAAAAAATAAACACATTGGGAGGACTAGTTAAGGTGGACATATTAAGTTTGAGATACCTCTTGAACATCCAAGTATGCTAAATAGACTTGGATTTTCAAGACCAAAGAGGCTGGAACTGGAGTCCTAAATGAATTTAGGACTTATTAGCACAGTATCAAAAGGCATAGCATTGAATAAATTCTCCTAGAAAGTGAAAATAAAGAGAAGCCAAGCCCTGAAATGTGGGGCCCTTCAACATGTCTCTTCAGAGAAGAAAAAGTAAAAGATACTGAGTAAGGGAAGCTACTGAATTATGGAAAAAAAGATGAGCCGAAGCAATAGATGACCCAAAACAAAGTGAAGAAAAAACTTCCAGAAAGTGTCTTGAGTGGTGTCGAGAGGTCAGTGAGATAAAGACTGAACATTCACCACTTGATTTTGCAAGATGGAGGTCACTGACCACCTTGACGACATTATCAGTGGAGTAGTAGCAACAAAGACTTGATTAGAATGGGTTATAGAGAGCTTCAGAATTGTTAAAATTAGAAGACACGAAATGTTAGAAGAGTGCCATGAACTGTAAAGTAGCATACATGTGATAATTTTGTTAAACTAATCATTATGGTAAAAAGTACTTAATACTTAAGACTTGTTGGTATAGATTACTTGTAAACATTTGGTAGATACAGATGGTCAGTTGATGACAGGCAGATCTGAGGGAGGCAAGTCTTAAGGATATATTAAGGTTAGAAAAACAAATTATTTTTCTCCCTCTGGTCCAAGTCTTTGTATCTTATTAGGATGTGGCTGGAAGTGGTTGATAAGCATAGTAAACACAAGCAAAGCAAATCTTTGAAATGGAACTGATACATAAGTAAATGCAGAATCTGTATACGTGTAAATTCACATATAAACTTAAGCAATAATTCATTATCTTCAGATGTTAAAATTGGTTAATTAGAAGCTATGGAAACTTCCATTAGCAGTGGATAGTAAATTTGATAATCCATCTAGCAATTACTTGGGTAATTATGCATTCCTACTTATTCATCCAAGTTATATACTAAAATATTATTGCATGCCGACTGCACGTGAAGTCCTCTTAGCCAACCCTCACCAGCAAGTGTAGCTAATTCAAATATTTCGTAGTACAAAACTCAGAATATATGAGAAACCCATAACTTTATTTTCTCCGAATTTAAAATTCCTCAGTAGTCTCTATCCCATTGGGTAAAAAGAAAAATACACTATAATGCATCAATCAGCAATATCTCATTCAGTTAAATTCATTCCTTAGTTTAAATGTGTTCTTTTTAGGGTAAATACCTTCCAGGAGTGTCTTCTTTTCCCCTTCTCTCAAGGTTAGTCTCCAGTGAAGGATAACTTGCTGTGCTTCTGGTGGTAGAAAGTCCCCTGGTGCCCATCCTGTCCTCCGGGTCTTTGTCGGCCTCTGGGGCAGTGCGGCTTTTCTGCTCTCCTCCCTGCCATCTGGCTGCTACCCACTGCTACAGTTTCCAATCTAACAAAACACCTGGTCTTTTCGGATGGCCCCAGCTGCTGTTGTCCTCACATGTTCATGTCTCTGGTGTCGGTGGCATCTTGTTGCCACCTCCATTGCAAAATGGATTTATTAATACCTACCTGTTGTGAAGCAAGAGAGCATTGCAACCGAGAGTGATGGACTGGATTTAAATAATGACCCCATCAGATGTTACTTGTGAAACTTTGGGGGCCCATTTTCAAGTGTCCTTTTGTGACCTTCCTCTCCAACCTCTAGGCATTTGGAATTCTATTGAGGCAGAACCATAAGCCCTTGATTCCTGCTGGCAGGGCCATTCCACAGCCTCTCTGGGAGCTGGTGGACATGGTTCAAGCCCCTGCACAGCTTTCTCTAGGTCCACATCAACCTAGGAATGTCCTACTTTCTAACCTGGGCTCCTTCTGAAACTAGAAGGACCTGTCTCCCTCCACCTGGCTGCTCATCTCTGCCATCTCTGACTTACGCTTCGGTGGTACTATGGTCAGCGCAGGGCTGCCGGGATCAAATGTATCTGCTTGTTTTCCAGTTATTCATCCACCCTTACTGAGGCTTTAGGCCAGAGAAGATGGACACACACTTCTCACCTCCCCTCCTTACTCTTCTTGCCTCTCCTCCAAAGTCCTACTTCTGGTGTCAAAGGACTATCTTTTCTTTTCCTCCTGTCTGAAAAGGCCTTCTCCTACATCATTTTCCCCTCCTTCCCAAGTTGATTTATATGTTCCCTTTCCTTAGATCAGAATGGCAAAAGAAAACTGGAAAACCAAGAAGGGAAATACATTGGAATTTTTTTCTTTTTTTTTAGAAAACAATATATTACCAAAGAACTGAATATTTGAGAGGTTGCACATCCTAAGGGACCCTAGAAGCTAATTATAGAGGTAAGACAATATGTAAAACATAATGAAAACTACCCGTGTTGCACATACTATAGTTTGTCCAGAGGTTGGCTCAGCTGACTAGGGAGCTGAGAGGGAGGGCAGCAAGAAAAGCCCCCTTTCCAAACACTGCCGTAGTGGAGGACCAGGCCAACATTGGGTAGAAATTCAGTGGGTTAGCAAAAGGTCCTTAGAGAATTCTGGGCAGCATTGTATTAATTCCTTTCATACTGCCCTGCACAAAAAGAATTCTGGACACACTGTCATTTTGCAAACTGATCAATGGAAACTAACTCCAGACCAGTGGAAAATATCCTTTATTATTCACATCTTACTTTCATCGGAAACATAACTAATACAGGACATGTTCTTTCATAGTGTTCCAGAAAGGAACTTGAGCCTGCAAAGTCCATTTAGGCTTTTCCCTATGAAGGGATGTCCTTGTACAAAGCTATGTGTCTATGGCTTATATTTCAATCATTTTTTCCTTTGGTATTTGTTAGTGTGGTGAATATAATCCAGGGAAGTAGATTTCCTCACTTTAAAACTACATTAATTCTCTGTTCATCTTTATTCTTTTATATAGTTCATTAGGTTAATATAATGACAAAAAGGAGGAGAAAAAAAGAAAAGAAACATGTCTATTTATACACACATAGTGTGAATATTATTTGTCTGTGTATATTTATATAAAATAAATAGCATATATAAGGCTATATAAAATATAGGTGTGTAGGTAAGTGTGTGTGTATATATGTATAAAGTATATAAGATTATGTAAGTATGTTTATAAATGTATGATGTATATATATGCACACACACATGTGAGAATTAAAAATACACAGGTTCATATTGAAGTATAAGCTATGTATCAACATTTGATGCAAATGAAATGTTTCATGCCTTCAAATCTTCACATACATATATTGGTTCTTTCAGACTGAAATGTTTCTCCAATCCCCTTCACCTCCCAATCTCCTTACTATTCAGGAACCAGCTCAAGATCCACACCTCCCCTGTGTTGCTATTATGCTGGACTTCACTAAAGAATTTCTCATGTCTGCTTTCATTATTTTATATACCTGTCTCTCCTCCTAGACAATGAGCTCTTTAAGTGCAGGAACTGAGTCTCATTCATGTTTGCTCTGCTCCAGACCCTGGCCCTTAGGCACATACTAAGCACTCAATAAACATTTTATGAATGAGTCAATGTAGCGCTTGAATAATAATTGAAACTTTGATGTGAAGGCACAGAAAACACTCTGCTAAGTCCCTGTGAAGGGACTTTGGAAGGGCAGAGTCTTTTCCTAAGGCAGAGAGAAGTTAAAGGTGGTTGGCCTGCATTGAGGGGGTACTTGGAGATGGAGATCACCTACTTGGGTAACATGGAGTGATGTCATACAAATAGCTTTTGTGTCTAGACCTTTGAAAAATGACGTGATAAAATATGATGACTTTTTTAGAGTCAGAAAAATGCAGAAGAAGGTCAAACTCTCTCAAACGAGAATATGTAGGTAGTGGATTTAGACTTGGACACCCCTCCACTTACCATGTGACCTTGGCAGATCAAATAACATTTCTGGGCCTCAGTTTCATCATTTGTAAGGGGAGGCATGTGGCAGCAAATAATGCCTATCTTACAAGGTGAGGAAGAAATGAGAATTTTTACCTAACGTGCTTTGTATATTAGATGAGTCAGGAGCTGTTCAGGAAAACTACAACTGTTTCAAGTATTTATAAGAGGAAATTAGTTAAGTGGGAGATGGAAAAACTGAAAGCCAAAGAGGGAGGGTGAAGAAATCCAGAGATCAGCCACAGCAGGAAGCTACTACCATCCCTACTGTAGAGATAGAGAGGATAGTGTTACCAGACCAAGAGCTGAGGTCACGCAACAGAAGATGAAACCGCATCTAGTGGGAACTGGAACTATGGAAGAAACACAGCTGTTGTGGGACAAGATGCCATGTAAAGCAGAGAGCCCAAAGAGAAATACCTTGGCTTCTTTTTCTCTGCCCTCCTGTCTCCCACCAACAGCCCCCCCTGTCCCAACCCAGGGTTCAGCTTGGTTGTAATAGAAAGCAAAGCAGGAAAATAGAAATGGATCTGAAGCAAACACACGACTCATTAACACAATCAGTTAGGATTAGCTGTGGCCATGAGGGACAAGAGATACAAAATAACAATGGCTTAAATAAGATAGAAGCTTGTGTCTCTTTCATATAAAAGCCCAGGTAAGTAATTTAGAGCTGTTAGGATACAACATCAGAGATTCAGGTGTCTTTCATCTTGATAATCCTTTGTGTGTGGCCTTGATTTCATGGTTCAAAGTGGAGGCATCTGTGTTTCAGGTATTGGGATGATAGAATGGACAAAGGAAAAAAGAAAGAGGAGCACATATACATTGCCTCGCAAAGCAATGTTTTTTTGAACTGCAGGTCATGACTTGCTAGTGGGTCATAAAATCAATTTAGGGGATAACTTTAAAAATGACATAGAATAGACGATATCAGAGTGTTTACCACACATTAAAGGTAGGTATTTCTACATGGAACTTTAGTTTCAAAACCTTGTGTTTTGTTTCAGAAATACATATATGATAGCATAATATAATACAACATATTATAAAATGTATTTCTGGTGTGGGATACTATCAAAAAGGTCCAAAGCATTGTTGTAAAGTTTCTGCTCACTTTGGTTTTTCATTTCATTGGCCGGAACTTAGTCACATGGCTATAAAGAATTCTAAAGCCTGGGAAATGTACTCCTTTTTATAGGCAGCATTTGCCTGGCTAAAATTCAGGATTGTATTATTATAAAATAATGTTGAGTTTCCATGGTCAAGGACAACAGGAGTCTCGACCACATATGGTGTCATTGCTATTATTGTCTATTACTGTTACTACTAACTATTATTATTGACTGAAAGAGCCATCCCACTCAGAGGGTGACAGTAGTTTAGCACAGTGATGACAAGTTTGGTGCCTGGCTTCACATGGTCTGTGTATGAGTCCTGTTTTGTCATTTAGTGTCCTCATCTATAAAATGAAGATAATAATAGTGTCTCTTGCATCAAGTTTTTGGAAAGACCAAATGAGGACAGGAATCAACTGTTTAGCAGAGCACGTGGATGCTGGGTGTAGACATCAGGCCCGGAGCCCAGATCTGGGCTGTGTAGGAGGGTACCAGCATCGTGGCACACTGTTTCCGGCCGGCGTTCATTCTGATGTTGAAGCAGTTGCTACATTCGTCGTAAATCATGTCTGGTTCCTAGCAGCAGACCAGACATGGGCCAGGAATAGGATTATCAGTCAGCCATGAGAAAGAGTAGCAAACAGCAAAATTACCTGAAACTTAACCTTGGGGTCTTCACTGACCAGAAGAAGGTCGTCACCCACAAAAGGGAGCAGCAGGTAGGGTTTGGTGCTTGGAATCCTCCAGGAGTGACTTCAGGACCTGGTTAAGGAAAACCTTCATCAAGGTCTTGTGTTTCTGCAGCCAGTGCCATATAACAGGCTCCACACTCGGAGCCACATTCTGGCAGACAGCTTTCATTCAGTTGTCTCAGAAGAACACTGAGGAGTGAACTAAAAGCACCTCTCAGGATTCAAGTAGAATTGGAGTAATAGCCACAGTGCCTGGCACACAGTGGTGGGCCTAGATTATTTGTTGGGTGAATGAATGAGTGAATGACCAAAATAGAGAAGTGAGCTGAATAGCTTTCTAACTGTGACATAGACTTATATATTTTTCTCCCATGGCTAATGTGGCATGGGAAAGACAAGGTTATATAAATTTAAAAATCACATTTTGATTGAATGCATTTTCAAAAGGAAAATTGTCACATTCTTTCATTGAAAATACATAACTTTTTCTTTCACCTTCTGCATATTATGATTACTCTTTTAACACTAATTAAACACCCACCATGTGTTAAGTGGTAAACAGAACATGTGAGCAACAGTATTTCTGCTCTCATGGTAATGGGAAGAAAGAAAAACTTAGCAGAAAACACAATAGGAAGGCTGAAGGCAAATACGTTGTTTTAATATTAATTTTATTGGGATAGTTCTTTCAAGGAAAGTTGTGAAACCTCTCTACCTGGAAATTTGAAAAAAAAGATACACGTTGGCCTATTGGCAGAAGGAGAAAGTAGGTGATTTGCCCAGGCTCATTCTTCATCTCCCAGGAGCATCACGTGCCTAAACCAGAGGTCCCTTTAGACAGACACATGTGCCCCATGGCCAGTTAATGCATTTACATTACCTGGCTGGTTCCTATAAGCATTTGAATGTGATATTTTCACAAACGTGTAAGTCTCCAAATCAGTAAGAAGGCTAAGTAGGAAATAATAGATTCAAGTGTTGATTAATTTCAAGAAAGGTTTATTAAGTCTTCATTATGTGCCATTTGCTATGAGAAGATAATAAAAAGCTAAGCACAAATTGCTTTTCCCCTAAAGGAAGTGACTGCCTCTGAGAAAGACAGTCAAGAGCTGACAGCCGCAATGCAGAGTGAGGAAAGTGCTGACTGGAACTGCCTAAGGAAACATCAAGGCAGGCACCTACCTCTACCTGGGGTGGCAGGCAGAGCGGTCAGGAAAGGTTTCCTAGGGTGAGGTGACTGCAACTGCATCGCCAAAAATAAAAACGCCTTAGTCAGGTGGAAGGGAAAGGAAGGACATTCCAAGCAAAGGAGCAAAGGCAGAGAAAGGTAGAGCAACAAGGGATTATAGTCAGAGATTCAAATGGCTTGTTTTGGCTGGAGATGGAGGTGTGCTGGGGGGAGAATGGGGGAGCCAGGGAGATGGATCTAGGTCCAGATCATGCAAGTTCTGTGTTCTAAGAATGTCCATTTCATCCTGAAGTTTATGTGGGATCATTTGATAAATAAATGTTGGAGAAATGAATTTAACCAGATTCAAAAAAAAAAGACTTCCAAGATTGACTCTTTAAATTTCACCTTGACGCCCTCAGGTTGTGTGTGGTCCATTCCCCTCAGGTTAGGTAGGAAGCAGGTCTCCCCACTCAGTGCTGTGAGCTGAGGGCAAGGACACCCAACATTAAGATGCCTATGGTCAGAGAGTGTCTGATCCAAATGTGTCTGAGATGACACGCTTAAGTAGTAGGTCCAACACGGCTCATCAAACCCAGGGATGCTGGAGGTGAGAATCTGGGGAAAAGGGTGGCCTAAATGGACCAGAAAAAATGAGAGTGATGACATGGTGTGTGTGGGGGGAATCATGGGGAAGCCAGTGTAACACAAAGAAGACAAGTAGTGACTCTGGCATCTTACTACGCTGATGGACAGTGACTGCAATGGGTATGGGTGGGACTTGATAATATGGGTGAATGTAGTAACCACATTGTTTTTCATGTGAAATCTTCATAAGAGTGTTTATCAATAATACCTTAATAAAAAAAATGAGTGATGAATGGCAAGAGAAATGAGAGGTCTTCTAACTTGTTTTAGAGGCTTCCATTGCAAGTTTTTACCACAGTGTTAGCAAGGATTTGCTTGGACATTTAAAGTGGAGGGAAATACAAACAGAAAATACAAATAGGCATGTTCTTTTCTTCTCCCTATTCCTGACTCCCAGAGCTGTGGGATAAAATTACAATGCTCAGCACACACATCCCCTGCAGTAGGAATTAGAGAATTCTCTAGCATTATGGGGACATTGGTATAAAAGGAACACTAACCTAAAGTGTCTGCCTTTAATAAAATTCCTCACTTGCAATTACTTTTTCTCAGTTGCTAGATCAGTATTTGTCCTTGCCACAGAGCTGTAAGCTCTTAAGGGTATGGAGTGTGCCTGTTACACCATGTTTTCTAGCATATAGTAAGGTCCGTGGTGTGAGTGAATGATAAAGAATTTTAAATCCGAATCTTGTTTGCCCCATTTGCCACTAAGTTACATATATACTAATTCAAATGCAAGTCAGCTGGATGACATTGATAATATGTAAAATCTATGACATTCATGTTTCTGATCCTTCAAGACATTTTTTGGTTAAATTCATATGTCTCAGCTTTCAAACACATGTGATCATGTCTCCACTTTCTGGAGCATTAGTTTCCTCCATTGCAAAATGGATTTATTAATACCTACCTGTTGTGAAGCAAGAGAGCATTGCAACCGAGAGTGATGGACTGGATTTAAATAATGACCCCATCAGATGTTACTTGTGAAACTTTGGGCAAAGGGCTCTGTGCCACTAAACCTTAGTTTCCTAATCTGGAATGTGGAGATAATTATACCTACTAAATAGGGTCCTTACAAGGATAAAATAAAATAATCCACTTAAAACACTCAGCATAGTGCCTGGAACCTAGTGAGAGCTCTATAAATGTTGGCTATTATTATTGTGACACTATAGTTTTGGGGATTAAGTGAGATAATTCCATTTGAAACACATAACACCATGCCTAGAACCTTGTAAGAACTCAGTAAGTATGAGCTATTAATATTATGTCCATATATAGCCATTGTTTCACTATGCAAAACTACTGTTTGTGCAGCTCATTTGCTGCGTTTTCTCTCCTATGGCAGCCTGGTTCTGTGGATTAAATCTCTCATTGCTGTTTCACTTTGTGTATTTCTAAGTCTTGCCTCCTTAACCAGAGTATAAACGCAAAGCAAGTAGCACAGTCCCTTACATATAGTAGATGCTCACCCTACAGTTATTTTGACTTGGTTTATTGATAATCCTATTACTCTTAAATAGTTTTTAGAAGCTATTTAAACTTCTGTTAAGATAGAAAGACCTATACTGCTTACTATGTCCAACCAGGCAGTCACCTAGTGCATGGAGTCATCTGGTTTCAGCATAAAGACATGATGAGCTGAGAGTCCATTCTTGCTCTTTGCTTTCTAGGACTCCATAACTTAGGTTTGTTATTGCTATTAGGTTTATAAAAAATTGTGAGGGATCTTGCTAAAGCTCCGGGTATTTTTTTTTTTTTGGTCTCGTTTTGGTTTTTAAACTAAAAACCTCTATCTACTTTTCCCTTAGCTCAATGCCCTAATTAGAAATATTTAGATACTTTTGAGTTGTTATTTAGTTCAGTCAATGAATCTGAGTAAACAGTCCCTGCATAACTACAGTGTCATCTTTCTAAAATGTCACTTCCCTCCTTAAAACCCTTCTGTGGCTCCCCGCCCCTCACAGGAAAAGTCTAAGTCCCTTGGCCTAGGACCAAGGCCTCTGTCTTCACCAACAGCATTGTCCGCGGCCCCTTGCCACTTAATGCTGTAGAAAGCCAACCTTCTAGTTCCTTTCTTCAGATTGTTTTGCTTTGGTCTTTGTACATTTTTAATGTTTTTCTGTCCTCTATGGATGATTTTTTTTTGCCTGAGTAACTTCTACCTATCCCTCGTGACTCTCCTCAGGTAACAAACACCTCCTCTAGAGAGCCTTCTCTACCTCCCTCCTAGGTTAGATTAAGCGCCCCTCCTACCAAACCTAATGTATAACCTCCTTTTCTAGAGTATTCCATACTACATTCACTAATTCAACAACTATTTGTCAGTAGTATTTCAGACACTGAGGATATGTTGACAAAAAAATTTGTGTTCATGGAGCTTACAATTAACAAAATAAGTAAGCAAATACATAAGCTGTTAGATGGTGTAAGTACAATAAAGAGGTAAGCTATAGCAAGTTCCTGGAGGGAAGGTTATATGGGCTACAACCTTAAAAGGAATGGAGAAGGAAGACCTTCCCTCATATTTGAGTCAACTCTAGAAAAAGGTGATGTGGGGAGACAAATCTCCACGGATTCCTTGCATTTTTGCCTGCCTTGTGAGCAAGGTACTAACTACCCTTTGTTCTGCACTAAATTTTCAAGGATATTTGTTTAGCCTATAGAGATATTTGAACAGTCTGTAGAGACAGTGTCTCTCTTTGGAGCAAAAAGAAAAATATGCTTTCTGTCCAGTTTATTGATGATATCTCACTCTGGGGCAAAGGGCAGTTTTGTTTGCATTTCATTATAAATAATATTTGGGTTATCTAAGCCTGGATTTCCTCTTCTTTAATGCTACCTGATGTGTGCATGTTATCATATTGCCAGTGGGAATTGGGGTTTGGAGAACTGGCACAAACGCTGACTGACACTCTGGCCACTGCTTTGCTGTGAATAATAAATTCCTTTGTCTCTAACCCCAGAGTCTTTTGTCTTCTGCCAGCACCCTTGAGTCTGTGGTGGGCTGACTTGTTGGCTTGCAAATACGATAAAGTCTCAGAATCTTCATAGTTCTTGAAAATGAAATACAGATATCTGGAAGAAGAGCATTCAAGACACAGAAAACAGCAAGTGGAAAGGTCTTGGGTCACTTGCTGTATGTGATATCTGTCCTAAAATTCTCTGACTTCCCCAGTAACTGAAAAGTTCTTAAATACAACCAATCTTACAAAATAAGTAAGCAAATATGTATGCTGTATGCTTGGCACCCAGTAAAATTAACAACACATAGCAGATGCTAGTAATGTTTGTTGAAATTATCGAGAAAAAATTATTTTCCATTTGGAAATATGGGTGTTTCTTAGGCAGGGATCTCTGGGTACCAAGTGCATTACTATTTCCTTTCTTTCCTTCTCATACAGACAGAGGCACATGATAGAGTTAGAAGAATTGAGTTTGTTGTCAAACAGACCTATGTTTCTATCCCAGCTCTGCTGTTTACTAGCTAGCCTTTGACCTTGGGCAAATAACTTTTCTGAGCCTCAATTTCCATGTCTATGAAATCATAATAATAATCTTCTCTTTGTTTTGATGCTGAAGTTGAAAAAACATAGGAAGCATACTAAGAGTTCAAGAAATGACATGTTGTGTGTCATATATTATACCCGGCCCACAGTTGAGTCTCAGAAACTTGTATCTATTACTGTTAGTCTATCTTTGCTAGATCCCAGTTTGAAGTGGAATGGGAAATCTGATGATTTTTTAAATCAGCAGGAGAAATACAAAAAACAGTAAGGATCTATGTTCTAGCATTCTATCTAGATCATTAGCTGTTTCCATTTAATTAACTATAAAGCACACTTCCTAAGATCTAAAGTCTTGTAGAAATTAATGAGCAAGTGCTAATTTCGGCCCTGGGAGTTAGCAGTTCTATTCTTCTGAGCTGAGTTCACAGGTTCAACATAGTGTGCAGCAAATTATTGTTTTGAATGGGAGGTCTGCCTTCCAGCAGCATTAGGCTGAGAATTTGTTGCTAAGTTGGGCCTTGTTTTGTTTCCACTTTAAAGCATGCAAAGGGGAATTATGGTGGCTTGGAAACTCCATACCACATCTTTGGAAATCTGACCAAGAGCTCCTCCAAGCAGTTTGACATGGAGTTCTCCTGTGGGGAGAATCTTGGCCAATGAGCACCATCAGATGATCTATCACTGAAGTGGCTTTGTACCTCCCAAAATATGGAGAGCAGCCAGTCTCATGAGGGATCTTTGTCTGTTCTTCTTTAGCAGTCAAGGAACAAAATTATCTGTACCCCTCTTTGCACAAAGTTAATGATTGATGGGTTTTCTCAAAATCATTTTCCAATTCTTTGGTCCAACATTTCTTGGGGTTCTACTCTGGGTCTGGAATTGTGCTAAACTCTGTGGCCATGAGTAAAGCAGACACAGTCCCTGACAGGTGATTCTGCTCTAGGTGGTTGTAGACACACTTTGAGAAACATTAAGATGGAGAAAACACCTGCAAGTGGATGGTTACCAGGCTGCATGTTAAGTAATGGAGCTTCTGGAGAGGAAAGGAATAATGAACAGATGTCCAGCTTGGTCCCTGGGGTCTCTGGGGAGAAGGTCAAGACATCAGACAAGTTTTATGGTGGTCTACGGTCTTCTAGGAAGTGTTGTGGCCCACTTACCAGGTTTTTCATCATTTTGCAGTTCAAGTAGTTGAAGAGTTAGTTCTGTCCTCTCAATATGGAACAGATGACTGAACTTGATCCTTAGAGTTTCATCAAGACAAAGGGGAGAAAAAAAAGGAGCTTGTTATTAATAGAACATAGAGACTGGAACTGCAGTATGAAAGTTAGTTCTGGGTCTTGGTGATGGTCTCTCACAGGCCACAAGCTCTCCGTGTTCCACTCTTCTCTCTTAGCTTATTTGTGATGTTTTCTGTCTCATAACTTCAGTGTGCTGAATCTTACCCACTATTTATTGGGTGCCTCTGTGTACAAGGTGCTACGCTAAGTGCTTTGTGGGCCTTTTCACAAAAACTCTGGGTATTGTTATTTGTACAGATGAAGAAACTGAGGCTAAGAGAAGTTAAGTTTACAGAGATAACACGTAATAAGTATTGTCCTTGGGATCCAAACCCAGGTTTTCTGATCCCAAGATCTATGCTCTTAGCTACTGGGCTATACGGCTGTATGCTTACACATATGCACATATGGAGATATTTATAGATATATAATTATAGATATAGATCAGGGAATATATAGCCGTATGTACATGTCTTTGTGTATGTGCGTGTGTGTGCATAATAGCTATACAATATATATAACTATATAAAATATATATTATAGCTATGTATTCCTTGTGATATGTATTATGGGACTCATGGTTCTCAGGACTCTACATCCTTTTAGTTTCAACTACCACTTCTGTTTATTTTTCTCTTAGTACTTATTTCCTGCCTAAAATTTTTGAGAATGAAAATTTGCTTGCCCTAGATAATCTTTTTGCCATGCCTTAGGTGCTACTGACTGGCCACCTTCACGTCACATGCCTACCCTGGTCCAGTCAGTTGCCCCGCCCCAGAAAACAATCAACTAGTGCTAAGCAGGGGTCTGACGGTGGGGCAATTTCACCTACATGCAATGGGGACATCAAGGATTAGTAGTTTATCAGGCAACCAACTTTTGTGGGTCTATCACATACAAGTGTAAACATTCTCTCTGACACCAGACTTGTAGCTCAGAGCTTGCCACTTGGTATTTAAAGAGCCAGGTTTGCATGCTGGCACCACCATCTGAAGGTTATATTACCTTTATATGGCTTTATTTCTCTGAGACTTTTCCTCGTTGCCCATGTCACGTGGTTCTTCCTGGATGTTGACGGCCTATCGGATGCAGGCCCTGGGCTCAGTGCTAGCGCTCCAAGATGAATGAACTGTCATCCTGAGGGGCTTGTTTGCAGTATAACAGTGATTCATAAGACTCACTGGGGAGAGTGGAGTTGTCTATAAATTGCATATTCCAGGACCCAGCCCACCTCTAGAGATTCTGCTTTAGTAAATGTGAGGTAGAGCCCAGGATTTTCAGTTTATTAAGAGTGCCCCAAGGCTACATACAGGTTGTTGTTGGACCTAATGAGAAAAACAACACTTTTGAATGGATGCTCACAGTGCTGCATGTTAAGTGCTGGGAAACATTAAGTGCTGAGAGAAGAACCAAGAGATTTGGAGCAGGAAAGAAGGAACAATATCTTCCGTGGTGTGAGAGAAGGCTTCACAGAGGTGTCATCTCAGCTTCATAGGAGCTTGCCAAGTGGAGAGATGGGGAAGGCTTTCAAGATTTCAAACAGCAAAAGTGTTTTCTGGAGGTGGTGAGGCATTTGGGGGCCAGATAGACCAGAGCACAAAGAGCCTTGTTTGTTGTGTTAAGTTTATTTCTCTGTGATGGGACATCAGAAATGTGTAGGTTACTGAGAGACAAATTCAGGTCTGACTTCTAGAAAGATGACTTTGGTGGGGGTAAAACAGACTAGTTGGAGTGTCCATCAGTAGATGAATGGATAAAGAAGATGTGGTACATATACACAATGGAATACTATTCAGCCATAAGAAGAAAACAAATCCTACCATTTGCAACAACATGGATGGAGCTAGAGGGTATTATGTTCAGTGAAACAAGCCAAGCCGAAAAAGACAAGTATCAAATGATTTCACTCATATGTGGAGTATAAGAACAAAGAAAAAAAACTGAAGGAACAAAACAGCTGCAAACTCACAACCCAAGAACGGACTAATAGTTACCAAAGGGAAAGGGACTGGGGAAGATGGGTGGGAAGGGAGGGTAAGAGGGAAAAAGGGGCATTACGATTAGCAGATGTAATGTTGGGGGGGCACGGGGAGGGCAGTACAACTCAGAGAAGACAAGTAGTGATTCTGTAGCATCTCACTACGCTGATGGACAGTGACTGTAATGGGGTTGGTGGGGGGGACCTGATGAAGCAGTAGTTTAATAACCAGAATATTGCACATGTAATTGTAGATTAATGATACCAAAATAAATTATATATATAAAAAAAAACAGACTAGTTGGAGACCTGAGATGGGACTTGGTTATAATGCAGGTGAGCTGTGATGAGGAGCTGAAGTCAGTCAATGGGATACAGGAAAGCAGGGGACGTGTATGAGAGATAGGAAGTGGGAGTGGATGTAGAGAGCAAGGTACCTAGCTTGGAGAGTGGGTGACATTTACCCAGATTTGTAATCAGGTACAGATTTAGGTGGAGAATGAGAGAAAGCAGTACTGAGTTTTAGTTCATGTATATCTAGTACAGAAGCCAGCAAACAGTTGGAATAAAGGCAATACAGCTCAAAAGGGAGACTGAGCTTTGTTTAGAAGTTTGCACAACTCTGATGTTTTAGTGATCATTGAAATACTGTTCAAGAGAAGGCATGAGTGTTCTCAAAAAGAACCTTGGAAGTGAAAAGAGGGCACATAGGATTGGAATCCTGAGAAACAGTACCCTAGCAAATGCCAATGTACAAAGGATGGGCAAACAAAAATAAGCCATTTTGAAGGAGTTTCGGAAGGATAGCTTATAGGTGTGCAGCAACTTTGATAACAGTTACCTTGAAGAATACAAGAAGTTAATAGTCTTAGCTGCCACTATTATTTTTGTTTTTTTCTCTTCCATTCACCACATAGACTAATATGCTTTGTTTCACTGATTAACTATCACGCATGATGGTATAACAATAAAAAAACAGAAGTTAGGATTATCTTTCTACCAAATGTCAATACAACCCTGGGGACAAAACATAACAAGTAGAACTGTAAAAATCCTATTACTAATTCAAGAATCATTTTTACAGCACCTACTTTGTGCTTAGTAATAAGCTAAGTGTGGATGATGGAGAGGTGGGTGGACTTACCTTTGGCCCAGTATGAGTAGGTTATGCAAAACAAGCACTGCAGATCCTAAGTGGTGGTGCTGCGTGTCTCCACTGAGACAGACTGCAGTGTCACAAAGTGAAAACATGCACAGGAGACACCACCAATTGGGAAACTGAAAACAGATAAAATCACAACGACGTAAATATGGCCAGAGAAAGCTTACAGGTGAGTTTTTAATACAGTATAGTCAAGAAGTAAAAGGTTTTGCTATAAAGGGGAAAGAGCACTAAATCCAGGGTCGAGTCCTACTACCACCTCTGCTAGGCAGCCCTTCATCCCTGGGGGCATGGCTCTGTTCTCTAGGACCCCACAAGCAGTAACCTCACAATACTTGGAAGGAAGAATAGCAGCTTCAACACCATGTCTCCTCCCCCCATTGCGACCATCATCCTGTCCAGGTGCTTCCAACAGGTGATTTCTCTTGAGAACCTGAGCCAAGAGGCAGGAGCAAATAAGACGGCTAACCTTGCCTCCCCATGCTTCAGAGAACAGATGTGGGGCCAACTCCAGTTCACGAGTTTTGTGGGCTTGTTTTTTTGTTTGTTTTTGCTTTTGATGGGATCAGAGGGTTCACTTTCAAAGAGAGACAGAAAGAACTGTGTCGGATTTAAAAGGAAGAGCCTTGGAGTCAGACTTGTGCTTAAATTCTGGATCAGCCTCTTATCCCCCGAGTGACCTCCAGCCACTTATTCTACCTCTCTAAGCCTGTCTTTGTTACCTAAAAATTTGGGATAAAGATACGTACCTCATAGGGATGTGGTGGGGATTAAAGGATAATGTATACAAACCCCAGAGCACCGTGCAGGGCACACAGTAGCTGGTTAAAAATCTGTTGATCCAGCGAGTGCTAGCTATTGTTACTAATAACATGGAAGAAAATCAGTGGCCGTACAAACGGCCGCTCACTCTCTCCCTCCCAAATCTCTGCCAGGCAGAAAGCCAGCGTCCTGGAACTTCAAGGGACTTTCGGTGGGTGGAACCCTCACCGAGTGGGATCCCGGAGTCCCTGGCGTTGGCGGAGGCGGCGAGAGCTGGGGAGCGTCGCTGTCCCCGCCAGCGCGAAGGTCCAAATGACCCCACCCGGGCAGGGCTGGCACCCCAGCAGGGAGCCTGCTCTCCTGCCCCCGGCGTCTCGGGCGGCCGGTTCTGAGGCGGGAGCGAGGGAAAGGGAGGAGGGGCGGCTGGGGGGTTTTCCCCGCCTCTCTCCTCGTTCCATAAATCACCGCAGCCGCGGCGGCGGCCGAGCCGGGAAGTGCACGGAGCCGGAGTGCAGCGTGGTGGCACTAGACACCTCCCTTTCCCCCACCGCTTGCTTGCTTGCTTTCAGATTTTTTTTTTAAGCCTCCCCTTCTCCCTCCTCGCTCGGGCGGCAGCCCCAGCCTCGCAGCCGGGTAGCCGCTCCTCCTCCGTGGGTGCCGCCGCCCGCCCGCGCCGCCTCCGCCTCGCAGCGCCGGGGCTCTGGGGAAGCGAAAGCTCGGCCGCTCGCGGCTCCGACTGTCAGCGCCGCGGCCCGCGGCCCGCGCCCCCCGGTGCGGCGCCTCCGCCCTCCGAGACGCCGCGCGGGGGCCGCGCCGGCGCCGGGGTCCCAGGGACCGTTCGGGCGGCCGCTTCCTCTCCCGCCCGCTGCCGGAGCCCGGCGATGGTGGCCGCCAGCGCTCCCGCGCTGTAGCGGGCGCCCCCTAAGTTTGGGAGCCGCTGCCGCCGCGGCGCGGACAGGCGTCTGCAGAAGGGCAAGAAAGTTTTGCGGGGTGCGCCGAGCCGGCCCTGGGCGCACCTCCCGCGGCTCCCTCCCCGCTTCCCGGCAACTGGAGCCTGTCGGCGGGGAGTGGGGGGCGGCAGCATGGCCCGCGAGCCGGAGGACGAGGAGACGGCGGGGGCGGCTGCCCTGGCCCGCGGCTACTGGGGCTCGCCGGTCCGGGCCGGGGCGCGGCGGCCGCCCCTCTGGCTGCTCTGCCTGGTGGCGTGCTGGCTGCTGGGCGATGTGGCTGACGCCGACTTCTCCATCCTGGAAGAGGCGCAAGTGCTGGCGAGCCAGATGAGGAGGCTGGCGGCCGAGGAGCTGGGGGTCGTCACCATGCAGGTAAGTGGCCCCCCCCTAACTTGCCGGGCATCCTGCCTTTCTTCTCTGCCCAGAGCCCCGTCCCATTTTCCAGTACAGGTTCCCTCGACCGTGCACAGACCTCTCTGGCATGTACAGCGCCTCCTTTTCCTCCGGACACCTTTGTCCTTTGCACAGACCCTCACCCCGCCCCCCCGTCCCCCGATAACACACCAATTCCTCTTCCATGCACTCAGGTACCTCTCTCTTTCTCCTCTGCAGGAGCCCCTGCCCTTTGCACGGAACCCACTCTCCCCTCGACCCCCTACTCAGAGCTCCTTTATCTCGGCAAGAATTCTCCACTTCCCCGCACCTCCTTTCTTAATTTGCATGTATTTCCTCTCAGTCTTGTTTTCAGCCCGCCACCCCTGCAAACTCCCCTTCTCTCTTTGTGTACCCATCCGGGACCTACGGCCCCGCCAGGTCCGCATGATTTTTTGAGCCCGCCACCCCCCCCAACCCCCTTGACCACCTCCTGGTGTCCCCAGACCCAGGAGCGCGGATGGGCTCGGGGAGGGAAGGTACCACGGCGCGCGCCGCTGCTCCAGGGCCACCTGGGTCCCGGCGTAGTGTCCTCGGAGTGGATGGACTCTGCGTTCCCTTTCCCCGCCCGGTGCATTGGGGGAGGGGTGGCCTCGTAGATTCCTAGTAGATTTCCGACTCTTGTCCTGTGCCGGGGACTTTTTTGTTGCATCTGCTGTTGGCTGTTGTCGTTCTGCGCGCTGTCCACTGTATGATTTTTGTTTTGTTTTGTATATGCCTTTGGTGGGAGGAAAAAGGGAACACAGTGAATAAGGTTCCATTTTTCCAGATTATTTACCAGGTCGGCCCTCCCCAGTGGAGGAAGGGGGCTTACAGAAAAGATGGCCCGCCGCTGATAAGGAATCCTGAAGATGTTACTAATGACCAATAGTAGTGAACATTTCTAAACAGCAACCACCTGGAGAGTCTATCTACCGTTATTTTAATCTAGTTGGCCGAAAAGGCCCACTCGATTAGGAGAGATTGAGGTGACATTTCGAGTCTGAAACCTTTGCTATAACATTCTTCTGTAAAATGACCTCATTCTTTTATGCATTCTAACAACAATAATGGTGATGATGTGGTCTTCGAAAGAGTGAAGTTTCTGGGAACGTGCTCTTGGAATAGGATTCTGACTTCAATTCTACTTAGGACCACCTTCCATCTCCCACCGGGAGAGTGTTTTGAATCACTTCAGGATTCAGGTTTCTGACTTTTTTTTTTTTAAACCTTACTCCCTACCCCCTTCGCTTTGCCTCCCAGCAGCCTCCGAGGATGATAATAATTTTACTAAAGCCAGTTACGCAGACCTTTTCCACTGTAGTGAAAGAAGATTAGACTTTTTTTTTTTTAAAGAGTAAGGTGACGTTGAAGAGAAGGTAGTTTGCTTGAAAGGTAATTCTGTATTTGCAGACACACGGCCCTGCAGTGTAATAGAGTCGGATTTTCTTCATTTGCATAATAATAGACAAGCTTTTAAATATGTCATTTAACTGTCCTTTTCTGTGCAAGATCTTTCGGGTTCAGATTCAGTTATAATTTTTTCCATATGCATTTTCTGAATTCTGGTGATTGCTGACAGAGTTCTTAGGAATGAAGTGACTTAGAGGAAATGGAACTAAAATGTTAGGAAAAGACTAGTTTTTTTTTTTTTCTCATTGACGAGTGTTTCAATTTAGAGCACAAACAATTGTATTTTTACATACAGATAACTTTTTTAATAAAGGAAACAATATGTTTTAACATGTTGCAGTTTTGGGCTGTGCTTGTAAGATTAGTAGGTATTTGTCACCTTCACCCCCTCACTAGGGCCAGCAAGGGATCTTAGGGTTTTTTTTTCCCCTTCCCATATAAGCTAAGGACTTGCTTTTCCTAAGATGCTGACAGCAGGTTTACTGTTTCTCACCCGATCCTTGACAAAAGGTGAAATCGGATCCCAACACATTGTCATTCAGGTAGAGATCCAAAGCAAATGTCGTTTTAAAAGGCTTCCCTGTTGAAAAGGAGACACTTCAGGAAAAAAAAGCTCTGATCGGTGGGGGGTTTGTGCCCAAATGGCCCTTTATCTCCTCCCAACTGGCCTCTTTCTAACACCTTTGCAACCTCATTGTGGAAACTGGCCTCCTGGGGACAGGGTTTTGTCTGGCAAAATGTGAAGTGGCTTCTCTCCTTATTTGAAAGGAGAAGCACATACTGTATTCAAATTCCTCTTCATGAGCCGTACATTGATCTGCCACTTGGCTCCATCTGGAGAAATTGGGGATAGAGTCTTTTTTTTAGTTAGGTTAGACTGCCAGCCTTTTTGGGAGGGGGGGATACTTGCAAAATCTAAGGTTAGATTTTTTTGGCCCTTAGAATGAAGATTTCAAGCGTCACCTTTCCTCTGTAAACCTTTGGGATTTGTACAGTGGGTCTGAAATTATGTGGGTTTAGTTACCTGAAGTGCAGATTATCCCTTGTGGAATGTTGGATTTTATAGTTGCAGAGCTAACCTGCTGTTCAGAGGTAGGCAGCCTCATGTGGACGTTAAGGTGAGCAAGGTCAGACGTCCATACGCAGACCTGAGGGGGTTGGGGGAGAGGTTATGTCTCTTTACAGGAAAATAATGTCGGACTTCAGTTAAGGGATTGACTTTTTTTATTTGACCTTGGCATTCTGAGCCTAGTGCAAACCTTTCAGGACATCTTATTTGACTAGAAACTTTCTGTACATCAGTTTATATGTAAAAAGCCTATTTTCAGACTTTTAAATTGCATCTGCTGCTGCTGAAATTCTCCAAAGATAGTTTTTAATTTTGAGAAATTGCAAAGTAGTCCTCCAATGAGGTCTGTTGCAGAATTTCAAATGGCACCCCATACTGCTCACAGGAGTTTGCAAGGGGTAATTTTATTAAAACAAAAACCAGGACTTCTTTCAGCACTGTATTTTCCTGTTCCATAGTTTTTGTGCTTGCTGATAGTTCGAAAAGCAGTTTATCTTAAAGATTTTCTCAGAAAGGTTTTCTCATGGAGGCTGCCTACTCGTGTTTTTTGTTCCTTTTTAGTAATGGAAAATTAAAAAAAAAAACTTTAAATGATTTGCACCAACTAATTTTGCAGTGTCCTGGGAAAGCTGTCACTGAGTACTGCCCCCCTGGCAGCAGACATCATACATCATGGGGAAAAGTCAAAAACCTAATCATTGTCTCCTCAGGGGTCTGGTGGAGGGAAGCCATCAGTGTTGAAATCTGGGGAGCAGAGAGTGGCCGTGTCCAGGGAGACTTGTTTCTGCTTATTCATTCATGCAACAAGTTTTTATCAAGCAGCATTTCAGAGTGGAAAGAACTCCTTCACACTGGCTATTTGAAGGCCTGGGCTTTCGCTTTGCCACTTACAAGGGTGATCTTTATCTGCAAAATTGGGGATAATGATTCTTCCTGGAGATCTGCTCTGTGCACTTAATAAAAATAGTGCATGTGAAGGCACCTGTTAATGTGAAGCTGGGGCCAGGAAATGTTGATGGATGTGGTTGTTCATAAATGCAGAAATACTAATTGAAAGCTCACTGCACAAAGAATGTTTTGCTAGGTCTTGAGGGGATTTCCAAGGAGGTCTTCCAGTATAGGCCCTTAAGGAGTTCATAATCTGGAGGAGGAGGTAAGATTGCACAGGTAAAACAGTTGAGTTACAATACCTGCTTGTTAGAAGGCCTTTCTGGCTCTGGGAGCCATTTCACCAGGCACTTAGAAGGCCCATTTAACATTATATGATAATATGGGCTTCCTAACAGGAAGGGCTTGGCACATAGCCAGTGTGCCTGCCTTAATGCCAGCTGGGCCTTGATGGGCTGGGCATAGTCACTGTGAACTTAGCAGACACACCAGCAGGTTGGTCAGATAGCTGCTGTATGGGGCCTGCAAGGGGGCCTGTCCTTCCCGTAGGGGCAGAAGAAATACCAGAAGTACAAACTATAGTTTCACCTCAGATTGAAGGAAGAGCAGCAGCCAGGACAAAGATGACTTCAGGAACTGAACAGGGCTCAAATGGGGGTGAGATGTTGGCTGTGAATGTTGTAAATAGTGGCTGCATCTGAAAGTAAAGGGGATGCCTCTTTGTATGCACAAGAACAGCATTGTGTAAGTTCATTGTTGATTTCTGCATACAATAAGCAAACTTTTGATGGGACTTCTACTCTACAAGGGGCCTTGGATTAGGCTTGGGGATATGATGGGGATAAAGCCTGGTCTGTGTCCTTAAGCTCTCAACTGATGATGGAGACAGATCAGAGTATTATGATATAGGGGTTAGTGAGAGGCAGAGAGGTGTTAAAATGTGGCAGTTTGGTGCAATGGTAGTGCAAGGAACAGGGCATTATGGGAGCCCATCTGGTGAGGTCACATAAGTCAGCCAGTCCTCCCTCCACCTTTTCAGTCAACTGTCCACACCCATAGGCCAGTCTGAAAGCAGCAGCCTCAAACGTGAGGGGTCACCAAATCGTAGTTCATCAGACATTTCCAATTCCCTTTCATGGCACAGGACAAAGGAGTTGATATATCTTAAATGGCTGGATCGTGGGGTGGCTGTGACTCTTGCACCTCTTCATGTGGCCCCCTGTCTTATTTCTTTGGCCATCGTCACTGGATCTTCTGTGGTTATTGGACATAAACATCTTGATGGTTTTAGAACTGCATGCAAATTTGCAGTTATGGTTAGGCAAGGTTTGTATTTTCACCTAAATCATGTCCATTATACCAGAAATGTGTGTTTTAGGATGATCTGAATGTGCACTTAGGCAATACAGAATGTTTTAGGGGTGAAAATAACTATTTGCAAACAATGTGGCTTGATTCTATGCCCTGTGTACCATATCAACTCTGCTGCTTTGCTCTCTTCTGAAATGGAATATTTGGAGTAGAAAAAAAAATTGGCCATTGATGAGGACCCTGAGATGGACTTGATAAGAATGATCCCAGGGAAGAGCATGCTGAATGACTTCTGATGGACTACCCTGTTGCGCTTAGTAAACTTACTCTACTTCCTCTCCACAAATACCTGTCTTAGCTGGCCTTGTCGCCTATGCTTATGTTTTTCCTGCCAACCATACTTGAGTCTGGAGGAGTATCGGGGAGGGGAAGGAGATGATGTCACACTTTATAACTTGGTGCTATTTCTGGATGCTGCTTGAGGAGTTCCTTCCTTGAGCTTAAGTGGATGAACAGACAGGAACCTTGCAGAACTCTGGGATTTTAGTATTACGTGCTGTGGGATTTATTTTGGATCTGCTTGGACCTGGTGTAAAAATGCACTGAAATTCAAAATATGGGGGAACAACAGGGATAACAATTTTGACGCAGCTAGTTGTAACTTCACTCATGTTATTACTCTGAACTTCAGTGATGTCTTCGTGCTTATTTGGTTAATGGAGGGAAATATATTTTAAAAGGTAAGTGTCTAGCACAAGGTCTAACATAGGAACAGTCTGTAAATGGACATAAATATGGGACAATCTGTTTAGTGCCAGGGCACAGAAACCTGAAAGGCAACAAACATGTAGCTCCCAAGCCTGAATGAAACCCAAATCTAATCTTCAAAATCTGTGGATTTCAATGTGGTCAGTCCTCTGTCCCAGTGGTTACCAGAGTGTGGTGGCCAGACCTCAGGGATCTGGTGCAAAATCATCCTTTGGGGTTTGCAAAGAAAATATTAGACTTGCTATTCATAATTAACTCACTTACTTTTATACTTTATTACAAAGATTTGAAAAAATACCCAGAAGTAAAAAGAATAGGGAAGCGTGCCTATGTACCTGTTCCCCAACTTAAATGGTGATCAACTTTGCCAAGTAAACAAGGCTGGTTTCATTTCTGCCTCTGCACCCACCTCCTCTTTGCTTCCCTCAGGTTATTTTGGAGTTAATTCCACGTATCACACAAACTTCATATGATTTTTATTGCATCCTTATTTAATGTCTATATTTTAAATGTCTTATACTATATTGGTATGCTAGTATTTAGGATTTGCAGCCCACAAATAAATACAACTATTTTGAAAGGTATTCACTTGCAATTTATTGTGGTGTGCCTGAGCAAAACCATTACTGTGTCACCGAGACACTTAGAAATAGCTAGTATCTTTTGCCAAGCCACCTCCCCACCCTTCTAGTGGTAATGCCCAAGCCTCTTTTGGGAATTTCCTCTGGGACTCTTATTTTCCTTCCTTACACATGCCATCTGGCCCTCATTTTCATGCCTGGCTTTCCCCATGAGGCTCCGAGGTTCCTTGATTTCTTAGTGGCTGGCTTACAGTCTATGCATATGCATTTGACTGATGCAGCAGAGACCATGCCTCCTTATTCATGTCTTCCCATTCCAGAGGAGGCAGGACCGAAAGGCACAAAGCAAGATAAGCTGTAAGCAGGAGGGAGAGGAGGAAAAGCTGGACTTACTTATACACGTATTTGTCTTTTGGAGGCTGGGGAGGGCAGGAGAAGTATAGGATGTCCAGTGCTTTCCTCTGAGAGCTCATCTTACCAGGGAGGCTAAATCAATTCGTATGGGTGAAGACAGTATAGAAAGAAAGGCTAAAATATGGGCTCTAGAGCACACCTGGGGTTGCTAAGTCTAACATGGGTCATTAGCATCAAATGAGTAAGGTAGGCAGGTGTGGGCCAGTAGGGAATGGTGTGGGCTATTATAAACTGGAGGGCACATGCCAGGGCTGGAGGGAGTAGGTGCTGCTTAGCTCCTTCAGTTGTTGCCCATTGACAGTGTGGGTTTGGTTTTGCCATGTGACTGTGTTTTTTGGGAGAAGCTGGATATCTGGTTTTTAGATGAAATGTCTTGATTCTTAAAATGTTGGCAGCTAATTCACATTAAAAGAAAAACACTCTGTGGGCCAAACCAAACATGTCTGCAGGCTTGATTAAGCCAAAGGCCACAAATTTGCAGTGTCTGGATTAGAATTATTCAGTGAACTCCAGGAGGTAAAGTCAGTGCTTGTGTGTAAAGGTTATGGCAAAGCAGTTTCCAGGTCATATAAAGGAAAACTTTCTGGTAGAAGACTTCTAAATTGGATTGCCTTGGGAGATGAGCTCCCTGTCATCATAATTCCTTAAACAGATATTTGGTGCCAGGTGTACCATGTTAGGTCTGAGATATCCATCAGTTAATTTCCTATGCAGTAGGTGTTATGAGAGGAGGTTTTGGATGTTTGGAGAAAGTACGTCAGGGATGTTAACCTGTTTGGGGGTGGATTCTGGAAGGCCTGGAAAGACTGGAATGAATAGGAGTTGGTTAGTCAGAGTGGAGTTTCCAGAAGGCTCCTTTGTGATGGTACCTTTGGGGAATGGAAAGATGGCATTAAGGTTTGAAGTTGAGAGAGGGAAGAAAGGCTGCAGGAAGAGGCTAGACAAGTAGACAGAGGTCAGGTTGTGGGGTCCTTGGATATGACTTGTTATATGGCAGGTAAAAGATCACCCAATTCACAGTGGCTTGAACAAGAAAGGAACTACCTACTTTACAAGACTAAACAATCGGGCATATCTTTGGGCAGGGTTAGATTAGGATTTAAACCATGTGGCTGGGACTCTGTTTCTTGTCTTTGCATGCCTACTTCCTGAAATAGGCTCAACCTTTTGTTTCAACATGGCTGGTAGTAGCTTACCAGTGTTTTGAGTTGGGAACTAGCTCCCTGTGTATGAATCTCTTGTGTTTGGAGATGTACCCTGGGGAAAAGGAGCTAGAATCTGGAGAATCTGAGTTTTGGTACCTGGAAAACTCAGCTGAAGTGACTTAGGACCCAAGTCCAGTCAGGAAGGGCCTACTTTGTGGTCTCCTTGCTTCTGGCCTGCAGACAGGCTGGCTAGCTTCCCCCTGTGGTCTGTGGTCTGCCCAGAGAGTTGTACAAATCTGGGCCCAGCAGACTTGCCCTTGGCATGCCTTTTCTCCCTGACCTCTCAGATCCACCCCTATCTGGGTGCCATGAGAACTGGGAGGGACCAGAGAGAGTCAAATCTACCTCCCTTGCTTTACAGATGAAAAACCAAGGACCAGTAGGGAAGTGGCTCTCTGGAGATCACAGCATTAGAAGCAGACTTAGAATTCAGGTCTTGGTTTTAGGACTGAGAACTTAAAACTGATGGTCTAATTTGGCAGCTGACTGGGTTTTCTTTCTTTTTAAATGTTATTTAAATACCTAGAAGTCAGTGTGCCACTTGAAGAGATAAAAAAATTCTGAGACTTACTACACTGTTGGATATTTTTTTAAAAGAGCAAATTTAAATGGTTAATAGCTATTGATAATAGTGAACCTGTACCAGCAAAGTAATTTTTTATTTAAAAGGTAAAACATAAAAGAAAAGAAAACGTTAGGGGAAGAGCACTTTGAGTTATTTGTGTTTGTTTATATATACAGAAGGAAATTCCACCTGTAATTTTCAGGCAAAGTTCTATTTTGGGATTCAGTTTCAGGACATGCATGTTGTCTCCCCCAGTCATTAGAAGTATAAAGTGCATTCTTTTCTTTTCCCCCTTCCCCTTCTTTGGCAAAAATTGCACTAGTATTATTACTTTGGAGAGGCTATTTAATTTGATAACAACAAAATAAACGTCATTTGATGCCTCTTTACCTTGCCTTCTTTGTTTTGAATTCAAAAGAAGTTTTCTTCTACTTCAGATTTATAGTCCAATGATTTCTGAGTTAATTACAGTTAGAAACGTTCCAGCAGCTGTATACCGGTGTGTGCTGACTGAGAAGTAGGTAATACGGTCCGTGTTTCCCTGGAAATAGTGTGCTTTTTTCCTAATTGGTGAGTAGAAGTCAATGGGTAAATTCTTATCTGTTGTACATGATAATATCTTGGGTCTATTCCAACCATAACAGTTATTTTAAAGACTCAGTCAAAGCCCAGGATGACAATACTTTTTTTCTTGATTCTGCTTGGATATGACTTTTTAAATTTTTATTTTTTCATGGAGCATTTTAAAAGTATACTTCGAGGCCCTGGTGGAAGGGCAGTGAAAATCAGCAAGCCAGTGAGAATGAATCAGAATTTTTAATTAGGCTTTGAGTTGCATCTTCAAAGTGTGGAGACATCGTTAGTGATGTAAGTCCTGTTGCGTTAGCAGAGACTGACATTTTACTTCAGATGGGGAGAGTGCAGCTGTCCTGTGCAGATAAAAGTTGCCAACTGCAGAATAGCAAGGTGGATTGGTAGATAATTAGCTGCACCACATTACTGCAGTGTGGAAGAAGCCTGCCAGTCATGGGCAGGAAGAAGGAATTATTAGCGGGAGAAAATCCAAGTGTGTCATAAAGCAATTTAGAGTCACTTCAGCTGTGGCAGAGCTGATAAGGTGTATGTTAAGGAAACAAGACAAACTGAGTGTAGTGTATGATGGCTAACTTTCTTTTTAAAAAAATTAATTCAAAAGAGGAATGGCTAGAAATGAATGATCCATGAATACACTGAAGTAGAGATTCATCAGTCTGCCCCGACTCCCTGTGTAAAATAATTAACGAGCTTTAAATCGTCTCTGTTTCCATGTCTCTTGAAAATAAAGTGAATTCTATAGAGGGAAAAAAAAGTCACAGGGAAACCATAAAGCCGTGACAATAATGGTACCATGTGTGACTGGGAAAAGACAGGTGAAGAAGAAATGTTGAAGTATATCACCTCTGATACCATTGTTACAGTCTTTACAGATGGTTTGAGGATATTTTTAGGGCCTTAATGGTGGAAAACGTGTGTACTTAAATACTCTCAAAGGCTTTTCTGTCCTCTCATTTGTCTCCAGGAAATAAGAGGTATTAGAAAAACCTTTTGGGTTTCTCATCCATCCTTAATCATCTGCTAATCAAATGAAACTTCATAGAATGTTTTTGTCCACTTGTATTGCTCTGTGTGCCCCTGCCAGGATACTGGCCTCCTTTGCCTTAATTCCATCCACTGCTGTTGACTGGCTTTCTGAAAAGCTGGTGCTTCTCCTGGCAGCCCGAAGACAGGAGGTGCTGACATGGGCTGGGGCCATCTGCTGCCTGGAAAGTGTCCTGTGAATGAGAGCTGCCCCTGGCTACAGGAGGGCCCATTTTTGGCTTGACTGCTTGTCCTATTTTCTTCCTAAGGGACTGCCCCTGGGTTGTTCCTGCCCTGAGCAGTTTTGGAGAAAGCCTGCAGAACTGAGGTTTTCCGAAATCTTGGCTGTTGGATCTAGAGTTGATTCACTGACCCCCCCCCGTGAAACCCTCTGTAGTCTTGGTGGGGACTAGATTCTGTGCGGTTTGTGAACCTATCACATTTGTTGTAGGTTGAGCTCCCTGGAGATGGTGTAAATTTAAGATGGCCATCAAAGTGGCCTGGAAACTTTTATTTGCATACATGTATACTCAGATAATAATTGTGGGCAAGAGCTGCAAATAGTAAAGCTTTTTTAGTAGGTGAGAGTTATTAGAGCATGAGCTTCCACAAGAAAATGCCCAGATTTATTCATCTGTGTAGTCCTGGTTCAGTGAGCTCTGTGTCTGGAACATGGTGAGGCCTTGAATGTCTGGACTCTAGAAACTGAGTTGTCTTAAACAGTAGGCTTTGTAACTTCATAATATTTATCACTACAAATTTAGGTTTTACTAGTGATTTGTGTGTCAGTTTCATTACCTTAGACTTGGTGAAGTGTTCTTGAGGCTTAATTTTCTACTAAAGATGTAAAATGTTTCAGATGAGTGAACTATCTGGCATAATATCCAGCACATTAAGACTCTTAAGTATTTGTTGGTTCTGATTTTTAATTTCTTCAAGTTAGAGGAAGTTGTGGTATGTATATTGAGGACACTGAGGAATATAAAAAATACAAAAAATTGTGTGTATTTGCAAATTATGTATTTAAAGCTACTTTATCCTGGAGGATAGAAGTCAATGGTTAATTTGTTTAACAAATATTTATTGAGCACACATACTGTTTGGCAGGTATTATGCTTGGATTTGGGTTTATGATTAAAAAAAGACATAAGCTCTACTCTTAAAGAGTGTTCCATCTACTAGGGGAAATAGACATTCAAGAAATCATAAATACAAATTATAAACCTTGAGTAGTATTTTGAAGAAACAAGGGCTATTTGAAAGAGTATCAGGAAGAGCCTTTAAAAATATGTCAGATAAATATCTCACTACTCTGCTTAAAACCCAGGTTCCAGCCTGACTTGGAGTAAAATTCCAAATTACAGTGGACTTCTCAGCAGGATGTGATCTGGCCCCTGATTGCTTTGTGGCCTTACCTTTTAACTCTCCTCCCCCCATCTAGCTCTCACCCCTCCCCACACATATATGCAGTTCCTCCAATACTAAAAGCACACACCTGCCTCAGAGCCTTTGAACTTGTTGTTCCCTTTGCCTGGGAACAGTAAGAAGCCTTCCCTGCCCACCTTTTAAAAAGAATATCTGGGTTTGCCTCCCTCACTGTGTCATCTTACCCTGTTCATTTTATTGTGTTTCATGGCCCCCTAACCTCCCACAGGTAAGCTTTGTATCGTTCACTGCTGTTTTCCTGTGGAATGGTGCTTGGCACTTAGAATCACTCAGTACTTATTGGACACGGGTGAGTGGGAGTGACAGCTCTAGACTGGGGTGTATAGGAGGGAATGAGGAGGTGATGGAAGGGAAGAGCTGATTAGAGGAGGGTTTGGGGGCCTAGCCGAAGAAAGGAGCCAATCAGGGGGGAGTTGGGGGGCTAGCGGAGGGAGGAACATCTCTGCGGCTGGGTCTTGAGAGGCAGGACTGCAGCATACTTGAAGAACCACAAGAAAACCAGACAGCTGACTTAGCACGCCAGCAGAAGGGTGATGCATGGAAGGCATTTGGGATCTTATTTCTAATCAGTAAAGTATATATGTTTACTGGGAACTCTCTCGGTAATGCCTTTACTGATAAGGACCCACTGGAAGGGTGAAGATGCATGATGCAAGACCCTGCATCTGTAGAGGACTGGAAGGTGGCAGATCTGTGGCAGGCCATCTGTTTCTCTCTTCCATTTGAGGGTTTGGGGGGCTTGGCATGAAGGTGGGAAGGAGAGAGAGACAGAGACAGTGACTACAACTTTAGTAAAATATATCATGGAGAAAAAAATAGCTTCATTATGCTGTATCTATCTTAAAAAATACTTGTGCTTTCCATGTTATTTGTTGGCAAAACAAAAAAAATTCTAGAGCCAACTCTGAATATAATTAATGAAGTCCTGCAGTAATGATTCAGATGTACTTTTTTCCCTATTGCATTACATTTATTTACTTATTCATAGATTAACATATGGTGACATATACTCTGTTTCTCCTTGCAGGCAGTGATGCTCACTTCTTAATGTGGCTTTGAAATTTTACAAGTAAATCCTTGTGAAGTGCATCAAACATGTTTAATTTTATTTTTTTCAATTGTGATGAAATAGTACATAAAATTTTCTGTGTTCTACAGTCGTATAGTTCTGTGGAATTAAGTACATTAACATTGTAGTGCGACCATCACCACCTCCATCCATCCCCCTTCTCCCAGCCCCTAGCGACCACTATTTATTTTCTATCTCCATGAATTTGACTACTCTTGGTACCTCATGTAAGTGGAGTCATACAATATTTGTCCTTTTGTGACTTATTTCATTTACTATGTCTTCAAGGATCATCTGTGCTATAGGATGAATCAGAATTTCCTTCCTTTTTGAGGCTGGATTATATTCCATTGCATGTGTATATACCATATTTTGTCATTTGTCCATGATGGACACTTGGGTTGTTTCTGCTTTTAGCTACTGTAAATAATGCTCCTATGAATGTGAGTGTACAAATACTAGTTTAAGTCCCTGCTTTCAATTCTTGGTATATACCCAGAAGTGGAATGGCTAGATCATATGATAATTCTGTTTAAATTTTTGAGAAGCATTATGCTGTTTTCCATAGTGGCTGCCATTTTATATTCTTGTCAACAATGGATAAGGACTCTAATTTCCTCATGTCCTTGACAATGCTTGTTTTTTTTCTAATAATAGCCATCCTAATGGGTGTAAAAATGTACTATTTTTGGTTTAGAGTTCCATGAATTTTGATGAACGCACAGTCATGTAACTGTCACCACAATCAAGACACAGAATGGTTTCATCCCTTCCCCAAATTCTCTGGTGCTACTCCTTTGTAGTACACCCTCCCCTCCCTACACCAAGTGGAAGCTTCAAAAACCACTGACATATTTTTCATCTCTGTACTTTTGCCTTTTCCGTAATGTCATATAAATGGATGCATCATGGTATGCATTTTGAGTCTGGCTTTTTAAATTTAGCATAGTGCATTTGAGATTTACCCATGTTGTATATATGAATATTTCATTAGTTTTTATTGATGAGTAGAATTCCGTTGTGTGGATGTACCATAGTTTGTTTATCCATGCACCAATGGAAAAATCTTTGGATTTTTTTAGGTCGTAAATGTATAAACATTCCTACAATAAACACATACAAATCTTTGAACATAAGTTTCTTATCTCTAGGAGTAGGATTACTGTGTCATATGTTAAGTATATGTTAAACTTTGTAAGAACCTGCCAATCCATTTTCTAAAGAGGCTATGTCATTTTGTATGTGCCCTGGCCGTGTATGAGAGGTTGCTCTGTATCCTCACCAAAGCTTGAAAGGGTCAGTCATTTTAATGTTAACCACTGTAGAATGTGTGAAGTAGTATCTTATTGTGGTTTTAATTACTATTTCCCTAATGAGTAATGAATGTGAAGCATTTAATGTACCTATTGTGATTAGTTTATCTTTTTTGGTGAAATGTCAAAACCTTTGCCCATTTTTAAATTGGGTTATGTCCTTATTGTTGGTTCTTAGGAAATAGTGTACTGATTTCTGTAGATTTGTACAATGATCACCATCATCCAACTTTATAACATTTCCATTACTTTCAAAGGTTCCTGTGTGCCTCTTTGTTGTTGAGTTTGGAGAGCTATGTAGGCTTTTTTAAAATTCAGATGTACTTTTTGTTTTCCATATATTTGCCAAATTCTATACTTTTTTTTTTAAGTGACACTGTTCTCAGAAGAAATTTGCTTTCATTATTAAAGAATGATATCCAGGATTAAAAAGATGAAAGTATAATCCAGGATACATAAAAATCTTTAAAAAACAGTTGTGGATTTTGCAGTTCTTATTTTCAGCTAAAAACGAAGCATCATTTAAGAGTTCTGGTTCATGTGGCCTGTGCAAATTCTTAGGTTTGGTTAACTAGTCAATCTGTTAGTAACCATTTATTGAACTCCTGTTCTGCCCTAGCATTGCTCTCAGTGTGGGGATCCAGTGATGAATGGAAAAGGTCCCTGCCTTTAGGGGCTTATATTCTAGAAGAGGGAGATAGATATTTAAATAGGCAAAAATTAAATAAAGATAACTTTGAACCCTTATCAGTTCTGTGAAGAAGATCAAGTACAATAAGTGTTCAAAAGAGGCCTCTTGGAGGAGCTGATATGTGTGCTGAGGGATGAATTGTATGGGGGGCCGCCTGGGAGGAGTTGGGGGAAGGAGTAGAAAGTGCACAGGGTCTGAGGGGAGAGGGGAGAATGAGCTTGGTCTGTCTGAGGAGCTGAAAAGAGGCACTGAAGGAGGGGGGAATGGAGGAAGAGGGAAGAGGATAGGATCACTGTGGAGACCAGAGTTTGGATTTTCTTCTGGCTGTAATGGAGGATGTTAGGCAGCAGAGTGATGTGGTTGACATTTTTTTAGAAATGCCTCTGGCTCTGGGGGTTAATGCTGGTTGTATGTGGGACAGTTGGGGAAGGCAGAAGTGGAGGAAGGGACCCAGTTAATAATGAAGGTGTTTATTCTTCATGGAAAGGTATCGCCAAATTGAAATACAGTGGAATTGTATTATTTAATGATGTACATCAACAAAGGCGCACTCTGGCCAAGGCTGTGATTTGAAAAGAAGTAGGACAGCTGCAGCTGCGATAGGATAAAGATTCAAGAAAATAAGAGATTTCAACATAGAAAATACAAGCAACATTGATCCTTTCCATATTTACATATATTCTCTGCCATGTCATTGCTCTTATCAAAGACTGTCAAGATCTTAGTTTACCAGCTATGTAACTTTTGATAAACCCTTTTTTCTTCATAGCCTCAGTTTTTTCAATTAATAAATAGAAAAATAATATATGCCTCCACCCTGGGTTGCTGTAAAGGTGGTGATGGATATATGGCATAGACTCCAACTCCTCCTCATTATCCTCATCACCATTGTATTGGATTCTGGGAGGGTTTTTGAATTGAAGTAACAACCCATTCCAAGAAACTGCCTTAAAAGATAGAGTTCATTGGCTTGAATAACTGAAAGATTTACAGATAGGGTGAGCTTCAGGCACAGTTTGATCAGAGCCCTGGCTCCATTTATTCCCCCCTTTTATTTAGACTGGTTTTTACTTGTATAAAATGAGTGCAGTGATCCTAGGCTTTTCAGGGACATGCCATACACCAGAAGAAACACCTTCCTCTTCCACTCATTTGAAGGGTGCCCTGGGCTCACCCTGATTGGACATTACTGTGGTTAGTAGAATGCAAGAGGATGGGATTACATTAGTTTCTACCAATGAGGACCTATTTCTAGAGCTGGGGTTCGGGGTTGATTCTACCAGCATGTTATGACTGCTACATGATCTGATGATTTGGGTCACAGAGAGGTAACCCAAATGTTCACTACAATTATCTCTGTCATCATTCTAATGGCAGTAGAATATGGGAATGATTTTGGTAATTTTGGCTAGGTCTTAGTTATGGACTCCCCATCGCCCTCCCTCCCCATTCCCCTCCTTTTAAAAACTAATTGTTTAACAGAGCACCTCCATGAAACAGAGGAAGTACTTGATGGGTTCATGCCAGCACGATAATCTGGGACTGCTTAATCATTTTGTTAGAAGAATCAAATCAGCTAGTTTAGAAGGCAATTCTAATACTTTATATGTTAGAATATAATTTTCACTTTGTGTGAGGTGGTTGTGGTTTAGGAATTACACTGGTGGGGTTTACATTTTATAAACATTATAAATAAAATCTTAATAATGTAATATTTTATAGACAGAATCATGCTTCCAAGCATCTGGTATCAGATACCTTATGTGTTTTGCACTTTTTGGTTTTTTGACCAGTCTCTGTTTGTTTGCCCTGCCCTGCTTTCTTGTTTGGCTGTGTCTGTTCCATGATGATATTTAAAAGTCGTGAAGAAAATTGCCCTTTTAGAACGAGCATGTTAAATAGCCTGCATTTAGTTCATTTAGTTGTTGAAACTAATTATTTATGTTCATTTGAAAATATATTCAAATATTATTGGATTTTAATAAATGATTATTCAGAGATTTATAGTTACAAGAATAATTACCATTAATTTTGGACAAAGTTACCAGGGATTCATTGTTTAGGGAGTCTCATTATGACATAATATTATCAAGGAGGGGGAAGTATGAAGTGTCCTTTTTCAGTTTACCCTCCAAAAATTTGTCTTCTGTTTGATCTGATCAAGAATTACGGGACTTGAATGTAACACAGTGAATTTCATGTTGAATTTTCATTTAGCACATTTATAAATTATGAAGTAAAGGTATGCGGTGCCATTTCCCAAAATACCTGACATTGAATCAAAGACGGAAAGCCTGCTAATGTAGCTGCCATTTGTCCCTCCATCCATTCTTTCCCAGCACTTTAAATGTGCGTACAGTCTACCAAGCAGTATGCCTTACTCTGTAATTTTAGGTATCTTCCATTTCATTAGAACTTGATTTTTATACATTGATTCTCTTGGTAATGAAACTAAGATCACAATTCTCTAGGCATTGGGCTAGTTCTTCTTAGTTTTATCATCACATTAGAATTCTATAAATGTTTTTTTCTCACAAAACATGCACATCACTATATAACACCTTTAAAACTTTAGAAATGATTCTTGTGTATGAATAATTTAACTGGGAAAGTGAAACAATGAAATAAGTAACCCTCCATTTCACATATATTTAATGTTTACTACCAGCAGGCATTCTTGTAGATGCTGAGGATAGTCAACAAAACACAATCCTGCTTTTCCTGGAGCAGCAGACCTTCTATGGGGGAGATTAGTTGGCAGGCTGGAAACAGCAAGGGGACAAGGGTCAGCTCAGGGAAATTATGTGAATGTAATGGTCGAGACTTCTGCTTGATAGATGTGGATGGGTCACGGGGCTGGGAGTTGGCAGGCAGGGATTGTCTGAGGGATTAACTCTTTTCAGGCTAGTCTGTCCCAAGCTGCATTTCTTATGGCATTTTCAGAAGACTCACTAGTGGCCTGTGAACAATTACTATGTTTTACTTTTCCTCTGTGTGTTTCCTGTAAACCCTTAACTTGGATTTTTTATTTCTTTTTTCTAACTGAGCTGCCTAAGACTTACTCCATTCTCCAAATTCTTAGGACTGTCCTGTCAGGAAACTTACCTTCTTAGAGGTTTTTGTGGATGTGCTTTAAACTAAAAGCTATTTTTAAGTGCTACAGAGGCCATCCCTGGAGGTGTCAAGAGACGTGAAGGCCTGGCAGCTGCCCTGAGTTCACAAATGGCCTGGTTTCCAAGGCTCATTTCGAAGTCTGTTGTTTGCAACAGCATTCACCCAGATGGGTTATAAAAGCAGACCCAGTTCCCAGGCCAACTCACAAAAGCCTGTGTAGAGAAACTGGGACCCAACCTTCCTCACTGTCCTCCTGAGCCTTGAGTTCCTCACTGTAACTATTGGGGGTACATTCATCATTGTTGTAGGGTTCCAAAGAAGGTCTGCGAGAATATCTGGCATAAGGCCTGGTGCCAGAGGTCTCAAAAATGCTAGCCTTTCTTTCTGAAGGGAGATGTTGCTCTCCCTTCATAATGTAATGCTGCAGCCCGCTTCTCTAGGTTTTGAGCAGCAGTGAGCATCCTGCACGAGTGTGTGTTGGGGGTGGAGGGGGAGGGATGAGAAATGAATAGGATGCATCTCCTATATTCTTAAGAGCAGGGAAAAAGGAAGTGCTATAATACTATTAGCTACTATTTATTGGGCACTTACTATGCACTACATACTCTGTTAAGCACATGTTGAATGTGAGCTATTATTATTTAACCCAGACATAGCCCAGTGGATCAAGTGTGTTGGCCAAGGTGCCTGTTCCTGACAACTTCGGCCAAAGCGGGAGGTCTTTCAGGTACAAATGGCTCTCTCTCAGCTCCTGCCACTTTTTTCTTTTTTCCAATTTAGCCTTGTGTGTGGATAAAGTATAACTATTTGGGTACATTTTTGTCTGTCACCAAGCAGTTCCAGCACAAAAGGAAGATAGATGCATTTCCAATTCCTAAAGGACAGAACAGCGTTCTCTCTGGTACTGCAGGTCTGACTGGGCCCAGTTTCCTCTTGAAATGTCTCCCTGTGATGTTGTAACTTAAAAGATGGAGGGACGTTTGATCCAAACCCAGGATTTGTTGGCTACAGGGTTTTTGTTAATAGAAAACACTCATGCACCTCTAGGGGGAAGAAATTAAAGCACATACTTCTTCCTCTTTGACCTTTGAACCCTTGCCATTCACATCAAACACTCGCTGGAAGAGAAGGCTAAATTAATAATCTGTGATAGCTCCCTCTCTAACAAGCCTCACTTTAAACTTGGCATTTTCTCCGCAAGCTGATGAGCTCCCATCTCAGAAGATGCGTGTGCCCTTCAGACATCAGAGGAGAGGGAATGCACTTTGTGGGAGGGGCTGTGCTTTGCTAACAGTTGCTCTCTGTTCAGCAAGTTCCAAAAATATTTTGCCTTTCAAGAGCAATTACAGAGTAGTTGTGCAAGGGCTGAGTGACTTGGCTACCAAGCCTCAATTTCTTTATCTGTAAAATGGGGAGTACTTGCTACCTCAAAGGACTATGGGGAAGACCAAATGAGGACTTGTATATGAAAGTGCTTTGTATCCAGCTTTTCAGTGATAAATCTCTTATTCTCAAGGGGAGGTTGGATCATAGTGGTGGGAGTAATAGGTGCAGAAGAACATTTTCTCTTTGAAAATGTAGGACTAAAGTACCTGTCCATTAATTCCCAATAAATCTTCAACCCTATGGGGTCCTCATGTAAAAATTAGAAGATGAAATCTAGAAAAACTTTGCTTAAATAACTTTAAAGTATATAAATAAACCTATCTTATAGTCTATAGGCACCAGTATGAGATGATTGTAGTATTAATAAGGCCTAATTTGTTCTGCGTTAGGGCTTGGGCAGGAGATGCTTTCAAATAAATGCTCCAAATTGTAAATGTCCAGTTCACAAATGCCAGGGTCCTTTGTATAGTAGTCTAGAGCAATGGGAAATGGGATACTTTTCTTTGAGGACTGCACCCTCTTTTTTAAATTACTAATAAAAATGAAGTGAGACACTAGCTTTGTTGTGTCAAATCATATACTCGATTTCCCTAAAAGATCTTTGAATTCTTTCTTGAGTAAAAATGGTTTGAAACTCTGTAAGTCTCAAATATTTCTCCATGAGTATAAAAAATTGGGGCTTTTTTTTTTCTTGAAGAAGAAGTTTGGAATAAAAAACCGAGGAAAATCTTTTCATCTGGGTAGCATTATTCATTTGGGAGAAAGAGGAAGATTGAAGATACTCTATAGCAGTAGTTAGAAAGAGCCTGTATTTGGGGGAAGTTTTATCCTTAGTGAAAGACCCCTGGAATTTTTCATTGCTAGAGGAATAAAGGCATTTTTATGACTTGAGAAAAATATAGGGAAGAATAGTCTTTATTCCGATAGCATGGAGTTGGGTTCCCCCATTGTTTTCTTAGAACAGGCCTTTGACCAGCAGCTCTGGCCTCTGGGTCCCCTTTCCCAGTCTTTATCCATGTGTCTATCTAATGCCTTTAGACAACACCCAATAGATACTGACTCCAGGTCTCTCCAGGCTCATCTCACGGGAATGAGTTTTCCTGCTCATGACAACCCTTCCTGGAGGTACCTTCCCTGTTAAGTCCTCCATCGTAAGTCATGCCAGAACAATAAGCTACCTTTTACAGAGTACGCAGCCCAGCAGTACCATGCTGGCACTTCACTTGCCTATCTTTAGAGTTAACATAAGCTTGAAAGTCAGCACTGCCTCTGGGACCTACTGGTGTGCTGTGCAGGAATTTGTCTTCTGGAACAGATGCTATCATCAGGACCACTTTTTTTGTTAGCCTAGTTTAATACTGGCGAGGCATGGAAGGCACTGTGGTGTGAAGAGAGCACTGGGTTGATCCTTGGGGACTCATCTCTGGCATTGCTTTCTCTAGAGAGCTGTTTTCTTACACCCATATTTGGGTTAAGTACTGCTATTCTGTGACCCCTTAGGACTCTGTACTTGCCCTTCTGCGCTACTTACTGGTAGAATCTGCTTTCCCTGTAACTTCAATACCTTGCATAGGGCTCATGACGAGAGCAGGCATTTGGAAAGTGCTGAGTGAATGAACGAATGAATGAATGAGTTTGGAGGCAAAGACCTGGGGTTCTACTTTAATCTCTCTGGGTCTCTTTCCTCTCCTCTGACATGGTGATAAATAATCCTTACTTCATAGAGCTGTTCACATCATATGAGATGTCTCCAAAATCCCCTGGTGAATTATAAAACAATTTACATGTCTTACCATGAGAGTTCAGAAATACTTTTTGAGTGAAAGATTTCCAGTTCTATCTTTCATATGTCTAGGTAAGTAAAAGGACATTCCATTTATTACTATGGGTGGATTTGTTCTTTGCATAACTGCTTCATTCTCCAGGAAGAAGTAATCATGAAGAAATAATGAGGTGAAAAACTTAATCATTCATTAAGCCAATGATGGGCCATGAGTGGTTTAATAACTTAAATATTGGGTACCTCAGTTATAGTGTTATATATATTCTGAGAAAATGTATCATATGTTTTACTGGAAAATTACATATTACTTTTTTCATTTCCTACTTCCAAAGATTTGAGGAGCAGTTTGAAAAGTGCATGCTCCTGTACAGGGAATTGTTCTCCCTGTCTTCTTATGACATATATAAGGAGGAATTTTCTGAATGTGTTATGGCCCATAGCTGGGCAATATGGGAATGCAAGTATACAAAAGGAATTGTGGGATGCCACCTAGCTCAATTACCTGGAGTTGCTGTAGTCTTATTGGACAGTTTTGTCTACACCTTCTTTCCCACCCCTTCCATTACCAAGGAAAGGGGAGAACCCCTGCCACTAATTTTAAGTCTTCCCTCCTCCCTGTAACACATACCTTTTCTTCTCCCTGCAGTGGTTTTAAATGCATTTTTGTGGGGGCTAATTTGGGGAGCCTATGGTCCTCATAATCTCCTCAAAGAAGTGTATGCACATTAAGGGAACGAATTTAATAGACACGGCTGCCTCTGTGAAAGAATGCTTTGTGGAAGAGAGCCTTTGTGTATTTCTCCATCTCAGCAGTTCCTGGGGCACTTCCCAACTCTCCCTGACACCAAATGGCTGATCTGGGAAGGACCTACTTCAGAATAATGAGAGGGAGGGAGCCAGGAGGCTGAGCATTGGAATGCTGAGACTCTTGGTCTTGGCACTCCAGAGCTGAGCATCTTAACATTATTCTCTTCCTCTTACCCACAGCTGGGGATTTTGCATTTTCAATGAGGGCGCACTACCCTGAGCTCTAGTGAAAGTGGATCACTTTAAGCCTGCAACAATGGTGGCTTCTTATCTTCTTAGTTAGTGCTTTAGATAACTTTTCTTTTAGACTAGGTAGGGGTTTGTAAAGTCGCAGTGTGGCTCTAGCTTTGCCTGGTAAGACACATGGAATTTTCTCATCTTTTACAACCACCTTTTCCCCCTTAATTTTTCCCCGTTTCTCTTAATTTGAAGGGAATGTTCACATTCATATTTGTGGACACGTCATGCTGTATTAGTGACATATTATGAGCAGTTGTCACAGGGAGGATTTACTTATATAAAGGAAAGCGATTCTTGAGTTCCCAAACACCATCATCCCAAAGCCATATTAGACAAAGGATTTACACTTTCTTTTTCTTTAAATTTATTTCATAAGCTCAAATCTAGAATTTAACTAAGTGGAAGCTGCTTTTATTCACTACCTGTTACCTACCAATGAAACCACAAGGATTATACCTGATATGGTTCCTTAAATTGCTAGGAAAGGAAAAAACAAACAAACAAACTTCTAAGGACATTTTATTGGTAAATAGGACTTACAGTGGTGTATGTTTTCTGGGCACCTTGCGTGTCCCTGGCATTATACTAACGGTTAGTGTGGTATTTCTAATGCAGGCAGTTTAGCTGACTTCAGAAAGAGTAAATGACTTGTCCAAGATTTGCAAGTTACAAGTGGAAGAGGTTGGATGCAAGTCCATGTCTGCTTCTGCCTGAGACTTAGGTTAATTACATTAATTGATTCAGAATTTAATATGCCCCTTAATATTTGCCGTCTGTATAAATCTTGTTTCTTTGTGTAGGGCACTCCAGGGAATTATGGCAGTGGGTTATGGGAGAAGCTGGTGTTAGTGTAGCTCAGCCCGTAGGAACTATTGAACAGATCCAGTGGTTGAAGACCCATTTGTTTAGCTCATCAGTTTGTCCCAAGTGCATGTATGCCTCAACCCTCCCCACCCCCTACTTAGAATAAAACATACCTAGAATTTGAGGACTGGAAATGGATGCAAATATTAAGTGTTATTGCCTTCATCATTAGGAAGAAAAAAGAGAATAGGAAAGAAAAACCCGAGAATAGAATGCCAGATTTTAGTCTCAGATACACACACACACACATATATATATATATATATAGCATACAGAGTCATATATTATACAGGATCTATCCTATATTCTGTGTTAGGAAAAGCTCTGCTATATAATCTTGTTTCTTTCTTGGCCTTCTCTGTTAAAACAGATAAAGTCTCTGCTGTCATTGTTCAGTTTCTTCCTGTACTTGAGAGGCTGTCCTCCACTATCTCCCAGGTTGATCTACCATACAAAAGGGTGGGTTCCAAATGTACTTGATTTATCTGGATTGAAGTTGGTGGAAGGACTTTGTCTCTCAACTGTTGATTGGGAGAGAGAGGGAAAGATACATAAGGACAGAAAGAGAGGCAATAAAGTTCCTTTTCATTTGACTCAGGTCTAAGAGAATCTTTTTCTTTTTTTTGACCCATTTTGAACCTGAATTGCTATGAGTTTTCAAAGGGCCCCTAGCACAGAAGTCCTCAAGTTTCTTCATTTCAGCCTACTTCCCCCTCCAAACCCACGACTTCTTCTCCTACAGGCTTATGGCTGGGTCTCTCCCTTCTGCATTTCTTCCAAGGTTTGTCTTTCACGAGAAAATAGAATGAAAGTTGGAATACCTAAACAAATTAAAAAAAAAACATGCACGGACTTCTCTCCCTCTTTGTTGGCTGAGACCTTTGGTAGCTCTATTTTAGTTTAACTGTAATACATTTGAATAGCTTTGAGTGTACTGCTAAAAGCAAGAGGGCACTTAATACCTTTGCATTTTGTAATGATTTGTTTGCCAACCTGGCTGATGTCCCAAGCAGTGCATCCTAGAACTTGGGTGGTTTTGACTTGATGTTTGGTGCCTGTTTGAACTACTTTAGACCTATCCTTTGAAACATGTAGAGTATTTCACTCCTGCTAATAGGCTCAAGAGCCTATAAATGATGTTAGGATTTTGCACAATTGTCTCACCTTATTCTTATTGAAAATATGTTGATTGATTTTTTTAGCCTATCGTTAATTTTGGCCAGCCTGGATTATCTAAGAGATGATGTGCTAGGGAGTCAAGAGAAATCTAGCAATCACTGAGATAGGAAATCATAGTGTATTGCTTATCCTCTTTGTGCTATATTTCCTCCTATAATCTACTAGGTAATCTGTGTGCCAGGTTTAGTTTTCTAGGATTCTGTGCTAACTTGAATTTTCCTGGTCTTTTGTAACCAAAAGCATCACATTTAGGCGCTTCTTGTATTTGAAAATTACAGCTTGCAAAATTCACTGACCGTGAGTGAAAATGGAGTGGGCCATAGTGTAATCCTCGTTCTGACAATCTTAATAGTGAGGATGGTGCACTGGGAATTGAGAACAAGCTGTCAGAGAGGTGAGATGAGTCAGTCTCTTCCAGCCGAACCAAGGTGGGAAAGCTCTATGTCTGGGTCAATGAAATCACATGACATGGACTATCTTCCTTTATAGGACATCGTACAGGGAAGCCCAGTGCCCTCAAAACCTAAATTTTCCTTAGAAGTTGCCTCAAAAAAAAAGGGGGGGGGAAAGAGCTTTGCCTAAGTGGTTTCCTGTCCTTAAGGTTTCCATGGAGAGAGCATTTTCAACATTAAAGGATTTAGCTGTCATTTTTTAACCTGAGGGGTCTTAAGATTTTTATTTCAAAGTAGGGTAGAAGTTTAGTCTTTTTTTTTTCTTTTAAATCATGTGTTTGTTTTTTGGAGGGGGGAAAGTTTACTTTTCTCCCCAAATGCTGAGAATCAAGGAATTAACCTGTCCCTTGGCTACTTATTAGTTAGAAAGATAATCTGATTTTATAGTACCTCTATCCTCAGTAGGAAGGCAGAGCTTTTTTCTTTCTGTCACCGTAATGCTGCAGAGCTTTGACCAGCAGTGGTCCTTTGATCATCCATTTTTTCAGTGAACATTTTTTTAGCCCCTACTATGTGCTTCCATAGTGTCTAGGGAGGTCCTAGAGTAGACATAGAAAAGCGCACAGGCTGGGTGAACTCTAAGAATCCTTCCTAGTTTTGAAATTTCGCTTCCATAATTATACCCAAGAATGCTTGGCAAGGAGAATAGGGAAGGAGATCCTTAGCCAGGAAGAGATTTCAAAGTCTGGTGAAATTAATGTGATGGTTATGAGAACCAAAACTATTTGGAGTCATGTAGCTCAGGGGAAAAATATCTGGGAAAGAGCCTGGAAGGAGCAGGCATTACATACACCCTGACTTATTCTCCTGCTCATCTAAGAACCCTCTGCTCCTAGTAAGTGAGTTAGCTGCTGGGGAGAAAATAATCAATAGGATGCACAGGGAGAGTAAAAAACGGCAGGGGGGATTTACCAGGGCCGAGGGTGGATGTAGACTAGATCTCAAACCCTTTTGCAGGCCTTCAAGCATTCTTTTCTCCAGAAAAACCATCCCTGGTTCTTCTAACCCTGGGGGAATATGTGCCTAAATAAGACAATTGTACACCCTCAAGGAGCTAAGCAACCATCAAACCAGTGGTTAGGCACAGCAGAGACAGGGCTACTGGAGAGAAAGCATGGAGACTCAAAACAGCATCTAGACATTGACTTCTGCAACTTTTAAAACAGTTTGAGATATAATTGACATATAGCGCTGTATAAGTTTAAGGTAGAAAATGTAATAATCTGACTTAACATATACTGTGAGAAGGTTACCATAATAGATTTAGTCAACGTCCATTATCTCATGTAGATACAAAAAGAAAAAAGGAAATATGTTTTCCTTGTGATGAAAACTCTTAGAATTTACTTTCTTAACAATTTTCATGTGCATCATACAAGTGTTACCTAAATCGTCATTCGTGCATCACACCCCTAGTTATTTCTTATAACTGGAAGTTTGTACCTTTTGACCACTTCCTCCAGTTCCCTCTCCCCAAACTAGTGCAGCTTTTAAACCCTATGTGCGCAGAACCAAATACAGTGCCTGGCATAGTTTTGTGGTTCTGTACATGGTAACTATTCATTTCTCCTCTTTATTGTCTCACCATTTGAAACTGAAATACTCTTTGTTTCACAAAACATTGTTAAATTTGTATTTGATTATATTTTTATAGTAATACTTATATTGTTCTCTTTCTGAGGTTTCAAAAGTTACCTAATTTACTTTTACATGGGAAGTAAAATTTGATGCCTTTGAGGTTAATTTCCTCATTTTGAAAGGAACCTGAAGCTTGGAAAAATGTGGCTTCTTGCCCATGTTTGCTCAGGTAATTGGGGGTGGTCCCTAGGTTAAAACCCGGTGTCCTGGCTTTCCATCCATTGGTGTAATACATTATGCTACCTCTTAGCATTTGAAATATAAAACAAGAAAGATTCTCAAGCCTCAACTTCTTGGTTCTTAAGTATCGCCTGCAGAGTTCATTCTTGATTTCTAACACTTTTTTGATTCTCTGATCCCTTGTCTCCCCGTCAGGACTGAAGGGCAGCTCAGTTGTCTACTGTGTCATGTTCTTGAGTGAGACATTGACTTCCATGCTTGCCTGATTTAAGAAAGTGCAACAGTGGTTTATGTTAATGTACGTTGATCATTTCTGTCTTGTCACCACCTACTCCTCCTTTTTAAGGAGGAATATTCAAAAAGTATAGATTATTTCAGTCTTGTTTTACCCAGCCTTCATAGACTTATTAAATAGACTGCCTTTCCAATTAGTTTGGGGTACACATTCCTAGAAGTGTAGCTCAGGGCTGGATGCCATCCTGATCTGGTGACTCCAGCATTTTCTATTAGCCATCTCCAGGTGTCTGCATATTTCTTCAAATCATGACAAGCCTCTGGACAGAGTGTTTTACCAGCTGCCATTTCGACAACTATTGGTCAGTTTTCTCAGACTGGGCAGTGTTTATGATGTCAAAAGACTTGACCAATTCCTTATTATGGACTGATTTTTATCAATTTTCTTGATCGTTGCCTAGAAGGCACATACAGCCTCCATAAAGTACATTTTAACCTGAATGATACTCTTCTTTAGTTAGCTGCCATCATGTTCAAAACAACTGGTGTGAACAACAGCAACAACAACAAAAAAAGGCAGAAAGTCAGTGGCAAACAGAAAGCACAGAGGAATATGGTGTGCATGCCCTCTAGAGAGCCCAGTAGACTCTTCCTGAGAGTTTGTAGTATGGTTGTTTTAGTCAGGAGAGGATAACACGCAGAGGTTCTTAACCTGGGCTCCACAGAATTCAAGGAGTTCAGGAACTTGAAGGAAAAAAAATTACAATGTAAACCTCTAATGGAAATTTCCCATTTCTTTTCATTACAATGTAGACAACTAATCCTAACAGTATTAGCAGTACCTAGGACTTTGTCACCAAAACGAATAACAGATTACTCCATATTGTAGGTATCACAAATAACTGATCCTTACTATCTTGAAATACAGTAGTTGTTCTGACACACTGCTGGATCTTGTTGTTGAATGTATTAATAAAGAAGCACATATTGCCCTATCCAAACTTTAAAGAAAAATTTTAGAATTGGTGTTCTTTACAACCTTTACACAAATTTTATGCATTTAAACACATCCTGGGAAGAGCTTCACACACGTCACTGTACTGTCGCTGGGCTCTGTGACCCAAAAAAGCTAAGAATCCCTGACTGAGGATAGGCCTTCCCTGTTTGCCTCAACAGGGCAAGACAGGTACAGAGAACTCCCCTTCACTCTTGTGGGCTTTGGCTGAGTGGTGACACAGTTACTTTTTTATTTTTAAAACACATACCAGTCAACTTTTGGGGGCTTTAATTCCCAACTAGGATATGAAAGGATTCAGCAATGATGTTCTTTGAGGAGGGGTGCTAAGGCAAAGAAGGTCATGGTCTGGAACCCAGAGTAACCTTCTCCATTTGTTTCCTCCTCAGTGGTACTTAAATGAGCATTCACATTTGAGTTCCTTATAAGAAAGGTGCAGTTAAAACATGTAAGCTGCCATTCCCTTAGAAGCCCTGGAGATGTTCCCCTCTTCACATACTTGTGATATCATCAGAAGTCATGGCTTTGAAATGCTCCAGCAGTGCCTTTGGGGATGAAGTCCCGCAGCAGTATCCAGCTTGGCCTTTCTCCTGTTTCTTCTCCTTCTGGTATGACTGATGCCATGGGAGTCTATCTGCTCTCACAAGTCACTTGGGATCACAACCCATCGGCCATACTTGGTCACGTGGCCCCACCTAATTGCAGAGTGGCTGGGGTGTGTGGGAAAGCATTTGGGATGTCCAGGAAATGGCATATGTGTCCATTTCTCAATGGTATGCTTTTCACGGGCCAAAAGTGTTAAAGCATTGTATCTTTAACACTGAAGGTGCCTAATAAATATCTGTTTCAAAAAGTACTCTTCACTGGGCATACAAATAAACCAACAAAACCCGTAAGTGAAATTTCATAAAATCTAATATTCAAGTTCATACACTAATTACAAGAGTTAACTTATTCCTATGTAGATAGAGTTTACTAGAATTCTATAATTGAGCTGCTTATAAATTAAGATTTCCTCTGTCTCCATTTCCTCCCTCTCCATTTTAATAAATAAGGTAGAAAGTGCAGTGAGCTTACTATCACTGCATTTTCTAGGGGAAATAAAAAGAGTGAGTTATGAACAGAATATAAAAATGGTCTGTCTTGATACACAGACCGTATTTCTTTGCCTGTCTTATAGTTCACAACCCCTTGCACCAGCTCCATCTTTATTTTATGTATTGTTTCTCTTGGGATAAAACCAACTTCACTCATGATGACCAGAGGCCTTCAAGTCTGGTTGGTAGCTGTATTCTTAGATTTATTTTCATCTAGGTTCGCTCTCTCTTTGAACCCATTTGTGCCTTTTTGTGTTGATGCCTTCAGCAGTTAATTCCATTTTTTAACTAGTTTTTCTACAAGAAAATGCTATCTGAATAGCTTCTAGAAATTCCCTCTCCACTTCTGGCAAAAATTAACCTCTGGTGAAATGATTTCTACTTCTCGTGTTTTGTGCACATTAAAACCAAAGCATAGTAAGTATAACATCAATAAACACTCTGAAAGATTGCCCACCAGTACCTTTCCTCCTAAATTAGGGACTTTCTTGATGAAGGATGTAGAGGATGGATATTCTACTTTACTTAAAGGCTGACCCCAAAAAAGGAAAATAATAATAGAAGTGATTTTGCAGTTAGAAATCATCAGCTCCATCTTATTTTTAATAAAACAAAGCCGTTCTCTTAGGGGCGTAAGTGAAGGTTTGGGGAGAGGAACTAAAGCAGCATGTGAGGTATAACTGGGAAAGAAATGGTGAACAAGCTTAGCCTAGATGCCTCTTTCCTGGCACTGATAAACAAGTGACTTAATGACAGATAGAAGGTCTAGAATTCAGGGGTCACTGCTAAATGCTGTCTTTTTTTTCTTTCAATTCTTTTCTCTAGAAATTGTCCAAATTAGCAAGTTGGATATAAGTCATATAAGCCTTAGGTAACTTTAATAATAATTAAAGTTAATTTGTGTTTGGATGATTTCTCAGTTTTTCTTTTTTTAAAATCTAATGAAAAGAAGCAGCACAGATACTTCCTCATTTTGAATGAGAAGCTATAACCTAAAATGGGACAGAAAGCACTGAAAGTAGGTGCTTTTCCCACAATGGAGCTGTGAACTTACCCTGTAATGTATACTTCATAGCTGTCTTATCTGAGCAAATCCTCCTGAGCCCTGAAATTGATTTGTTGTATTGCTTCCACGTTTTTTACCAACAGTTACTTAGACAGAGCTGAAACATATTAAATATGGGTTGAGTTCCCCATTGTCCTGTCTGGCACTCCTGTTTCCATCCACAGTGTATACTGGTGTGCATTAGATCACTAAGGGGCTCATTATTACTGAATTCCAGCCAGGACTTCATTTCCTAAACATATGTGCTTGCCTGGTATTACTTGTAGGCCTTAAGCCCTCTTTCCTCGTGTGTGTGTGTGTGTGTGTGTGTGTTCTTTTGTTTGCAGAGAATAGGTACAGCAAGAAATCTTTTTAGAATATATTGCAATTTTTGTTTTATTACACATTCCCTTATGTTGGAGGGATTTTACGTTAAAGAGAATACCAGCTCTATCTAGATAATGTCAAAATTGGGGTTAAGTAGAATAAGTGAAGAGAGATGAAAATTTGTTGGAAGTGGTAAAGAAAACAAAGTTAACAACAATGAAGACCACTTAACTTGTAGTTAGTTTTTCCAAACCCAAGGGACAGCCTTAAAACAGACCATTGAATTAGGGAAACTTAACTCAATCAAATGCTTTCCCTTTCCCATTTTGGGGACACTAATCTCCCTGTATTTCTTGGTGTTGGTGGGAACTCTTGGTCAAAAAAGATAATCATTTTTTTATTTAGTTGCATGCTCTTCAGAAGGCAACAGCAAGTATTCATTAATTTCCATCTGATAGAGCTGAACTTTTTTGTGTGTGTGGCTAAACAATAGAAACAGGAAATAACCCGAGATACAGTTTCCATGACACCCTGTCATTTGGATCCAGTTTTCCCCAAGATGAAAGACCAAACCCGGCTTTTGATAGCAAGTAACTAATTGGACTGGCTGATAGTGGGAGTTTTTTAATGTGAAAAATAAAGGAGAAAAAACTGGAACAGCTGTGTTTTGGTACAGTTGTCTAATCCCCAGATAAAACACTCCAAGGACATTGAAATTGAATAGTGCCTTTGGTTAAGGGGTAAAATAAAAAATCTGTCAAAGCACTGGTTTACTTTAGAGAAAATACAGAATATATTCATGTGGAAAAGCAAAAAACAAACAACAACAAATTTTACTGAGCCAAGATCCTAAGAGGAATCATGCAAAGTATGATTTCATATTTTTAAGGTGTTCTCATGGAGTCCTGCATGTGAAAAAAGAGTACCTACTGGAATATTTTTTAAGCCCACATTTTCTAAATATGCATTTGTGTAAGCAGAGTGGGTAGAGGTGATGTGTTTTGCTGGGAGGATCAAAAATACAACTTCTGTTAAACAAATTGAGACATTCAGTTAGAGATGTTTTTATTGACCAGTACCCCCTACACTACACACATGAATCTAGGCTTCACTTAACATGCTGCTGTCGAAGAACTCTGGAGAATTACATGTGAATAAGCTCTAGGGGGTTGTTAGATTAAAAGGTAAAATTTCCTGTATACGTACTGTTGGGAAGATCCATGTTGGGAGATTTAGGCTTTAATTCCTGGCCTTGCCAGCCATCCCCAGTGACTTGAACCTCTCTGGACTCCTTTTCTCTTGTAAATGGGATTGGAGGTAGTCCTTACAGCACTGTTTCTCTGTGTCTCTGAAATACAGGCCAACTCTTTATATAGAGGTAACAGGGATGAGCATGATAGAAATGCATATAAAAACATTAAAATAGAAAACATCTATTTCATTTAAAAGAAGCTGCATCTTATCACAGGAAACTAACGTTATACATTAGAACTGTTCCCTTCCATTTGATTCTTGAGGAACTCGGTCTTGGAGTTAATGAATTTTCTAGTAATTTTCAGCATCTTGTATGGGTGTTCCAGAATTCCATCTCTGTCATTTTTATAGTTGTTGGATTTCCCTTTGGGGCTTCTTTTATTTTGTATTTAGGTACCTCTCCTTGATTTCATTTGCTTTCCCTAAGTAGAAGGATAAAACTAGATGTTAACACTGAAATCCTATAATTAAGAGGCAGGGTGTGGTAGTGGATAGACTATTTGGGCATAAGGAAGGGCAAATTACCTACTGTAATTTTCCTCCTTTGCAAATTGTACTCCTCTTTGGCCTCTTTCCATGAGGTCCCCCCTTGCATTTCTAATCCTAGCCACCTAGCACATTGCCTGTCCCATGGAAGACACCCATTCAGTATTTGAATGGATTATAAAGACAAAGTGAGATGATATAAACCCGAAGCACACGGTACCTGCTGAATAAGTAGCAGCTCTTACTTACGTTTCATTCCCACGACTTGATATTTTGAGGTTATTGGTCTCAAAAAACAACCGTTGAGACCAAGACTGCTAAATCTTTTTTTCAGAAAAAAATTGTTTTTTGTTCACCCACAAGAGCGTTTTTCTGATTGTAGATCATATTTTTTCTAGACCTACGTCTTGGTGCAAAACTAGAGCTAACTTTTTATTTCAACACCACTCAGTTTTAAGTGCTGGGTGCCCATGCAAGGACTGCCTTTTGTCTTCTCAGGGTTATCTTCCCCGGTGCAGGGACAAAGTACTGCAGGACCATCAGCCAGGGGTGAGCCCGTGGGCAGCACCTATTCATCGGGATAGCCACGAGCACTATTGCCAGGGCGGTGGCAGCGCTTGCATCTGAGATGCAACTCCAACACTTGATAAAACACCGGTCTGACACCGTTCCCCAGATCGTAACAAAAAGGGCGTCCATCCTCTCCCCGAGAACAGGATTCTTTCTCCTTTTCTCCTGGGCTAGTGGTAAAGTGCATGTTGAGAAATAAAAGCTGTCATACGGTTGCCCATCTCCCAGCCATGAATATTCGGCAGAATCAGGAGGGGGAGTCCCCTCCTCCTGCACTCTTGGTGGTGGTCCAGAACTCTGGCAGTCCCGGACGCTGAGAGCCGGGCAAGGCTCGGTTAACTCAGAAGGCTAACCAGGTGCAGACGACTCGGGTCTGCAAGGTGAGACCTCCCGCGTCTCCCGCGACCCCTTCTTTCTGCGTCCCCCGACTCAGCCCGCGCCCCGCCCATTGAACACCGCCCCGCCCCACCGAGTCGGCCGGTGCGGGCCTAGCCCCGCCCCGCGGCCTCGCCCCTCCCCTTTAACACCGCCCCGCCCTGCCGTGCTCCGCCCCGCGGCCTCGCCCCGCCCTTCCCCCCTCTGAGTCTGCCTGCTCAGGCCGCGCCGCATCTCCGTGGCCCGCGGGTGGTCGGTCACCCACCTCCACCCCGCCACCCCCTTTCCCCCGATGAGGCTTCCCTGTGTGCAGCCCGAATCCCCACTCGGCGCTTGGGCTCTTTGTTCCCCCGCCTTGGGCGTTGTGCAGCTGCTTGGTCGGGTTTCCCCAGACTCCCAGCGTCCCTGCACCTCTCTCTGGATGCCCTTTGTCTTCCGCTCCGAGACCTTGCCAGCCCCTCCTGAGGGTCTCGAACTTTGCCCAGCCAACCCCTGGGCTGCTCCTCAGGAAGGCGGTGACCTTCCTGCCACCTTCAGCCCCTTCCCGCTTTGGGCTGCTTTTTATTTTTTTAACCAAGGTTATTGAAGTGGTATCAACAAAGCTGCTTTTAAAGTTGGAGGGGGCGGTGGCAGCAGGGATTTTCCAAGCAAAACAGTGAATCAAGGCACTGCCAGGTAATTGCGGCTCTTCACTGGTGTCATTTCATTCGCTCCTATCGAGGTGGCAGTGATTCCATGGGGACAAGCGAGGCCATGAAGATATCAATGGTTGGCTTCACCTGTCTGAAATAAACTTCAGCCCTCCACTCATTCATTTAACACTTAATAAGCACTTAACACTGTGCTTGGCATTGTGCTGGGATCGAGGAATTAAAAAAAGTACAAAGACCAAAGCTACTTGTTGATGCAGGCAGGTAATGTAACTATCATTTATTTATTGAGCACTTACTAAGTGCTGAATAGTCTTACCTGCATTATCTTCTGTAATCCTCACTATGTTGCTGTCTGGTGGGTATGACTCACCCTCTATGGCTTACGAATGGAAGAGCCAGCATTTACACCCAGGTGCTCTAAAGCAGTACACAAACAAGACTAATAAAGTGGTGCAATGTATCGAGTGCTTATGATGTGCTGGGCAGGGTTCTAAACAGTTTATGTGTATTAATCTTCACAACCACCAATAAGGTGTAAGTACTATTATTATTTTAAGACAGAGGATATGGAAAGGCAAAAATTAAGATACTAAGGGCCACTGTACTAAGGACAGAGCCTGAGGTCAAAGCCAGGCAGGGTGTATGTAAGTGGGTATAGTGGGAGGAAGTGGTTTTTCTACTTGGAGGGGTGTTATGTGTCAAAAAATTTTAGAAGGAGGTGACCCTTAGGCTGCGTGTCTGGTCTATCTTAGGTTTCATTATTTTTTCCTTGAACAGTACATGCTGTGCTTGCTTATAGAAGGTCAAAAGGTACCCAGAAAATGCTTTTAAATGGAGATAAAGCTGTATAGTATTTTGGCTTGAATTTTTCCCGATAAGTATTTCAAATTGCCTGCTCTTTGTGAGAGAAGCTCCCCCTATTAACTATTCCCCTATTAATTGTTGGAGCAATTAAGAAAGTGATAGTTTCAAATTGGTTGAAAGTCATTGATAGTGTAAAGAAAATGAAAGTTCCTATGGCCAGGATCCTCACCTGACCCTGGTCCACGTGCTCACTACTACACACGTGTGGGCCATATGTTATTATTGGCTCTATATAAAGAGCTTCACCCAGTACTCTGGGCTGCAGGAGAGCAGAGGCTGTAGTGGTGGCAGAAGCCGAGGACAGAGACTGAGATGGCTGCGGGGCTGGAGAGGCCGAAAGACAGAAACCTGCTTGCTGCATGCAGACTTGCTCTGAGGCAGTTGGAATTCTAGCACTTGACCTGCCACCGTGGGAATGAAGTTGGTTATAAACCCTTTCACCCCAGGAATGTTCCATTGTCATTTTTTGATTTCACAAAATCCAGTGAACTTGCCCGGGGCTGAAACCTGCTGGCAAGACAGACAGGAACTGAATTTGCTTTTCAGTTCTTTTTATGACTGTTGTTAGGCAGTGATTTCAGATTACACATCTACAAATTAGGGTTACTAATAACTCTACCATCTCTTGTGAGCTGTGAGTACTTTGAGGTCCTAGGCAGGAAGGTGTTAGAAGCTTTTACTTGTTGAAAGCTCACTCATGCATCCTGTTTTGAAGGTTGCTCCTGGTGTGCAAGGATGGGACACAGACTTTTAGGGTCAGAGCCTTCTCTAAATTTCTCCAACCAGAAATAGTTCCTTTCACCCTACTCTTTGTGCTTCTATTACACTGCTTGTCAGAGTCTTAGAGTTGAGATGTATCCCGTCCACCAGCCCCACCAGATGATGTCTCCTCGGGCCAGGCACTGCCCTACTCGTCTTTGCTTTGGGGCCTATGTGCATTAGCACGTCCCGATTGAATCCAACTAATGGGCTGCCCAATTAATGTGGAGATGAAAGGCAATTATTTTAGTTTTTTGTTGCTCTCCTTTTACTCTCTGGGGTGGAAAAAGAACATCTCCATAGGCATGGAAAGCAGAGGATTGAAAGCCTCCAGGGAAGAGTTGGGATAGGGGGCTGGGGACCTAGAGTACGAATCTGCTGAAAGCCCAAGAGATAAGGAATGTGGAAACTCAGGTTGAATTAGGAAGATGAGCCAGAAAAAAGACCAGAATGAGCTTTCAGGAGCTCAGAGTGAGATTGGAACTTGAGCTCCATGGGGAATAGCAGAAAGAAAATAACTTCTTTTTGATGTCAAAAAATGTGATGCTGAGAGGAAAAAGCACACTTTTAAGAGTCAGATGACTTTTGAGTTCTTACCCTAGTATATGCCTGGCTGAGTCATTCTAATTTCTTTACAATGAGAAAAATTCTATATCCCATCTCCCCTTCCTAACACATTTTTGTAGGAATTATATAAAAATGCCTAAGCATTCTTGTATTAAGTGTAAAGTACAACACAATGCCGATGTGGAGGTGTGCAAGAGAGAGCCTTCTGTAGAAGAAAGATCACTGGATCTAGACTCAGAGGAGTTAAGAGAGTGTGGTCTTTCTCAGATTAGCAAATTCATCTCTCCATGCCTCATTTGTGAAATGAGCATCATAATGCCTACCTTCTGTGTAATGGAGCTGTCAGGCAAAGAACATATTTGAGTTGGGACTATCCTAGAAAACTTGTTTCAGTGATTGACATTAAACTAATTATTTTATCCTTGATAAAGGCCCTGGACTCCCAGCCGCTTGCCTTTCCTTTCTTGTCCCACACCACCTCCTCTCTCTCCTCCTCTTCCTCTTCCTCTCTGTTCTTCTCCCTCTGTGATTGGCCGCTCCTCCCCCATCTTTGCTGCCTAGATGACAAGCACAAAGGAAAAAGATCTTTTTTTTTTCTTTTAAGTCTTTTGTTGCTAATTTTAAGAGAGGAAGCAATGGGGCATCCGAGACTATTCTGTGACTTACACAGGACTAGAGTAATGAAGTTCATATCCTGTTTCTGTTACCTCATTCTGAACTATATTATAGATGGAAAATGCTCTCTGCTTTTATTCCTGAGGGTTGGGGCACATCACTTCTTTGAACTGTCATTAGCAAAGGCCTTTTATCTTTTTTCACCATGGCACCTCTCATGCTGTTGGTACCTGCCCCTTGTAGCAAGTGTGGAGTTTTCATTTTTAAAGAGATTTCCAGACTAATAATACTAAGTTCACTTGGCCTTGGCTATGTCCAGGAGGGACTAAGCACAAAGCAAATCCCAAGTCGTATTAAGGAATTGTTGAAAGAACATCATCTTTAATCCTTTCTTTGGCACCAACCATTTACTATTTAAAAAGTAGATTTGAGTCAACTAAAGATGAACAGCTTTAGTTCATTTATCTTTCTAGGCTTAAAAAAAATGGGTAGGAAGGAAAAGGGTCTTAGGGTAAAACACTGAAGTTATTCAGTTATTTTACAAGGCTTTATTTTTCTTTCACCATGAAATTGGCCCTAGGGGGCTTTTTAAAGTAGAGAGGTTATGTTAAATCTCTAAGGATAAAAGAAAAACACAACAGTGGTATGTATAAATGTAAAGTTAAAACTATTAGGTGGGTTTTACGAAAACATCTTTTTTTCAAAGCCTAATATATACACCTATTTTAATATTAGTGACATTTGCATCCTTTCTCAGTTTATTAATAATAGAAAAGAATCTAAGTTATAGTAGAGACAATGATTCTCAAAGACTCTTGGATGTGTTTTGTCATGCACAACTGTTATGATTTTTAATTCAGGATTAGGAAGAAATGATAGGTTTCATAAAATTATATTTTCTTAAAATGGGTTGCCAAAAAACAACCCTAATAGTATGTGCTCCACATACACACACAGTCATGTTTATGGCAGAGTAGTGAAGAGAGATTAGAACATTCATTAAAAAATTCATATTTAGGGCTCCTCAAAAAATTAAAAATAGAAAAAACATTTGGCCCAGGAATTCCACTCCTAGGAATTTACCCGAAGAAAACAAGATCACACATTCAAAAAGACATATGCACCCCTATGTTTATCGCAGCACTATTTACAATAGCCAAGATATGGAAGGAGCCTAAGTGTCCATCAGTAGATGAATGGATAAAGAAGAGGTGGTACATATATACAGTGGAATATTATTCGGCCATAAAAAGAAAACAAATCCTACCATTTGCAACAACATGGATGAAGCTAGAGGGTTTTATGCCCAGTGAAATAAACTAGGCAGAGAAATTCAAGTGTCAAATGATTTCACTCATTTGGTGGAGTATAACAATGAAGCACAACTGAAGAAACAAAACAACAGCAGACTCACAGACTCCAAGAAGGGACTACCTTTTACCAAAGGAAAAGGGTTGGGGAGAGTGAGTGGGAAGGGAAGAAGAGGATTAAGGGGCATTATGTTTAGCACACATAATGTAGGGGGGTCACGGGGAAGGCAGTATAGCACAGAGAAGACAAGTAGTGACTCTATAGCACCTTAGTATGCTGATGGACAGTGACTGCAGTGGGGTGTGTGGGGGGAACTTGATAATGTGGGTGAATGTAATAACCACAGTGTTGCTCATGTGAAACTTTTTTAAGATTGTATATCAATGATACCTTAATAAAAAAAGTTTTGATGATAGGTCTTGTAGGTAGAGCCAGAGATGGAGAACAGTAAATTAAACTTTAAAGCAGTAAAAAAAATTTTTTAATTTCATATTTAGGGGGACTTAGGGTGCTTCTGAAAGCTGCTTTTTAAACAAATTTTCACTGAGAGTCAAGAACCAGGAGCCTTGGATGGATTCTCAGTGCTGCATGAACCTGAGCAAGTCAGTACTTTCTCTTATAGAGGAGTGGGGAGGTACAGTAGAATCACTGCCACCAGGCTGTGATGAAGATTCGGTGAATCTTCAGAGATTTATTGCTGTTTTGATATCCTTTGTGGGGATGGGCAGATGATCCATCTCTCTGTTCCATGACCCCTAGACTGACGGACATTGTTACTTATGCTAGGCAACCAGACTCCTGCTTTAGGCCTTTAAACATTCAAACCACAGTAGGCAAGGGACAGTTAATGACTTTAAGATTATGGAGAAGAGATTCCATTGACAGGGCAGCCACATGTCCACAATGGGCTTCTAGCAAGGCTGTGCTGGTGACTTGATCTCTTGGAAAATGTTCTCAGCTATATGACCTTGATAACTTTATCATTTGTGTGTTTCTAATTATCTTCCTAACAAATTATTTTCCTGATTAAGTTCATTTGTGTCTTGACATACTGTATTTCTGGTGGCAGTCCTCACGCAGTCCTGCACAGTTTTTAAACTATAAAATCTAGAAATTAACAGATTAACCCACTGGGTCTAAGATTCAGATAAATTCAGATAATGCCAAGTGCCCTTGTACGTTTCCTTGCAGGATTGTTCTATGGTATCAATGAGATTTTCCATGTTAGAGTGCTGTATAATCGTAAAAGTTCAGTGCATTCATAACTGGATTCTGATGAGAGGAACATCTATGGGATTAATGTGGCTGTGGGTACCCTTGGGATTTAGAATGTCAGAGAAGGGCACAGAATTTGGTAAAGATTCTGGCCTTACAGTGGACAGTCCATAGTGAGCCAGAAAATGCAGCACATTTTCCTTTTGCATAAAACTATGTGGCAGGTAAAATGCATAGATATTTTGAGACTGTACCTATATTTAGTGTACCTTAGATTTCTACAGGCACTGCAGGACGCTAAAGCAGATAGAGTATGATAGTATAGTGGGTAGGGTTGAGAGAACATTGCAAATGAGGAAGACCTAATATTTACTGAGTTTCTACTGAATAGGCACTGTACTTTAATCTGTTTTATTCTCATCTGATGTTAATTTCCTTTATTACATAGTTGAAATCCTCACTGAAAGGAAGCCTAGTAACTTGCTCAGTATCGATGAGCTGTTATATGGAAGACTGAACATTCATATCCAGGGCTTTCATATTTCGAAGCCTAGGCCCATTCCATTGCTATTTATGCTAGGATCAAGGTCAAATAAAGAGGAAAGTGGAAGAGAGAAAGACCAGGGAAGAGAATAGAGGTTACCTAGGAAAACAAACAACCATTAGGTTCCAGAGATAGATTATTGAGAAACCAATGGACAGGGAATCATAAAATTGTAAGATTGGAATGGACCTTAAAGGAATAAAGCTTATCACCTTTTCCAGCTGATCACCTCTCCATCAAAGTGGTCACCCAGTTTCTTCTGGCAACAACGATGGGGAGCACTTTCCTTCATTAGATGGTCTGGCCATTATAAAATGATTCTCTATGAATGCTACAATTTCCTTTGGCTCCAAGTTTACCTGCCTACCTGTAATAACCTCTTAGTAATGAAAACAATAATTTACACTTTGAATTGATAAAGCTAGGCAGCAAGGTGGTTATTAACCATGGCTTTGGTTTGAATCCCAGCTCCTCTGTTTACTAGCTATGGCCTGGGACAAGTCCCAATACCCTTTCCAAGCTCCTGTTTCCTCATTCATAGATGAGGCCACCTCATAGTGTTATGAGGATCAAATGAGAGAAAGAATTTGGCATTGTCACTGGCACACAGGTTTTGGGTAAGGTCTTATTTTATAAGGTTACTGACTTGTGATTGTTTTCTGTAACTCTCCGAGGTAGAAATTATTACTCCCATTTCCCAGGTGTTGGAAATTGAGGCAGCTGCCTGAGAGTCACAGAAAAAGCAAGTGGAAGCTCTGATGTTCAAGGACAAATGATTCAACTTTTGCTCTTTCCATGTTAACACTTCAACTTCCACTGCTTCCCTTCTCTGAATGGAGAGAGGCCACTGCAGGCCAACTGAAGTAACTGAGACCAAATAGAACAGCCTACTGATGGGATGATCTTTGGCTAAATGCAACACTTCCACACTTCAAATCACTCTATTTTCCTCTTTTCTATCTCCTAAAAGAGGTATTTCCTTTTGAAATTATGAATGCAGTCATTTGCATTTTCTACTCATCAGCACATAGACTAGGTATCATTTCTTGTTTTGAATAGCTTGTATAAAATGTCTCTTGAGAGTAGAACTTTGTTTTTAACATGAAATATGGTTTTCTTTTTCTTCTTTTTTCCCCACCAAGTGTCTCCCAGACTCTTATCATAATTAGACCATACTATATATTTTACAAAAGATGAGATATACTTTATGTTACTAAAGGTTAATCTATGGCCTGTGAACATTCTTACACAAGTTCATGCCAAACAAGCACCAGATTCCATCCTTAATATATTTGGTTTTCTATCATCAGTTGCTGTTACCAGATTCTGAGAGTCTGGCACCTGAGTTCAGATCTGGATCCTACTGCAAGCTGGTTTACTTTGAGTAAGCCACTTGACTTATATCCTAAGATTCTGTTTGCAAATCTGTTGTAATATTTCTTACCAGTGTCATTCTAAGGCAGGTTTTCTCAACCTTGACACTAATGACATGGGGTGGTGGTGTGGATGGTAGTGGTGGTGGGAGAGGTGTTCTGTTCTGTGCAGTTTAGGATATGAAATATCTCTGGCCTCTACCCATTAGATGCCAGCAGCTCTCCCCACCCCACCAGTGGTGAAAGCCAAGAACATCAGATGTTTGGGTGAGAGGGGATGGGGTGTGTGGCTGAGGAGTAAGAGGGTGGTAAGGGAATGGCAGGGTGGTGGGGGGGGGAGAGGGGCAAAGTCTAGCACGGTGAGAAGCATTGTTCTAAGGTAGAAAAAATGCTGTTCTCTATGTAAAAACCTGTTGCAAGCTGAAGAGCTGTAAGATAACTACTAGATGTTTTATTGACTCTCTACTTAAGTAAAGCATCGTGCTAAGTGCTTTGGATAAAAGCCACATGAAATTGCTGTCCCTGCTTCTGGGCAGCTAGGCTTGGGGGAGATGATGCAAAGTAGAATTTGGTAATTCTGCAAGGTTCATTTAATACACTACTTTTTTTTTTTGCCAAAGGCAAAATGGCATTTGGCATTGAGTTAAACCCCAAAGGAAACAGTAGAGATGGAAGGGACACCAAGAGGGAACCAGTGCTTCGTTTCTAGTCTTTTGATAGGCCACCAGTCAGAAAAAAATAAGTGATTTTGGTCTTAAATGCACGTGGCAAACTGAAGATTGTAGGATACACCTAAAGGAGATGGTTGCTATTCAGTGGAAGCCAATTGTTGGCAGCAGGAATGTTAGTCTGGTTTTGCCAGATCTTCCAGTTTTGCAAATGACATTGAAAATCCAGATTTTTGTAAAATTTTAAATTTCCTGAATTTTAAACATTGGCTCAGTTTAAAGTGACAGTGACATTGTGCTGGTCCAGTTAGGTAGCCATTTTGCAACTTCTGTTCCAGATCATCTTTTGGGGCTGGGGGGGCCTTTCTCCCACCCTTTCTCTTAAAATACTATTGGAGGTAAAGTTTAACTGGTTTGTTCTTTCTTACCGTATACTATTCATATTCACCTATGTTTTACTTTCTACATTTGAGCTTTATCAAGATAGACTTTAGATCTAAAGTTTTGACCTAGGTTAAATAAAATAACATTTTTAGAAAACGTGAACATCCTTCACTTAAGAATTCTCCAGGGTTCTCAGCTAAAAGTGAAACCTGGAATGGTTGCCAGTAAATGCCTTTTGTAGCCTTGGAAATTCAAAGTGATTTATCACTTGGTGGTAATAACTGGAGGCCTCTATATACAGGAAAGAAGTTAAAGGTAAAGAGGCCAAAAATAACAAGTATAACCATATGGCTTTTTTCAAGAGGTGGCCATATGACTATCTAGCTAAAAAGGACTCTTGCCAGCTAGACTGAGTTTTCTTTTTTGTAGCTTTACATTAAAGTTTGTTAACTATAACACTGTAAAGAAGGAATTCCTCCTTTTATTTCTAGGTTTTGGAAAACTGAACTGTGGGGTGTGGAAATAATATATTCATCATAGACAGTAGAGTTAGATTCATAGTTGACCGTAAGATTCTTGGTATTTACCTCAGCAGCAAAGATATATGATAACCACAATTTATATTCTTTTCAGGCTTCAGAGATAGTTTAGCTTTTTATGATGATAATCCAACTTCCATGTCTGCCAGTCTAGCTCAGTGCACCATCTCATTCTCGAGGATGAAGCACCAAATACTTTATCAGATGCCTGGAAGAAATCAAGGTATATACTAGTTCACACAATTTCTATTTGTATAGTAAAGCAAATGGCATAATTTGGCTTGATTTATTCTTACAGAATCTTTACTTGTTCTTAGTAATTATAATTAAATATTCTATAGTTATACTTAGAAAAGCATGAAGTTGAACAGTTCACAGGCTCTAGAGCTCATATGTTCCTCCTCAGTTATAACGGAATTATTTTCCCCATGTTCAAGCTTTCCTGATCTTCATTTGGCATGTCGGTATCTATGTGATTTTTGTCACATTATAGTATTAGATGATTTGGGAGGAAAATGCATGTGTGTGCACACACATATCACAGCACAGCATAGAAGGGTAAAAATAAGGTCTCTAGATTAATTTTGATAATATGAATTCTTAGATTCTTTTTTTCTTTTTCTAACAAATCCTGAACTCACATTAATACAAACTTTAACAATTTCTACTCACCTTAATTGAACAGGGCACTTCGAAAACATAAGTTCTTTGGCTTATACTTTGGAAAACAGCATTAGGGAGCTGTGGAAGTTACAAACTTTCAGGTTGTAATGAAAACAGATAGGAAATAGTACATACCCTACCACTTTGCGAGAGAGACTGAATTTAAATTACCCTAAGAATCTCCTCAAACCAGATGCATTTCCAGTCTGATTGGTTTGACATTTGTCTAGGACCTTTGGAATATAAGCTCATGCAATTAAAAATGAAAATGAGTTTCTATCTTGCATGTTCAAAATATCGCAAAGCATTTTTCTCCCTTCTTAAATCATTTTGACTATTAGTATGTGGTGATACGGCTTCCTCATATGAGAAATGCTATTATGCAACAGCTGTAGTTGTGTTGCCTGAATGCATGCCAATTCTGTTCAGATGGAGCCGCAGGGACTGCTTGTTAGCTCCCTAGCTGCCTGGGAGAGAGGGTAATGTAAAATTAATGTATGAAGAAAGGCCTGTTATCTGACACTATTTGGAGATGCAGGTGGTCTGAAGTGGTATACAGAAATTAAACTAATATGGTAATCTTTCTATGTTTATGGAAAAGTAGCTGGGATTCATTGTTCCAGCTCTTGGTTTTAATTTTAAAAATTAAGGAGAGCATTGATTTCATTCTTTCCCTTGCCTTGCCTTGCCCTACTTCATGAACTTAAAACATGTTTAAAGCTTGAGATTTCAAGATCTAGGTTTTTGGAATATAGGGTGTATTTCATAGCATTGGAGAGGAAGTGGTGGAAGAGATTTTTAATAGGGTTCTCACAAACAGGCTACAGATATCTGAGAAAATAATTATTTATTCAAGTAGTCTTGATAAGCAGCATGTAAACTAGACTGATGCAGAACATTTTCAGATTAATTCTAAGCTAACATGGATCTTTCTTTCAGAATACCATCCCAATTCTTAGTATACCAATCTTTTTCATATTCTCTTTTTCCCCTGGGTGATTCTACAATCAATTATCAGTATCTCTCTCCATTCTCATTTTAGCCAAAGCAGGTCAACTCAGCATTAAGTGTCCCATGATGTTCAGTATGTAACTCTGTGGTGTCATTTCTTGTGCTTTAAAGTAGCTAGTTTGCTGATCTGCCTCATTTCTGGATTAGGAACCTTACCCATAAAACAGACCATCTCACTATGTGTGTTAAACGTAGGGTGCCTGGCACACACTTGGTAGCTTAATAAATGTTCATTTATGAATAAACAGAAGTTTCTTATCAGTGAGGATGTCAACATCAGAAAGAAGAAAGGACCAAATAACAAGCCAAATTTTTTTTTGTACTTTCATGAACATTATCTCATTTGATCCTGAAAACAGTCTTGCACAACAGGCCTTGTTATTCCGACTTCATAGGTTATTACCCCCATATCAATCTCAGAGCTGAGTGGGAGACGGCATCTGGATTTAACCCAGGTTTTCATTGTCTGATTCTTGTTCTTACCACTATCCCACAGGAGGACATTCTCTAATACAGAAACATTTCTAAGGAAACTTTTTTCTGAAGACTTTTCTCTTTGAATTTGGTGGAACAATTCTTTTTTCATATTTCAGACCCTTCCCCCTAGTAAACACTGGTGGAGTGCCACCAAAAACAAAACCACAAGAACGAGGCAAGCAGAGCTGGACTGGGAAATACATGTGGGAGTAAACCCAAAAACTCAAGTGTTCATTCTGGTTTCTCTGCTTACTAGCAATGTGACCTTGGGCAAGTCATTTAAGCCTCAGTTTTGTCATATGTAAGTTGGGAATACCCTGACTAGCTATCTCACAAGCTTGTGGGAGTCACATGAGGTAATGTACGTAAAGCACTTGCTGTATGTCTGAGACATAATAAATGCTTGATAAATGGTACCTGCTGTTTTTAGCACATGAGGTACATTTCACTCATTCATTTAGCAAATGCTGAGTGCATAATATGTGCTAGGCATTCATGGATCCTACTAATTCATCAGTTATCAAAACAAAAAAATCCCTTTCTACTTGGAATTTACATTTCAATTGCATTCCAGCAGGGGAGAGCTAGACAATAGACATAATATTCTGAAATTATATGGTGTATTGGAGAGTGGCTAGTGCTATTAAAAAAGAAGTCAAGGAGAGCAAGGAGCATCAAGAGAGTGCGTGTATGGGGCTGGGGTGTCCTTTAAGATTGCCATTGAGTAGAGTGTTCACTGTGGGCCTCACTGAGAAAATGATGTCTGAGCCAAGAGTTGAAGGAGGTGAGAGAGTTTGCTGTGTGGATTTCTGGGAAGAACAGAGGGCTTAAAGTGGGGGTGAGCAGCAAGGAGGCCAGGGTAGCAGGAAGACAGAAAGAGGGATCACTGGGGCCTGAGAGGCCATAGTGAGAGTAATGGAGAACCATTGGGGGTCTTGAGCAGAGGAGTGATACAATAGTCACTGTCTGCTTCTCATCAGGAGGTGGGACCTGGACAGCATAGTTCCTTGCTTCTCTTTCTCCTATTTGCTTAACCTTTTACACTTTAAGTGCATGCAGAGAAGTGTGTTCCGCCACCCGGGCAGCTGCCCTGACTGCTCCATGTCACTGATTGAACTTGGCCTTCCTGCGGCTTTAAGGGCTGTATTCCTTGGGGAACAAAGGAAATGATTAGATCTTAAGAGGGAAGGAAAGAAGGGTCCTGTGGTATCACAGCTTGTGATCCTCTTTGAACATGACTTCATGTCTTCCAGGCTTTCTGTATGGACCTGGAAACCTCTGCAGAGGATCCTGGTGGGTTTCGTGTTTTTTAAATGTTTGTATCTCCTTACAGTGAGGAAGGTCCATTACTGGGTAAGAGGAAGAGCTTAAGTGTAGTAATTTGTCAGCGCATGACCTATGCTTAACTTCTTTCCTCCAAGATAACAGCAGCAGACATATGCTCAGCACAGGGATGGAAAGAAAACGTTTCTGTGCTGTGTCTCCATGAGAATTAATGACTCTTAAACCCAGCTTTCAGCATCCAAGAGAGTCTTCCGCGGTTTCATTTCTGACCTGCTATTCTCAACCAAATTAATTTGAAATCTTTTTTTTTTAATTCCTTCATAGCAGTATGGTGATATTAGGGAATGATATATGGGGTAGAAGCAGGCCATGGTGCAAAAATGTAACACAAGATCACATGAGATTGGAGTCAGAGGACCTAGGTTCCATGCCTGGCTCTCTCAAGATAGCTGTGTGACCGTCACATCTCTGAGCCCAAGTTTCCTCATCGCCAAGATGTGTTAACTCATACATGCCTTTTCTGCTCCATGGGATTGTAATAAAATTAGGCATACAAATGTCACCAACTTAGTAATATTGCACCCCACATGTTGGGAACCACTTTTCTGGTGAAGTTATTGTGTGGGAATGGAAAGAGGGTGGGATGATTCTCATATAAACTTTGAAAGAGAACATCAGCGTGTCAAGCATGGGCATTTCTCACTGGCTCATTCTCTGGGGAGTGGAGGCTTTGGGCTTGCTTTCAAGTTATTTACAACCTCATGCACTCTTAACACCCCATAGTTAAGGGCTTTGACTAGACCTTTCAGCTTGTGCCTTCCAGCCCACACCATAATAAGACGTGTCCTCTATCTAGTGGTCCTACCAGTACCTTTTTGCCCCTCACAATACTCCATTCCCCCCCCATTATGTTAATTATTTGAGGTAAGTTTGGAGATAGGCATCACTTAATTGGGTTAAAGCTTGACAATTGAGTTAACTCATTAGCAGGAACAGTTTTTTTAAATCTTATTAACCCCTTGTTACCCATTTGATAACAGACTTAGTGGAAGAATATGCCCCAAAGTCACAAAGACACAGTAATAGCTTCTTGGGGCCAATTGATAAACTTTTTGCCTTCAGCAATGGGATGTGGGAAAATTCCAGATGTCAAATAATCTGGGGCCAGCAGGTTGAGGCAGTGGAGACTCTTGTTTGAGGGACAGCCAGGAATTGCTATGAGAGATAGTCACATCAGATACCTGTACCCTAAGGAGGTCTGATTTCAGAACTGGAAGCATGCAGAACACCTTAGAAAAAGTTTTCATCTGCTCCAGGCCTCTGTATCCGTATCTCTAAACTGAAAGGATTGACTAGCTCAGTAACGGGGAGCTCATTATTATTTCTAATACTTTAAAAATACCTACCAGAGAGGAGCTCAAGATGGCGATGTGAGTAGGTTGGCGGAAATCTCCTCTCTAACCATATATATATTTGAAAATACAACAAATACAACTATTCCTAAAAGAGAGACCAGAAGATAGAGTACAATGGCCAGGCTACATCTACATCTCTGAGAACTCAGCATCTCATGAAAAGGGTAAGATACAAAGCCGTAACCCAAGCACTACCCCCATACCACCCCAGCTCACCAGCGGGAGGAAAGATTCAGAGTGGGGAGGGAGTGGAAGCACAGGAATACTAAATAATCAGCCCTAGTAATCTGCACCAGGAGCACAGACACACATTGCATGGTGTACTGGATATTGGAGAAATGGAAAAGTAAAATCTGAGATGGAGACTGTGAGAGGGTCCCCACAGCCGGCTCCCCTGGGACAAAAGAGAAGCGGGTGCTTTTTAAAAGTCTTAAAGGGACAAGGGCCAAACAGCTGGACAAAATCGTCCCAGCACACTCAGCCCAGCAGGCTGGGAATCTTGACGAACTTCAGGCTTCCTAACCCCTTAGGGGGTAATGCAGCCTGGAAGCCCCTCACGGTGATAAACAGCCTGCCATTCATTCAGCAAACAAGCTGACCTGCCACCAGGGCAGAGCAGCCAGAGAACAGCCCCACCCACAGCAACCACACAGAGTCTCCTCCCAGCGTGCGGCTAACCTGGACAGACAGAGGAAGTCAGAGCAAGCTCAAGAAGGCATAAAGGGGCACCGTTCTCAGAGGAGAACACACTTGGCACATCTGCCACCCCCCACAGTGCGCTAGGCTATCCCAAGGGCCGCCCCGCCCACAGCAGCTCAGGGCATTGTCCCAGAGACTGCACCCAGTGTGTGGGTAGATGGCACAGGGAGTGGAGAAGGGCAAGGTGACCAAGAAGCGGGAAGGGACTCTGTTCTCCCTGCTGTCACACGCGCTACCTGCCTGCGACCACTTCTATCACCATGAAAAGGCAGAAGAATCTGGTCCAGTCAAAAATCATTCAGACAACCCCAGAGAGAGGGCCTGGTGAGATAGATACAACCAATCTTCCAGGAAAATAATTCAAAATAAAAGTCATAACCATGTTGATGGACCTGCAGAGAAATATGTAAGAGCTAAGGGACGAAGTCTGGAGGGAGATAACAGAAATGAAACAATCAATAGAAGGTCTTAAGAGCAGACTGGAATGAGGTACAAGAGACTGTTAATGGAATAGAAATCAGAGAACAGGAATACAGAGAAGCTGAGGCAGAGGGAGATAAAAGGATCTCTAGGAAGGAAAGAATATTAAGAAAACTGTGTGACCAATCCAAACAGAACAATATTCACATATATGGGTACCAGAAGAAGAAGAGAGAGAAAAAGGGATAGAAAGTGTCTTTGAAGAAATAATTGCTAAAAACTTCCCCAAGATGGGGAAGGAAATAGTCTCTCAGACCATGGAAGTGCACAGATCTCCCAACACGAGGGACCCAAGGAGGTCAACACCAAGACGTATAATAGTTAAAATGGCAAAGATCAAAGACAAGGACAGAGTATTAAAGGCAGCCAGAGAGAGAAAAAAGATCACCTACAAAGGAAAACCATTCAGGGCATCATCAGACGTCTCAACAGAACCTTACAGGCCAGAAGGGAAAGGCATGATATATTCAATGCAATGAAACAGAAGGGCCTCAAACCAAGAATACTGTATCCAGCAAGATTATCATTTAAATTTGAAGGAAGGATTAACCAATTTCCAGACAAGCAAAAGTTGAGGGAATTTGCCTCACACAAATGACGTCCACAGGGTATTTTAAAGAGATTGCTCTAGATGGAAACACTCCTAAGGCTAAATAGATGTCTCCAGAGAAAATAAAATCACAGCAAAGAGAGCAGACCAACCAAATACTAACTGAAGGCAAAAAATAAAATCAATTATCCACAAAAGCAGTCAAAGGAAACATAAAAGAGTACAGAATAAAACACATAACATTTAAAGAATGGAGGAGGAAGAATAAGAAGGGAGAGAAATAAAGAATCATCAGACTGTGTTTATAATGGCTTAATAAGAGAGTTAAGTTAGACTGTTAGATAGTAAAGAAGCTACCCTTGAACCTTTGGTAACTGCGAATCCAAAGCCTGCAATGGCAATAAGTACATATCAATTGATAATCACCCTAAATGTAAATGGACTGAATGGATAAAAAAGCAAGACCCATCTATATGCTGCTTAAAAAAGACTCACATCAAATCCAAAGATATACCCAGACTAAAAGTGAAGGGATGGAAAAATATATTTCATGCAAACAATGGGGAGAAAAAGCAGGTGTTGCAGTACATGTATCAGACAAAATAGACTTCAAAACGAAGAAAGTAGCAAGAGATAAAGAAGGACATTACATAATGATAAAGGGGTCAGTCCAACAAGAAGATATAACCATTATAAATATATATATGCACCCAACACAGGAGCACTGTCATATGTGAAACAAATAATAACAGAATTAAAGGAGGAAATAGAATGCAATGCATTCATTTTAGGAGACTTCAACACACCACTCACTCCAAAGGACAGATCAACCAGACAGAAAATAAGTAAGGACACAGAGGCACTGAACAACACACTAGAACAGATGGACCTAACAGACATCTACAGAACTCTACACCCAAAAGCAGCACGATACACATTCTTCTCAAATGCACATGGAACATTTTCCAGAATAGACCCCATACTAGGCCACAAAAAGAGCCTCAGTAAATTCAAAAAGATTGAAATTCTACCAACCAACTTGTCAGATCACAAAGGTACAAAACTAGAAATAAATTGTACAAAGAAAACAAAGAGGCTCACGAACACATGGAGGCTTAACAACATGCTCCTTAATAATCAATGGATCAATGACCAAATTAAAACAGAGATCAAGCAATATATGGAGACACATGACAACAACAGTACAAAGCCGCAACTTCTGTGGGATGCAGCGAAGGCAGTTCTAAGAGGAAAGTATATAGCAATTCAGGCCTATTTAAAGAAAGAAGAATAATCCAAAATTAATAGTCTAAAGTCACAATTATTGAAACTGGAAAAAGAAGAACAACTAAGTCCCAAAGTTGGCAGAAGGAGGGACATAATAAAGATCAGAGAAGAAATAAATAAAATTGAGAACAATAAAACAACAGAAAAATCAATGAAACCAAGAGCTGGTTCTTTGAAAAAATAAACAAAATAGATAAACCCCTAGCCAGACTCATTAAGAGAAAAAGAGAATCTACACACATAAACAGAATCAGAAATGAGAAAGGAAAAATCACGATGGACCCCACAGAAATACAAAGAATTATTGGAGAATACTATGAAAATCTATATGCTAACAAGCTGGAAAACCTAGAAGAAATGGACAACTTCCTAGAAAAATACAACCTTCCAAGACTAACCAAGGAAGAAACAGAAAATCTAAACAGACCAATCACCAGCGACAAAATTGAATCGGTAATCAAAATACTACCCAAGAACAAAACCCTCGGGCCAGATAGATTCACCTCTGAACTTTACCAGACATATAGAGAAGACATAATACCCATTCTCCTTAGTTTTCCAAAAAATAGAAGAGAAGGAAATACTTCCAAACTCATTCTATGAAGCCAGCACCACTCTAATACCAAAACCAGGCAAAGACACCACAAAAAGGAAAACTACAGACCAATATCCCTGATGAACATAGATGCAAAAATAGTTAACAAAATATTAGCAAACCAAATTCAAAAATACATCAAAAAGATCATCCATCATGATCAAGTAGGATTTATTCCAGGGATGCAAGGATGTTAAACATTTGAAAATCCATCAACATCATCCACCACCTCAACAAAAAGGACAAAAACCACATGATCATCTCCATAGATGCTGAAAGAGCATTCGACAAATTCAACATCCATTCATGATAAAAACTCTCAACAAAATGGGTATAGAGGGCAAGTACCTTAACATAATAAAGACCATATATGACAAACCTACAACCAAAATCATACTTGACAGCAAGAAGCTGCAAGCTTTTCACCTAAGATCGGGAGCAAGACAGGAATGCCCACTCTCCCCACTATTATTCAACATAGAACTGGAGGTCCTAGCCACGGCAATCAGACAAAACAAAGAAATACAAGGCATCCAGATTGGTAAAGAAGAAGTCAAAGTGTCACTATTTGCAGATGACATGATATTGTACATAAAAAACCCTAAAGACTCCACTCCAAAACTACTAGAACTAATATCTGAATTCAGCAAAGTTGCAGGATACAAAATTAATACACAGAAATCTGTTGCTTTCCTATACAGTAATGATGAACTAGCAGAAAGAGAAATCAGGAAAACAATATCATTCACAATTGCATCAAAAAGAATAAAATATGTAAGAATAAACCTAACGAAGGAAGTGAAAGACCTATACCCTGAAAACTACAAGACACTCTTAAGAAAAATTAAAGAGGACACTAATAATAGGAAACTTATCCCATGCCCTTGCTAGGAAGAATTATTGTCAAAATGGCCATCCTGCCTAAAGCAATCTACAGATTCAATGCAATCCCTATCAAAACACCAACAATATTCTTCAACAAACTGGAACAAATAGTTCTAAAATTCATATGGAACCACAAAAGACCCCAAATAGCCAAAACAATACTGAGAAGGGAGTATAAAGCAGGGGGGTCTCACTTTCCAACTTCAAGCTCTACTACAAAGCCACAGTAATCAAGACAATTTGTTACTGGCACAAGAACAGACCCATAGACCAGTGGAACAGAATAGAGAGTCCATATATTAACCCAAGCATGTATGGTCAACTAATATACGATAAAGGAGCCATGAATATACAATGGGGAGATGACAGCCTCTTTATCAACTGGTGCTGGAAAAACTGGACAGCTACATGTAAGAGAATGAAACTGGATTACTGTCTAACTCCATACACAAAAGTAAACTCAAAATGGATCAAAGACTTGAATGTAAGTCATGAAACCGTAAAACTCTTAGAAAAAAACATAGGCAAAAATCTCTTGGACATAAACATGAGCAACTTCTTCATGAACATATCTCCCCGGGCAAGGGAAACAAAAGCAAAAATGAACAAGTGGGACTATATCAAGCTGAAAAGCTTCTGTACAGCAAAGGACACCATCAATAGAAGAAAAAGACATTTTACAATATGGGAGAAAATATTCATAAATGACATTCGATAAAGGGTTGACATCCAATATATATAAAGAAGTCATGCACCTCAACAAACAAAAAGCAAATAATCCGATTAAAAAATGGGCAGAGGATCTGAACAGACACTTCTCCAAAGAAGAAATTCAGATGGCCAACAGGCACATGAAAAGATTCTCCACATCACTAATCATCAGAGAAATGTAAATTAAAACCACAATGAGATATCACTTCACACCAGTAAGGATGGCCACCATCCAAAAGATAAACAACAAATGTTGGTGAGAATGTGGAGAAAAGGGAACCCTCCTACACTGCTGGTGGGAATGTAAAATAGTTCAAACATTGTGGAAAGCAGTATGGAGGTTCCTCCAGAAAGTAAAAATAGAAATACCATTTGACCCAGGAATTCCACTCCTAGGAATTTACCCTAAGAATGCAGCAGCCCAGTTTCAAGAAGACATATGCATCCCTATGTTTATCGCAGCACTATTTACAATAGCCAAGAAATGGAAACAACCTAAGTGTCTATCAGTAGATGAATGGATAAAGAAGAGGTGGTACATATATGCAATGGAATATTATTCAGCCATAAGAAAACAAATCCTACCATTTGCAACAACTTGGATGGAGCTAGAGGGTATTATGCTCAGTGAAATAAGCCAAGCCGAAAAAGACAAGTATCAAATGATTTCACTCATATGTGGAGTATAAGAACAAGGAAAAATACTGAAGGAACAAAATAGCAGCAGACTCACAGAACTCAAGAATGGACTAACAGTTACCAAAGGGAAAGGGACTGGGGAGGATGGGTGGCAAGAGAGGGACAAGGGGGGAAAAGGGGCTTTATGATTAGTAGACATAATGTGGGGACGGGGGGCACGGGGAGGGCTGTACAACTCAGAGAAGACAAGTAGTGATTCTACAGCATCTCACTACGCTGACAGACAGTGACTAATGGGGTATGTGGTAGGGACTTGATGATCGGGGAGCCTAGTAACCATAATGTTACTCATATAGTTGTAGATTAATGATACCAAAAAAAAAACCTACCAAACTGTTTGTTAAGTCTGAATTAACTTGTTTTTTCCTTCTAGCAAGAAGTTATCTGTGACTGGTCATTAACTGTCAATCAGATGTTCTGAGCAGCTTGTGTTAACCAGAGTTAATAGTATTAAATTGGTTTCATTTCCAGAGCAAAGGGAAAACTTGGCATTTTAGCATTTAGGATGAGCAAATTGTGACCTTTTTTTGGTATTACAAAGCGTTCTTAATGATTGCCACCTGCTGTACACTGACCTAAGCCGTTATGGTTAAGCACAACTCCTACGGGATTTTGCGGGGTGGATTTTGATAGCCACCAAATTACTTGAGGTGAGTGAGGTTTAACTACTATCCCACAACCTTGCCACCTGGTTATAACTAAAGCAAGTCTGAGACACGATTCTTCTACATACAGACATTGGTTCACAGCCACACACCAGCCATCAGGCACAAAACAGTTCACTCAAAATCACCACTCTGAATGCTTGATAAAGCCCTAGCTCTCTTCTTTCAGTTGCTCTGGTCACCACCTTGCATGAAAACTGTACTCTTGATGTGACAGCATCCAGAGGAGCATTCTGTTATCCTTAATAACTGGCATCAAGCAACTGTCAGTCTTCCAACTGTGGCTGACTTGGGGCCATTTAGGGAACAAGCTCATCAAGGCTATGCTCTTGTTCATGCAGGGGTGGGGGTATCTCGAAAATATTTGGCCAATTATTATAACTTGAATATGTTTTTAGTTTCACCAGTGAGAGCCTATTTCTAACATTTATAATGCCTGTTCATAAGCCACTCGTTTCACACACACACGCACACACAAATCCACCTCTGGCATCCACTTTGTTAATTGGCAAAGGGTCTGTTGTTGATTAACATGGATAACAGAAACATTGTAGTGCCTCTTTTTGGAGTATGGGCTTCATGATGAGAACACGAGCTGCCTACCCCTGGAGAAGGCCTCCCTGAATATAATGTCAAGCACATTTGAGTTGTAGTTTAACCTAATTAGCTCACACATGATATCACATTGCCTGTACTGAATTGTTGCTAAGGTAATCAGGCATCTTGCCACTGCCTTTGGAACCCTATGGTGGAGACCACTTTTCTACCATGTTGCTAATGGCACTTAGTAGGAGTTAGACTTAGAAAGGATTTGTCAGTATTTCTTTGTTCAAAAAGTACCACTTAAACTTGTACGTATTCAGAACAATTTCTTGTCACTGGGTGCAAAATCGTATTCATTATCATTAATCACCTACTGTGTGGCAGTACTTTATGTACTTTGCCTTTACTTATCCTCGCATCTCACCTGTGAAGTAGATATTCAGCTCCATTTCATAGACTGAAAATTAAAGCTAAGAAAGAGATGCATTGGAACCCTTATCTAAATGTAGGTCTGTCTCTGTAGCTAGGGGTGTCCTATAGCCCCTGTGTTAGTTTCTTAATGCTGTGTAACAAATTACCACCAACTCTGTGGCTTACAACAACCCCAGTTTTGTATATTGCAGTTTCTTTAGGGCAGAACTCTGGGAACAGCATGGCTGGTTTCTCTGTTCAGGGTCTCACTGGACTGGGGTCAAGGTGTTAGCTGGGGCTGTAATTATCATGTGGGTCTGACAGTCATCTGCCAAGAGAACTGGTTGTACATAGCATTGATTTCCTTGTGACTGTAGACCACGGTCCCCTTTTTCCCTCAAGCTGTTGGCCATGGACTGCTCTCAGTTCCTACAGGCTGCTCAGTACTTTGCCACGAGACTTCTGTATGCAGTCCAACACATGGGTGTTGTTGACTCCTAGGCCAGCTGCTGTGTCTTTGTGATTCCCTTTCTGGCACTAGCCAGAGAGAAACTCTGCTTGTAAAGGATTCATGTGATTAATGTAGGCCTGCTGGCTCATCTCCCTTTTTGAATGTCAACTGTACTATATAACATAACCTAATGATGGGAGTTTAAAACAAAATCTCAATCCCAGAGATTATGTAGGATGTGTACAATTGGGCTGGAACTCCTGGGACCATTTTAGAATTCTGCCTACCAAGACCTCAGAAATTTTTATCTGGAAGGAAGAGAGGAGAAAAAGTGCTGAAGCTTCACTCAGGGTTAGTGCCTGAGTGGGAGATCCTGAGTCATGGAGGATGGAGGGGGCCGCCACCCTGACATTGCAGGTGCCTGGATATGAGATTCCAAAGGTAGTAAATTCTTTGTGCTTTACTGTTTTGCCTAGCTGACCCTAAAAACCACAATATAGTAACAGACATAGAACTATGGGCTAGATAAGAACCAGATAAGCCCTAGCTGGAGAAGAGGGCTTGGTTTCCTAGTTATATGAGATAGGTTTTATTTTGTTCTGCAAAGTTAATACTACAGTTAGAAGTGGTACTAGCCTAGGCATGACTGGTGCTGTAAGAGCAGTGGATGGTAGCTTTGTTTCTCTAGTACTCACACGGTGCCTCTAACACCATCTTTCACAGTAGATGTTACTGAATTGAGGACGGTTGGAGTATGTATGACTGCTTCTTCCCTCTTTAGGAACTTACTACCTCTTTTATTAAAAAACCTCTTAGAATGACTGTCTTTCAGTTCCATAGCACCTGACAATTTACAAAGTGCTTTTACAAAAACCACTTTTTTCTGATTTTATTATTTAGATACAAGATACAGTCAAGTGCAGGCATCATAAATGTACAGCTAGATGAAATATTACATATGTATATCCTCATGTAACCTACTCACCGAGGTCAGGATAACAGATTTTCAATGCCCCTGAAGGCTCCCTTCCCAGGTAATTCCTCTTTGCAGAGGTACCAGTACTCACAGAAAGGAGATAAAGATGATGATCTTGTGACTTACCATCAGGGAAGCCAAGAGAACCAGATTTCTAATTCTTAGTTGTGTCATCTTGCTTCCAGAAGATCCTGTACCCTTGGACCATAGACCTTTTTTTTTTGTATCATTAATCTACAATTACATGAGCAACATGTGGTTACTAGATTCACCCCATTATCAAGTCCCCACTACATACCCCATTACAGTCACTGTCCTTCAGCATAGTAAGATGCTATAGAGTCACTACTTGTCTTCTCTGTGCTATACTGCCTTCCCTGTGCCCCCCCTACATTATGTGTGCTAATCATAATACCCCTTTTTCCCCCTTACCCCTCCCTTCCCACACTCCTCCCCAGTCCCTTTTCCTTTGGTAACTGTTAGTCCATTCTTGGGCTCTGTGAGTCTGCTGCTGTTTTGTTCCTTCAGTTTTTGCTTTGTTCTTATACTCCACAGTTAAGTGAAATCATTTGGTACTTGTGTTTCTCTGCCTGGCTTATTTCACTGAGCATAATACCCTCTAGCTCCATCCATGTTGTTGCAAATGGTAGGATTTGTTTTGTTCTTATGGCTGAATAATATTCAATTGTGTATATGTACCACATCTTCTTTATCCATTCATCTTCATCTTCTAGTAGACCATTTTTTAAAGGCAGCACCAGGTCCAAGAATGCCTTCTTGTGCAAGACTCTGAAATACCTATTAGTGCTTCTTTATCCCAATTCATTTTGTCCCCAAATCAAGCAAATCAAATGCTTATTGAGTACCTCATCGTATTTGTCACTTTTAACAGAGATTTGACTCAAGGGAGGGAAGCATTGTCTCTGTCCCCCTGCAGAGTATTTGTATTATATTTGATGGTACAGTATGTAAGAATAAAGTGTTTTGTGTCCAGACACTTCCTTCTTTCAGAGGTAGTACATGACAAGTTTTGATGTTGCCCTTTGGCTGTCTCCTTAGAACTCACTGATACCTCTAAGAGCTGTGTGCATGTCCCTTGTCGTTCTTTGTGGGGAAGTGATGTGTGCCCAACTGCAGCCAGGGAAGACTGGTTAAAACGACAGAATCAAGGACTGAAGGCCAGTAGCTCAGGATCTTCTTTTAAAAATAGATGTGTGGATTTTATTAATTTTGTTTAAGTTTTATTGAGATGTAATTCACATACTACATAATTTAATGACTTAAAGTGTACAATTCAATATTTTTTTTTAGTATAATCACAAATATTGGCACCCATCATCACAGGCAATTGTAGAGCTTTCCCATCACCACAAACATAAACTCTACCGTTTAACTATCAGCTTCTTATCCTCCCCGCAACCTCCTCTGCCTGCCCTCCTCCAGCCCTGCACAACCAGTAATCTACTTTCTGTCTCTCTAGATTTCCCTCTTCTGAACATCTCGAAGAAGCAGAATCCTGTGTGGTCTTTTGTGACTGCGTTTTTCCACTTAGCCTAATATTTCCAAGATTTATCCATGTTGTGGTGTGTATCAGTACTTAGTTCCTTGTATGATTGAATGGCATGTTGTTGTATAGATGTACCACATTTTGTTTATTCATTCTTCAGTTGATGGGTATTTGGGTTGTTTCCAACTTAGGGCTACTCTGGGTAATGCTGCTGTAAGGATTTGTGTACAAGATTTTGGGTGGACAATATGTTTTCATTTCTCTTAGGTATATACTTATGAGTGGAATCGCTGGGTCATATGGTAACTGTTTAATCACTTGAAAAACTGCCTGTTTTCTAAAGTGGCTGCAACATTTTATATTCTGGCCAGCAGTGTATGAAGGTTCTGATTTCTTCATCTCCTCACCAGCACTTCTGGTTATCTGGCCCTTTGTGGCTAGCTATCCTAGTAAATGTGAAATGGTATCTCATTGTGGTTTTTGATTTGCATTTCTGTGATGACTAATGGTGTTGAACATCTTTTCATGGGCTTATTGGCTATTTGTATGTCTTCCCTGCAGAAATGTCTATTCAAATTTTTGCCTATCTTAAATTTTTTTTTATTGAACTGTAAGAATCCTTTATATATTCTAGATACAAGTCCCTTATCACATAATATAATTTGCAGATATTTTTCTCCCATTCTGTGGGCTGTCTTTTCACTTTTTGATGGTGTCCTTCGAAGCATACAAATTTTTTATTTTGATGAGGTCCAATATATCAATTTTTTTCTTTTTGCTTATGCTTTTAGTATCATATGTAGGAATCTTTTGCTAAACTCAAAGTGGACTCTATTTTCTTCTAAAGGTTTTATAGTTTTAGCTCTTAGATTTAGATTTTTGATCCACTTTTTAGTTTTTGTGTTGGGCTTGAGATATGGGTCAAACTTCATTCTTTTTCATGTGAATGTCTGTCTTAGCACTATTTCTTGAAAAGACCCATTTCATCATTGAATGATCTTGGCACCCTTTTCTAAAATCAATTGGCCATAGATATATGGACTGGTGGAGGTTCTTGAAACTTCTGTTGTGTAAGATGTTATCTTTGGGGGAAGGTGGGTGAATGGCAAATGGGAACTCATTTTTCTGTATTTCCAATTTGTAAGTCTGGAATTTTTTCAAAAGAAAACTTTAAAAATGTCCTTGGGCATAGGCAAAAATCAGGAGGTTTGGACTCATTTAACAGTTCCTCCTAATCATGAAAATACCAGTGAAGAGAATGGCTTCCTGTATTTTATTCTGGTGTGGCCTCCTTTCCAAGTGAAAGACCATGCATATTGGCTGCAAAAGAAAGAGAGAACCCTTAGTAAAGTTTGACGTGATCTGAGTTTAAGAAACTAGACCATGCTATGCCCTAAGAGCTGGTACAGTTTTAAAAGCACAAATTACTGTCATGTCCTGCCCCTCACTTCTGCCCTCATTCTTCCCAGTGGAACATCTGTAAAGTATAGCATTTGAATCTGAATCTGACCTGATAATTGATGATATTCAGGAATTATTATTAGTGTGATAACTGCATTATGATTTTTCTTAACAAAAAAAGTCTTAGAGTTTTATACAAACTTGGATGATATATAGGGTGTTTTTAATTTTCTTCAGAAGTAATTTAAGTTGGAGAAAGTGGGCATATGGATGAATAAGTTTGTGAGTTGGTAACACTTGTAACTAGGTAATGGGTATGTGGAGATTTGATATCCTTTTTTTCCCATCTTTTATAGGTTTCCCATAATAAAAAATATATCAGGGAGAGTTTGTTTTTTAATAAGGCAGTGGAGGCATTTGAGAGGCATTTCCATTTGGAGTTTTGTTTACATAGAAGTGAGTCTTCTGAGTTTAGATACTCTGCTTACTTACACGTATGTAGGAGCACTTAGGAGCAATTACTGGAGTACACACTTTCCAGAGGCAAACCTTAGTGCCCAGAGGCTTTCTGGAATCATCTGAGATCTGCAGGAGCCTTAATAGCAGCCATCTGCTGTTTACAGTCATCTGCTTCTCGCTCTGGATGTTAGAGATGCTCATCTGCAATGCATTGTGTTTCAAACTTAAGTTTATTTTTCTGAAGTTTTTAAAATCCATGATTCTGTACATCTTTGCACTTTTTAAAGTGGAAATTTAAATATAAAATGTACATTTATATGTATATATAGATTTGATAACTAGAAATAGTCAGAAATACTTTATAGAGAATTTGGTCACTTGGGGTTCAACTCTATTTTCCAGTCATTTGTCCCACTGTTTGTAAAAGAGACTTTCACATGCTTTATTCTTCTCTAATGTCTAGAACCTCAGTAAATATATTACATGAGTATTAATCCAAGAACAAGATTCTTGCAGAGAATTGTTACAGCCCTGTATCACATGACTAAAGCTTTCAGAAAAACGTTGAATTGAAAAATCTGTACAAAAAAGGACACCATCTGGAAATTATTCTATGCTTTATTCTTGGTTTTGCTAGTATAATGAAACACAAGCATTCCAACTTTTCATAATTGTTGAACTTTGTGATGTAAATGGTGCCAGGCTTTGAAAAAGCTTGTAAAGGTTTTGCTGACTTTTTGTTTTTGTTTTTACATACTTTGAATGAAAATATCTGTGCTGTTTTAGCTGAAAGGAGGAGCAGCTTTGAGCAATAGATCAAATATGTGAGGAATAGCTCTACTACACTATTTTGAATAATAATAATATGAGAATGAATATTGACTGCTGTGTGAATAATTTGCATGTAGGAAGACTTCACCCTTTCCAGAAGTGAGCTAGTTGTAGCATTTGTCATATCTGACCCCATAGCTGCTTTAAGGCAACATGTTTAAGATACGTTGAGTTTTTACATTGGGTTTTTAACCCTTGACTGCATGATGTTTCCCACATTATTGGCCTGTTTCCTAGCTCTTCGGAGGGAGATAGGAATAATATACTCCTTACCACCTAACTGTAAAAAGTACTTTCAAATACACTATGTTTGCCTACCTACCTAACTGAACTTGTGAGAATAATCGTAGCCAGTAGTTAAGTCCCAAAACCCAAAGAGGAGTTCTAGAAAAGGTTGACTCCACAGATAACTTTCTGTGTTGTAAGAACAGTTGAGTGGCAGAATTAGGGGGGAAGTTACCCTTGGAATATTTTTAACCGCTTTTTTAAGTTAAAAAGAAAATGTGGTCAGTGCAGGAAAAACTCTGGAAACAAAGGCCCTGATGGTGGTGGTGCTAGTGATGGTGATGATTACAGCTTTATTTATTGTGCTTATTCCTGGCTACTTACTGCTTTCCGTGTATTGATTTTTGTTGTTTTATTAATACAGCAGCCCACAGATGAGAGACTTCTTACTCCTATTTTTCAGATGAGGAAACTGCGCAATGGCCAAGTAGCCAGCCCAAGGTTGCAGTGTCAGTGAGCGGGGAGTCAGGGTTTGAACTTGATGTGACCGATAAGCGTTAACTATTGTTCCATATTGTCTATACCCAGGTTACCTGTAATTCCACCACCAGGGAACAGTCTCAGCAATTGTCTGCCCATTCAGTTCTCTTGGTAATAACAAATACCGTCATATTATAAAATAGTGATATCATTTTGTATTCTGCTTTGTAATTTTTCTGAAATTCTTATAAATCCAGACAAGAAAAGTGTGGTATTAGGCCTCCCGTCAAGAATGGCATTGAGAAATTATTATTCATGCTCAGAGACAGAGGAACTAAGAATATGATCCTCCAAGAGCTAAAATGACAGAATAGTGAAGAATCTCTCCATGATTAATACATAGTCGAAGAATGTCAACTAGATATTTTATCTAAGATTTGAAAACTATCAACCTATCCAAATATTCTTTTCCTCCTCTTTAAGATGAGTGGATTGAATTAGATCCTCTGCAAAATCCTGTCCTGTTTTGACATGCAGGTGCTCAGTGCAGCTTCCTTCCTTCCTTTTCCTGGCTTCTTTTCCACCACATTGTATTACTGATGACCGAATACAGTAGCGCCAAGTGCTTAAGCCTTTAGAATTATTGCTGTTCTTTAGTTTCATTTGTAGGTCAGACATGGAGGAGGCTGGCTGGCATTTCAGTATTTCCCTAAATATAAAGGTCGTCTCCACCTAACTGATCCCACATGTGCAGTGCTTTAACTGATTTAATCTCTCTCTGGACCCTCTGGGTTTTCATTAGGTAAGGATGGCCCTGCATTCTTCAGCCTACCTGTGAAGTTACTTGGAGAGACCTGTATACAGAAGGGAAGTGGAGGAAGGGGAACCCCTCCAAGTCAACCACTGACCATTGTTAATTTTCTTGCTGTCCCAGAAAATTGTGGGTGAGCATGAGGACTCTCTCGCCCAATTTTTGTGTTGTTACGAAAATCTTAGAAATGTAAGCAACCCATTTTTTTCTTTTTTTTTTTTTTGCTGAATGTGTGCTTGCTTTTACAATTATTATTGCATTTAAATGAGCAGATGGTCTAGGAATGGGAAAGACTTGAATCCGCATTAAGTGCTGCTGTTAGGGCCCATATAAAAATGTGCCCTAGCATTGCTTCATTAGATTTATGAACTGTGCAACTCCCTGGAATTGGGGTCAGAAGTTTGAACTCAGCTCATTTTGGGGAAGCCACAACCCTTTAGACCTGCATGTGTTGGTTGGTAAAATGGTTGTAACTGCAATGGTGTCCACCCCTCATACTGTGAATTGCTACGTCTTTTTATGTTTAAGACTCTCTACATGGTACCAGTTCCTGAGCATACTTAGGGTGTGGGGGGGGGGGAGTCTCCGCTATGGGCGGTTTCTCCCCTCAGCTGCCCCTTTTTTTCTCATTCGCCTTTCAGTGGTGAAAACCTGTAAGAAATGATTCATGTCTATCCATGTCTCTGGGAGGGACCTTGAAGACCTCAAGTGACTTTGTATTTTTTTAAGTGGTTTGAGAAAGAGACAAACAAACGTAGTTAATAACAATAACAACGTTCTTCCCAGAAGAAAAAAAGTTCCAGCGTGCTATGACTTGTTTTGGAATTTGTAAAATCCTGAGAGGGCTGAGTGCTCTGTAACAGGGTTTCTTTTTGACTCTAAAGAAACTGGAGGTGGGAGGAGAGGGGAGGGCATTAAGGAAAGAAGCAATTAAATCAAAGTTTCAGAATTGATGAAGTGATGCAATTTCCCATTCCTGCTAATGCAGAAAGCTCTCCAGATTTATTTATTTATTTTCCATGTAAGTCAGAAACCTGTTCTTTTCCTCATAGGGATATGGAGCCCTGCTGCTTGAGAACAGCCCCCGCTCTTGAGTGGACCATGTCTGACATGCCCCTTCCTTCCCTGACAACTACTGGTCTGGGCTTACATCGTTGGATGGTAGAATGTAGGCCTCCATGTGTTGCCAACAATTCTTTCGCAAAACCTCCAGGGAAAGGACTGCCACTTAGCCAGAGGGTCAAAAGTGGATCAATTAGTGGAACTTTTAGGTACTCAGTAAGCCATTGGTGGTATAGGAAGCAATTTGAGGTCAGTGGATCCTGCCTGATTTTTCTTCTTGGATGGAGGGGAAGAGCAACATAGGGCAGAGATGGCTTTGTTTTTCAAGGACATTTTTGGCCAAATTGATCAGAAAAATAACATGCTTCTTACTAAATGGCATAAAATGGGGGAGTGCAAGAGAGTAGAGCAGCGTGGGGACAGAGGCCGATTTCCTTGCATCCAAGGAATGGGGTGACTGTCTCCCTGCCTACCTTTCCTTCTCCACATAAACTTGTGGATCAGAGATACCCAAAGGCTGGAATCCTTGAGTGCAGCCCATGGGACCTCTAGACAGCACTCTTGTTGGATTTCTAAAGTGTGCTAGTCACTTTTCATTACTGAAATGTTGTGATGCCAGTAGATTCTTCTGAATTTTAAGCCATCACAGAAAATCTGTAGTCCCTTCTTCCGACCCTACGTGAGAGAGTAGTCCTTCCGTCAAGAAGTCTCATGATCATGTTTCATGTGGTAACAGTTTGAACACACTTGCACATCGTGCTGCTGTTGACATGGCATTTGCCAAGTTTTTAAGGTCTTCAGGACTGAATTTTGACCTCCTGTGGTCCATCTCATGAATTCTCTGGGTTTTGGAGATACTCTATTCTTCCTTTTTAAAATGCCTCTTTCTTCTCCTCACCATGGTTTAAAATTAGTTTCCTTTCTCTGTACTCAAAAGTAAAGCAGATTATACTATCACTTATAATATTGGAATGAGTATACCTATAAAAAGATTATTTTTTTGTAGCAGGGGTCAGCAAGTCCTGATTACCACATGGTCTGTGACTTGACAATACTAACACCTTACAGAAATCAAAATGGGTTTTCTAAGCCCCCTTCTTAATTAGGGCCCACTGTGTGCCGTGTCCCTCAGTTGTCATTTTGTACTGCTAATTGGCCCGGTGCTGTGGAATCTCATTGTCTCTGCTCCTGCTTCTGCTGACTTATCACATCCATTCTATATGTTAATGTATGTTGCAGGATGCAGAATGAATTCTGGAAAGGAGAGGGGGATGAGTTTTTGAAAGATTATCTCCATTTATAATGTGAGCCGTACTGCTTTGGAATTCTACAATACTTAATAAGCCTGGTATTTAAAATCAAATATCTTATGTGGTCTAATTATGTAGATAGATATTATTATCTCAGTGTCCTAATGTGAGTTAAATTTGAAGACCTTTTTTTCTTTTCTGTTTCTGAAGGGAGGTCCAGCTAATTTACTGCAAATGAAATAAGAAGTATTTTGGAGGAATAGGTTGACATTTAGCATTCTGGTTTGAAATTCCTCTGGCTGTTAAATATTTAATGCGCTGCAAAGCATCCTTAAAAATTAAATATGAATGAGTTTTAGAAAACCTTGCAATGGTATAAAAAATTTTTTGAGATTCCCCCCCACCCCCTTCACATGTGTCTGCCTAGGGATCTTAATTATATTTAATGAAGATGACATTATTTATTTGATCAGCATGGGGACATCCTAAATAATGAAGTTAATATAAATAGGATCCTTCTGAATAATATCTTTAAGAGAGATTTACTTTAAATAAATTACTGGTTTTTGTCTCTGGAGGTTAATCACTGTATCCCCTTTTAATCTTTTTTTCAAGTTTAGAGTAAAGTCAAATGACCAGAGAAAACTCCTTTGTTGGGGAAAAAATTTTTCCTAGGTTTATTGCTTTACTAAAGCTAGTGCTTTACTTTTGCAGACCCACGAGATTTAGAGCACTATAAATACTGTTGTGGGATCTCTGAAAAGAAGCACTATTATTACTCAAGAATAACTTTGATACTGGTATTTGCAATCACATATAATATTTTTTGCTTTTTAAAAAAAACCCTGAAAATCAACGATATTCCCCTGATTTAGTGTCATGAAAATGAAATAGGAGAGGGTTGGACTTGTTTTACAATGCTGACATCTGATATTAAAAATCATACCAATATTTTCTTACCATACTTTCCTACCTTTCATTGGGTTATATTCTATTCTAGCTGCATGCTGTCCTAGATATCCACTTTGAACTGAGAAAATGGGATTTGAATTCATGAGTCTTTAGTCTTGGTGCTTGCTTTTGTAAAAGCGTTTAAGTTACATGTTTCCGAAAAGTGTCTTTAATTAAATTACGTGAGTTTTATAAAGGAAATGGCTTCATGTCTGTACCCTGTTTGAAAAAGATGGAGTAACTTACAGAAAAAACTATACTTGTACATTTTAAGGTTTGGACTACAGAGAGGAGCAATCATGGAGCTCTTCAGGAATACTGGGGCTCCGATCAAAATTTCTCGAAGTATTGGTGAAAGGCACACTTTCTCGGACCCTCACAGTGGAGGTCACTATCTTCTCTGTACTATTGTAGATCCTTCTCTGAAGAACTAGTGCAGCTCTCAAGACTCTTGGGGATCCTGGCAACTTTACCATCAACTGCAGCAATCGACAACCATTACTACCTCAGAGAAGTGAGGTATGCATATAAAGAGGAGGGAAAGAGACAACAAAAATGATGACATCAATGACAACAAAAACAAAGTAACATTATCAAAAAGTCATTGAAGACACATCTAAGAAAGCTATATGCCACTGTCTTATGAGGTTTCAATCATTTATGAACACTGCATCAAGTGAAAAAAATTAATAGAAAAATTATAAAGTTGTGTAGCAAGTGGGATAAAATGGCAAGTCTTTTAAGAGAAAAATATATATAGCATATACCTGAAAATAACAACACAAGAAGAGGTAGAAAGAGGAAGGAAAACAGGGAGATATGTTCATGAAGAAGTTACCCTAAGAATGCAGCAGCCCAGTTTGAAAAAGACATGTGCACCCCTATGTTTATCACAGCACTGTTTACAATAGCCAAGAAATGGAAGCAACCTAAGTGTCCATCAGTAGATGAATGGATAAAGAAGATGTGGTACATATACACAATGGAATATTCAGTCATAAGAAGAAAACAAATCCAGACATTTGCAACAATGTGGATGGAGCTAGAGGGTATTATGCTCGGTGAAATAAGCCAGGCAGAAAAAGACAAGTATCAAATGATTTCACTCATATGTGGAGTATAAGAACAAAGAAAAAAACTGAAGGAACAAAACAACAGCAGACTCACAGAACCCAAGAGTGGACTAACAGTTACCAAAGGGAAAGGGACTAGGGAGGACGGATGGGAAGGGAGGGACAGGGGGAAAAGGGGCATTACGATTAGCAGACATAATGTGGGGGGGGGCACAAGGAGGGCTGTACAACACAGAGAAGACAAGAAGTGATCTATAGCATCTCACTACGCTGATGGACAGTGACTGTAATGGGATATGTGGGGGGGACTTGATGAAGTGGAGCGTTTAGAAACCGTAATGTTGCACATGTAATTGTAGATTAATGATACCAAAAGAAAAAAATTAAACAGTTATAAATACAATATGGTTACAAATATGTGTAAAAGAGCATATGGTAAAATAGCAACAATATAACTAAATTATTAACACCACAATATACAAAGTTATCTTTGGGAAGGGATCTACGAAAAAGTAAAACAATTTGAACAGCAATTAAATAAGATAATAATGATATAACATATGATAATTTAATTAAACGCAAAAAATGATAAAAAAAACAAAAACTATGCTTGTAATTTTTTCTGTCTTTGCCATGTTTGGAGAGAATATTGCCGCTCTCTTTCCAGTTTCTTTTCATTTTGACTAGGTGAAACTAACACACTAAAAATGGAACTGATTTGCAGGTCCTCTAATTACCCAGCATTCAAACTTTTTTGACATTTTTAATTCATCTGTCAGTATCCCACAATCAAGTAGTGGCTGAGAGCTCAAAATGGCCCCTTGTTACCTATTTTCCTTCTCTCAGTTCTAGAACCATCACCTTATTCTAGCCCTCCATCTCTCTCTCTCTCTCTCTCTTTGGTTTATTATAATATCAGCAACAAAGGTTCTAATTTTTTGTCTATGTACCATTGCTGTCCTACTGTATTACTGAGATAAATGAATTTTCTTATTAACACTAACAATAGTTCTATGAAGTAGGAATTTAGGGGCAGAGAGAAGACTTAAGTGTTAGGTATGTGCCCTGGGCTACTCAGTTGGTAATTGGTGGAGCTGGGATTTGAATCCACAACAGTCTTTGACCCTAGTATCTGTACTCAACATATATTGTTTTAATTTGGTAATAATGGGTCTCACTTCTCTGTCTTTTACTTCCAAGTTATTCTACTTAAGGTCTGTATCAGATCAATTCATTCCCCTGCTCTATTACATTACTACAAAGGCTCCTTATTAATTCCAAGTCTTCAATAGCATTGCTTCTAGGTCCTCCATGATTGTGCTGAAATATTTTTCATCCTTGTTGTTTATGATGTTAAGGATTGTCTGGCCCAAATAAAAACAAAATGGAAAATAGGATGCCTTTGAGAGTAACACTGATATGATTGTACAGTAAGGATTGTTTGCTGTATCCTGAAGTACAGTGCTTACCAGTAAGAGTCAGGTGTCCTTTGTGGTCCAGGATCCGATAGCACAGAATTCTTCCTTTCAAATTTAAAATTATGTTCAGTATTTTGCCTTGTAGTTTAATTGGAAGAACACTGGGTGCCTCAGTGCTGAGTCCTGGCAGCGGAACAATTTGGCATTACTGGGGGCTATTTGACTTTTCCCGACCACCACAGTGAATCTCAGCATTCCTTCCTAGAGGCTTAAGATAGCAACTTTAAAATTATAGGTAAAAACTTTAGCTTCAAGAAATGACACCTGAGGTGAAAATCAAGAAATCCCTATGTATACATCTGGGGGGAAAATGTTAATTAGAGAGAGACCAAGTTTAAAAATAGTGAAGATAGAAAGGGAGACATACCTTTAGCCTTATAAATCTCGTCAAGGTACAAAGTGTGGTATGGTTTTTTTTCCCCACCATTATTAATGGGTTGGCTCTTCCCTTGAGCAGATAATTGGAAAGAAGAGCTCAGATGTGTGTCAGCATTCCATCCTCTTTGTTTTAGGAAGGAAGAATGAAGTAAAAACAAATACTTTTTCCCTAAGCATCCTTCTCCAACAGGAATTTGTTTTTTTTTAAGAAGTCAGAAGAAACCTTATTGGCAATTAATTGTATATCACATTCAACTATTTCTACATTGCAGAGCAAGTCTGTTCATTGCATGGAATGCTTCTCCTCTTGGCTTCATTCCTTAAACTTGGAATTAATGCATTGTGGACAAAATGAAAAGCACGTTTACTTAATGCCTGCCCCAAATCCCTTTAAAAGGAAACACTCCAGAGGTCTGAAAATCAGATAGCTACAGGGGATGCAGTTCACTGTAGTCTAATGCAATTCTACTGACTGTCAGAAAAATGTTCACCTGCCTGCATTTTCATAGTGTTTATGGATTTTTCTAATTAATTAGAGTTGAAGAGATTGAGAAGGGAAGGAATCCAGGCTGAGCGTGGTTATACACAGACTGGCTTGATTGGGGATACTGCTCTCTGTGGCCAGGAAATCTTCTATGTCATGGTTTTGGTTAATGCCAGACTTTTATACTGTTACCTAATTACTGACAGCTTCTATGGGATGTATTAGAAGGTAGCAGTACACCATATAGTCAACAGTAGCGTGACTACTATGTGCTGGGAATTCAAAGATGAGTAAGAATCAGTCTTTATCTTCTAGCAACTCTCAAGATATCAGGTGGGGGGTTGTAGATACGTAAACAAATACTTGCAATGCATTTTTGTTAAGTGTTAGAAGAGTGAGATTCCCCCTTTGCATCATTCAGGAAAGACTTTCCAAGGAGGTTAAAATAAAGGGAGCCTTAATGATGAACTTATAAGGAAAATTGGACAAAGTGCACTCTAGGCAGGGGAAGTAGCCTCTTTGCCTGATTCCCTATGTTACAAATTCTCAGTGGGGGATGTTTCTCTCGCAGTATATGTGCAACTTGTGCCCCTTTATGAATTCACTAATTAAGTGGTGCTGGGGACAATGTGAGAACAAAGTCCCTGTGTTCACATAGCATACATACCAATATGGGGAGACAGATGGCAAGAAGTAAAATAGAGGACAGTTTAGATGTGACAAGAGCTTGCCATTTTGTGTTAAGATGGTATTTGAGCAGAACCCTGGAGGCTGGAAAGGAGCAAGTCCATCCAGAGGCAATGTGTTTCAGAAAGAGAGAACAGGAAGTGCAAAGGCCCTGTGGCTGGAAAGTGCTCAGCAGGTTTGAGTAGCAACCTGGAGGCCAGTGTTTCTAGAGCAAATTGAGATGGGGGAGGGGAGAGAAGTCAGGGCATGCATAAGGTAGGCACGGGTTTAGGAACCAGGGCAAAGACTTGGGTTTTTCCTCTGAACTAGTTGGGAAGCCATTGTCGAGTTAGACTGGAAGTGACAAGAGACTTGGCCTTAGAGTTCGACACATCTGAGTTCCAGTCTTGCTCTCCTGCTTACTAGCTCTGATTCCTCATGTATAAAATGAGGCTCATTATTCTTCAAAATGTTATGTAAAGAGGAGGAGGAGTGTAGGAGAAGCCGAAGTGGTACTAGCAGTAGACGATAACAGTAAGACAGTTTGTTTCTATTCATCAGGACCTTTTGCAGAGTTGAATGCTACAGGGTGAGGGCAGTTAACTAAGTACGCGAGGTCAGCATTCTCAACAGAGCTCCAGAATGAGGCCTTGCGGACAGTGGGCCATGGCTGAGGAATAATGCACTTGGATAGCCAGGGTTCAACTATGAGTATTAACAGCATCAGAGCCTTTCAGAAACTGAACTGTCCAGTTTTTGAAGTTTTGAAGTTGTGTTAATAAATGAAGAAATGTCAGAGTTACCAACACTGTTATATTTTACATATCTCTAACAAAGTCAAATAAAAAAATGTATAATTGTGCCATCTTTGAACCAATTTCAGCATTTATTTTTAAAGCACTAATTCAGAGAACACTGTGTATATACATGGTATGTTCTATTAATGAATACAATTCAAAGTTGCATGATAGATACCTTTTTTTTTCTCTATTCTTTCATTTTATCTCTGTGATTATTATATATAAAGTTTCATTAGGGTAGAAGATCAAAAGTGTAAGGTTGAGCCTCTTGATGAGTTTGTATCCTGGGCCAAGAAACAAACAAGTCAGTCTTTCCACTGTCTCCCCTGCTCTGCACATCAGGCTTCAATAATCCCCACTGAGTGCTGGGACTGAGGCTCCAGGTAGCTTGTGTTGTATTTGTTTGGGATGCTGCTGCCTCGTGCTGACCACTACCTGTGACTTCTGCAGCATCTGGTTATACCGCCTTCCTCTGCCAGGCACTGTGAACTCTTAGCAGCAAGTCCTGCAGAGCCTAGCTCAGAGCTGGCCCATTGTCTGTGCCCAATAACAGAAACAGAGCTAGGCCACAACTGGAAGGGGAGAATTTCCCAGAACATTCAGCTGGAGAAGGCTAAAGCTCGGACAAAGGAAGCTCACTAGCTGCTCCAGCAGCAAGAGCTGTGGGGAGAGCAGCCCCTCCCTGCTGTGCATTGGAAATGTGACTTGGAAGGAAGGTGTTTGTTCGTGGTGAGTCCAAGTTTCCCCATTTATGCACAGGGACCCTAATACATACCTTTCAGGGTGGTAGTCAGGCAAATCAAAGTTCCTGCTCGTTTCGGCTTTTCTTCCTCCTGTCCTCAAGAAGCCCCACCAAAAGCGTATTTCTTCTCGAATCCTAGACTTGGTGACTGCAGGGGGAGAACCGCTCTTAGTGCCTGAAGATTTGGAAAATGTTCCTCTTTTTTCCCTGTGAATGATCAGCAGAGTGGGTGTTCTCTCTTCCCCTTCCTCCCTCGTTTTCTTCCTTTTTTCTTTTTTTAAGACTTTCTTTTTTTAAAGCAGGATCATACTTAGAAGTATACTCAAGATATTTGGATTTATACAGAAATTCAATACAGGGAGACTGTTACTGACATTTCAGGGAGATTTGCAGCAGTGTTTTGATTTGTCTCCACCAGCACTGCCTCGGTGATTCTTGCACATAGTGGCCGCCCCAGGCCTATGGACTCATATTGATGGAGGTGGGGGCCAAGGAATCTGCGTTTCATAACAAGCAAACCAGGGTTTGTTTTGTACCTCTCAAGTTTGACAACCAAAACGTTAGCAGTGGAAACCCGATAAATGTATCTTCTTGAGCGCCTACTTGCGCCCCCTGTCCTGTCCCTCTCACGGATGGCGAATAAGCCCTCATACCTAGGACCGTAAGATAGATACTGTTTAGATATAGTTTTTATTCCATAAAGCCATCCTTTTAAGTGTATAATTCAGTGGTTTAAGTATATTTCCAGACTTGGGCAACCATCAGCACAGTCTAGTTTTAGAACATGTCCACCACCCCAGAAAGTCTCTGCCCGAAGGGGGGAGGTATTATTACCCATACTCCTCTGCAGGTGAGCAGGAGTTGTTTTTGCCCTCTGTGAGGTCACTACTAATGTTTATAAACAAATAGTTGCAATACAGTGTGTGAAAGTAAATGTTCAGTGACAGCACTTCTGGGGGCTTAATCGCTTTGCCTCTCTTTAGGTAGCGTGAGAAGGTGTCTCAGAGAGCCCAGGGACTCTGTTGGAGGGACAGCGATTATTGCATTTCCGTGGTCCAGGGTCCACAAGGCCTCATTCTGGAGCTCTGTTAAGCATGCTGACCTCCCGTACTCGGTTAGCCACCCTCACTCTGTCGCATTCATCTCTACAAAAGTCCTGATAAATAAAAACAGATTATCTTAGTGTTATCATCTACAGCTAGTACCACTTCTGCTTCTCCTACACTCCTCCTCCTCATTACATAATGTGTTTCAGGGATGGAAAAATGGAGGCTCTGGACAAGCCTTTAACCCCACAACAGTTAAGTAGTGAAGCTGAGGGCCAGAGCCTGACATCCTTGCTTCCGGAGCCCACGCTCTTTCCACTATAGCACGCTCCCTTCCAGAAACTCAGGCCAAATTAAATATTTACTTGGTGTGGAGAATAATTCGATGTTCTGGTTTTCTCCTTGCTTAGTAGTTTTAAATAATGTATTTTCCCTTCCTGTTCCAACTGGCATTTTGGGGAAAATAAATGGGGCTTAGTTTTTAGTTCCATATGCAGGGCAGCCAGGTTTTTTTTTAATTACATGAGAAATCAGCATGTTAAAATTGTAATAGTGGGAGACTGAAAGCTGGGAGAAACCAGTGTTTGATCCTGTTTCTGGTCAGTGACCTATCACAACCTTCTTTGAGACGTTGTTTCTCCTTCTGTTAAATGATGAAGTTGCACCATCTCTTTTTATTCATTAAACATTTATTGGACATGTATCTGTGATTATACTGGATGTTGGCTATACAGAGAAAATAATAATTTAATGCCCAGCTATGCTTAATTGGGCAAAAACAGTATGTCAGACACTGTACTAGCTTGTTACTTCATTTAATTCTAACAGGAAACCTTGTAGGTCATGATTATCATTCTATTCTATCTCTGTGGGGCTGAAAGTGTGTTAGGCTCAAAAGATTTAAATAATTTGTGCTGGTCATGCAGCTGAGATAGCGACATCTGGATGATTCCAAAACTGGATCTTAGACACCATACTCCTCTCTGGGTGAACAAGAGTTGTTTTTGCCCTCCGTGAGGTCAAAATTGTTATGTTTATACTAATGTAATTATGTTTATACTTATTTTTATGTTTATGCTAATATACTATTGTGATATAAGTTATAAGAAAATATATATTTGTTCATTCATATGACCAAATATATATTTCCCAGGTATATTTGGTCTTCACAGTTCCTAAAAACCCTGCAGAGTCTTAAAGGTGAAACAGGTGTTTTGTCATGTTAATGAGAGACCTTTGGACCCCCACCCAAGGGCAGGGCTGGAGGCTGAATCAGCCAATGGCCAATAATTTAGTCAATCATGACTATGCAATGACGCCCTCACAGAAACCCCTGAGAAGAGCTCTTTGGTCTCTATCTCTCTGCTCTGTGCTGTCGGATCCTGCTTCTTGGTCAGAGTGAACTTCTGTGCTTGGGGAACCAGAAGGGCACTACGTGCTACTCAGCCGGGCCCCAAGCTCTGCAAGGATAGGAGCTCCTTTATTTGGGACTTGCCCTGTGTCTCTCTTCATCTGGCTGTTAACTTGTATCCTTTATGATATCCTTTATTAAACTGGTAAACATGTGTTTTCCTGAGTTCTGTGAGCCACTCTAGCAAATTAATCGAATCTAAGAGGGAGGTCATGGGAATGTCCAGTCTGTAGCCAGTAGGTTAGAAGCACAGGGAACTGCCTAGGGCTTGCGACCCGTGTCTGGAGTGGGGGTTGGAGGGCAGTCTTACAGGATCTAGTGCTGGGAATCTGGTGCTGTCTGCAGGCAGATAGCCTCAGAATTGAGTTGAGTTCTCGGACATTCTGCTGGTGTTCAAGAATTGCTTGGTGTTAGTATGTGTGGGAAGACCCCCCCCCCCCCACCTACTTACACACATTAGAATTGGGTCCAGGAAACTGAATGGAGTTACACTACTATTACTGCTGGGTATAATATTGTTATTGTTATACAGATATGTAGGTAAAATGCATTTGGTGTTGGATGAGTGGGAATCACAACTGTTCTAATGTTTATAAACAAATACTTGCAATACAATGTGAAAGTAAATATTAGTGACAGCACTTAACCTCTATAGGTAGCCTGGGAAGGTGTCTCAGATGAGCCCATAGATTCTGTTGGAGGTTGGCAGAAGGTGGTATTTGCTCCTTGTATGCAGCCCTGATGGGCTTAGTATGTGCAGTTGGATTTTCAGGACTGCTTACCTCCCACAGCACTCGTGCTGCCCTGTGCAGTGGAAGGAACCCTATTATTTAAGGGGTACTAGATGGGGAGAGACCAGCACCCCTGTGACATAAACTGCAGATTTGGGGTGTGCTCTGACAGGTGTTCCCCTCTAGGTACTATCAGCAATCAAGGGGAAAAGTCACTTTCTCAAGGACCGAACTGCCTGTGGGTTTCTAAAGAAACGTGAAGAAGCCTACATGTTGAGACTGGGAGCTAATGGGAAAGCCATTTCCTGAAAATACAGGGTTTTAGTCTTGTCATTTTGGAAGACTTCAGAAAAGCTGATTTGGAAGTGTTCCTGACATTGGGACAGGGACATGGGGAATCTCAAATGATTTTTTATTTCAGGGAATAGTTGGTCTTTTTGAAGGATTTTTTTAAATCTATTATTTTGAGCTCTTATTGTGAGCAAAGAATAAATGCTGCACGTGCATTGAACCTCACAAAAACCCTGTGAGGTACCTATGATTATCACCTCCATTTTACAAATTAGAAAATGGGGGCAAATCTAAACGTCTCCACACCAACCATGTTGGTAACAGAGGATTTTTTGTTTTTAACTCCCTTTTCACATTTCTATTTCTTTACCCCTAAAACTGGAAGAAGATTTCTAATAAGCATTTATTCATTAAAATTGTATTCTGAATCTGAGCCCAGAGAGCCAGCATTCATCAAGATGTTAGTTAGTAATTGTTGAGGATCATGGCATGTTGTGCTGGAGCCATTACAGGTCAGAGTTGTTACCATGGTATTCGATATGCGTGACAGGCACTGTGGCTGGAGAGCCTGAAAAACGATACAGTCAGGAGGACCTGGGAGACATTTATATAATCATATTAGCATCACATTTATTCCTTAAAGCCTAACTGCTCTGATTCATGTCTTAAATGTGCACATTTAAACTCGCCATTCTCCAGATTGGGTTTTTTTTTTCTCTCCATTGAAGTTTTCATCTTAAAAAAAAATTCCATCAATACTCAGCCAGTCATTCTGTAGCAAGTTTCAGAGATATGTTTACAGATTTTGTTTTAACAATTTAAGTCATATTTCATCAGTAAATATAATTGTCTTGAAACATTGATCTGTAAAGCAGAAAGACCTAGCATTAGTAGCTTCTCAAAAAGGTCTAGCAGTTGTTAGCTCAATAAAATCCTAGCACAATAGTAGAATGGAAATTTTAGGATTACTGAGTTTTATATAATCTCACCCCGTTTTCCATTTTATAGATGAGAGAAACTAGGCCTAGGGAGGCTGGATGACTTCACCAAGCCCTAGAGCTAGTTTATACAGAGCTGCAGTTTGCCATGATTGGTTAGTTAGGTTTTGTGATGTTTTGATTTATAGCTCCTGTACTTAATGATTGTATTAAAAGAGCATCTCTTTGAATAAAAGACTATGGCAGAATTGCATTTATAAAAATTCTATTTGGAATTCTATTATAAATGAACATTACATGTGAAAAAACATCCAAAACAGCCTCACAGTAGCATATTTTGAAATGTCAGAAATTAGTCTTCATCTCAGAATTGCAACATTGCAACTGTGCTTTAAACCCCAACAGTTGTTTTTCATTAAGTTATTTTTGAAATTTTTTTGAACAAGTATTTCTCAGTTTCATTCTGTAAAATTGCTTTGTGCAAGAGCTATAAGGATTGCAAAATTAAATAAACAAGTCCTCAGAGTATTTTATAATTTTACAGAGATAAGACACATGGGAAACTTCAATTCAGGGTCCTTTAAGGGCCAGTGCTCGATCCAGTTTGTTTGGCCTGGGAGTTGTCGCAGACCCTTGGGATTGTAACTGGTTTTTAAACAGACTAAATTTTTCCCTTTGTGAGAAGGCTTAGGAACAGTTTAGAAAAGTGGGTGCATGGTTCCAAGCATGTGGAATATAAACATTCTTAAATCACCTATTTCATCATGTCACTCCCTAGCTAAAAATCCTTTTAACAGCTCTTTATTTCTCAGCAAACATGCATTTACTCATTTACTCATTCAAAAAATATTTACTAAGTGCCTAACATATGCATAAAACCCAACTCCTCTTCCTGGTTTGAAAAACCTTCACAGTCTAGTCAATCATTTCTATTCCATTTAGTTCAGTTTTATTTCCAAAAGCTCCCCATGTGAAACTGACTTTATGTCATAATTATTGACTTGAGGGGCTCTCTTTAGAATGTGAACTTCTCCAGGAAAGAAGCAATGTCCTTATCTTTGAACACACCCCATTTCCAAATATACAGGTCAGTGCTTAGTAAGTCCTTTATAAGAGTTTTCTTGAGGTCAAGGGACCTAGAATCCAAGACGTAGGGTCCACATGGGCGAGGATTTTGTCTGTTCAGCTCATTCTTATATCCCTAGCATGTAGCACAGTGCCTGGCCCAAAGTACTTAGTACTTTGTGTTTAGTACTACTTCCTGACCCTTTCTGTGACTGCTCTGAAATGCTGTCACCCAAGCTCTGGAGCCCATCTGTTACAGAGTCCCCACCCCAACCCCCTGACAACACCTTGGGCCTGTGCCAAATATACTGAATTCATACTGAGTCTGTATTGCTTTGTTCACTATTACTTATAAGGTTTTGTTTTTAATTTCTTCTCCCAACTAGAGCCTGAGCTCCTTAAGAATGTGGGGCCATAGTTTACATGATTTCTGACTCCTTCAGAAAGGAAATGGTTGACTGAGTTATTAACTAAATATTATTGCTTAAGTCTGGAAGGTTAAGCATTTCAGGGATTCCAGACCTTTTGTCCTTAATAGATAGATTCCCAAAGCCCTGAGCATTTGTATGGGTTTGCACACACCTCCTGATTATTATAGTCTTGTATACTTAAAGTGCCCTCACCACCGCCATGCCCCACTCCCAAGAATAAATGCACAGCCAATAGCCCTCCCAACAACACGCTTTTTCTTTCCAGGTGAAACAAAATGTCTTAATGGAGCTCCAGGGGGTGGGGCGTGGGGAATTAAGAGAGTGGAAATTTGGCACCATGTGTAGAGCATTTGGGCCACTCAGCTTTCCATTTCTGAGCGGTTGCCACGTGCATTGTCATGAATATTACTTATAGTCAAGTTACATTGGCTAAAGGCTGAATCTTTCCAACATGTTGAACTGATTTACATGCTTTTTTCCCTCTTGCCCCCTTTGAAAGTCAAAACAACAACAAAAATCCAATAATCCTCCATAAGCTTTATTGCATTTAAGGAAGTGTTTCTGTCCTCTTTTGCCTTTGTTCTCTGGGTTCATATTTACTTCCCTGCCCGCCTGTTTCTGAATGCTGCAACAGGAAATCAAGTGGTCAAGACTAGAAACCTTGCCTGCTGAGATTATTGCTTTAGATTTTCTCTGCTAAATCAGACTGCAGGCTGTTCCTTTTTCCCTGTAATTTCCTTTGAGGGAATAGAGTGGTCCAAAACAGGCTGCCCTTTGTAAAAATGACACTTGTCACCAACTTGTGACTCTCCCACATGCCTTCTTACTATTCACAATTCATGTTGGTTTGAAGGGTGTTAAGTTAAATGCCGTCAGTCTAAGGAATTAATAATTTGAGTTCTTTTGCGAACTTGAAGTATCCCAGTGGCTGTGTGTGTGTACTTACAGCCTAAAGAGGGCAGGGAAGAAAAGGCAGGAGGGGCAAGGGAGACATTTGTGATGGATTGTTGAGAGAACGGGAACATCTTTTTATCTTAAAAAGAAAGGGTACTTTTCTCCTTTTTTTGCTAGCTGGTTGAATAACCTGCCAAAATAATCTGAATAAGTTAATGCCTGGTTTACTGGAAACACAAATGCTTACCTAATGCCTACTAGGTACAATGCACTGAGCTAAGAAACCACAGCATGGACTAGTCATCAAAGTATTTACCACAAAGTTAGAACCTAAAAATCCAAAACAGTGGAAGAAAGTAAAGTACGATGTAAATAGTAGTTGATTTTTACTGAGTAGTCAGATTTTTTTGTCTCTTCTTTCTTTCCATATTTTAAATTTTTCTACATATTTTTAAAACTTAAAGTGAACATATTTTTTAACTGTAGCATAGGCCATCTTTGCTGAAGTTTGGAGGAGGGAGAGATTACCATTGGTGGGGGATTGCTAAAATGAGGTGGATTTAAGCTGGTAAATATCTGCACAGGTATTTGTCTTCTCCCCATAGCTCCAACTGCCATAGAATAACACTCATTAAGAGACTATTCCTAACAAGATGAACCACAACAGAGTAGAGTAATAATGGAACAACCATCCAGACTGTCTGAATAACTATCATAATGGTATGTGAAATACATTCATAATTTTTTTAGGGCTCTGTATATAAACTCACCTTCACATTTATGAAGTTAAGTGAGTTAATATATGTAAACTACCTCATGCCAGATAGATAATAAGCACCATTCAAGCAACAGCTGTGATCATTTTTTTAATATGTAACAACCTTAAAACAAAATAAGGAAGTCTGTTGGGACAGGTCTTGTGTACCCACAAGTACCATTTATACAAGGTCACCTATTGTGTACTGACTGGTTTTGCTTGAAATTCCTTCCAGGCCTCTTCCTCTGTCCTGCTTTCCAGTACCTCAACATTTCCCTTTGTCATGACACTGGAATAGCTCTGTTACAGGAATTCACTGTGGTTTTCAAGATGTAATTTTTATAGTGAGGATCAAGCATAAGCCCCTGCATTTATTTTTTCCTCTGGAATCTCTCAGGGTGGTGATCTAGTGAAAATGATTCTTTGTGTTGTTGTAACTCCGAATGCCTTTTTTTTTAGTGTGACAACCCTTTGAAAAATGTTTGTCATTATCCATTATGAAGGAAATACATGCTGCATTTTGAGATGGGGGGTGGGGAGGGAAGAAAATATGTTCTGGATTCATTATTTACAGGAAAGCCGTACTACTATTTTGGTCACTTTCTAGATTTTACGTAAGTTTCCTCAATTTGGGTGGTGTTTACATTGAGGATGATTGTGAATAAAACGAAAGTTCCTGTGGCCAGGATTTTCACCTGGCCCTGGTTGGCTAGCTCACTACACAGGTGTGGGCAATACGTCATTAATGACTCTTTATAAAGAGCTCTGCCCAGTGCTCTGGGCAACAAGGTGGCATGGCTGCAAGGCTGTAGGAGAGCAGAGCAGAGGACAGAGGCCCAGAGGCAGAAACCGGCTTGCTGCATGCAGACTCACTGTGAGTGAATGGGATTTTAGTGTTTGACCTGCCACCGTGGAAATAAAGTTGGGTATAACCCTTTCATGCCAAGAACCTTCTACTGTCATTTCTTTGGTCACACTGAATCTATAGTGAACTTGCCCAGGGCTGAAACCCATTGGCAAGACAACAATACATAAACTTTGGAGTAAGGCAAATTTTGCATCCAGACTTGGCCACTTACTTACTAATGGTCAAATTTGGGGAAGTTAAACCTTTCAGAATCTCAATTTCCTGTAAAATGAGGACATCCTAACTACTATGAAGGGTTGTTGTGAATATTTAATGAGATAATGTGTTATAAAGCACCTGAATCCATTCTCAACCCTTGATAATATATATGGTAATGTTATTATATGTAGTTTATACCTCACACATACAGCTAGAATAATATTTGCATATTTAAATGCAGCTTTTAAAATATGAGCAATAACAAAATCATTGTAAGCATACTTTGAATAGCTGCACAATATATTTTTAATTGAATGAAGAGTAATCAGTCCCTGATTGTTGAACATAGAGGTTATTGTTGAACATTGAGGTTATTGTTGAACTTTCTTTTTAGTGGTAACATTTTCAGTACTCTTGGTAAACTATATTCTTGAGTCATCTGTTTTCAGAATGAACAAGTTCAGTTTGAGATTATAGCACCAGATTTGTGACCTCAGAATGCATAATGATGAACCTCAGAGAATGCCATTTTTCTGGATTGTCTTTTATGTTGAAGTGTGAGGTTAAATAGTCTGAAAAAATCAGATGATGTCTAATCTGGGCAGGAGAGATCCCTTAAGACCTAGTAAGAGATTATTCATGGGTTGTACTTAGGGGAGAAGAGAGTCATGCATGTTTTCTTTTCTGAAACACTTATATTAAGTTGCCATTTATTCCCTGTCTAGTGATTGTTGGAGTTTAATAACAGCACTTTCTTTTTTAATGGTTAATGTTGGTCAACTTCTTGAGATAACAGTGGTGATCTATATTTTCCTCCCCATTGGCCATAATTCCTAGAGTCATAGGAAGAGATCCAGAATGGAATGAAGCTATTAGTGAACTGTCAGCCAAATTGGCTTGCACTGGAGACCTGTAAACATCAAGAGAATAAGCTTTTGAATAAAAATTCAGTCCTGCATTTTCTTAGCAAAGATCAGGGAAGGAGACCAACAGAATCTCATTAGGCTTGTAGAGGTATTTATTTCTTCACTGTGGTATTGTGCTATACCATTCATTTAAATATCTAGTTAAAATTTGGCAGAGCTGTCAGAAGAGTGACGGTGGGGCCAACTGTCTGGACTGACCATTTTATTAAACACTCGTGTAATTGTTCCTGTTCCAGCAAAGTGGAATTCTCTTGCCATCTGTTAAGCAGGCTCAGTTAAATAGATTTGGGAGGGAAGAAGCCGTAGGGTGGCGGGGGTGGTTAGCAGAGTGGGGGTGAGGACAGGGAAGCGCAGCCCTTAGGAGGTGGGGGGAATCAGGCCACACCCCCCACATACACACTCATGTGCACTAGCATACACACCTACAGCACCATGTCTTTTCTCCTTCTCTTGCGGTAGAGGTAGGGGAATCTGTGTTCAATTGTTACATGACTCTTTAATTTCTAACTCTGAGTTGAACCTCCTCTTAGAGGAGGGGAAGGACAGTGCTTAGTAAATAAAAGAATAGAATATGCAAAGAGGAGATTGATTAAATTGTGTTATGTAAATTTAGAGCATCCTGGTTAGATGAAACTCAGATAAAGACACCTTTTTCCTTGCTGAAAATTCAGGTTAGTACAGTCCCATTGGATGGGAAACTGAAGAACTAAATAATGTTACGTACTTAGAGTGTGAGAGAGCAATTAATATACAGCCTCAGGGAAAGCTCAAGAGACCTCATCTGTGAATTGTTATGGGATTCTTCTGGCGGTACAGTCCCAATTTCATCTGGATTACAGATTGGACTGTAGATGTTTCCTTAAGTATCTATAATAGCCCAGTTAATAGATTTTTGTCCTTTTTTAAAATGCATAGTTTAAAAAATATCTAAAAACATTTGAATAGGGTATATTTTAAAGACTGCCTGGAATGTAGGTTTAAAGTGAATTTATCAACGTATAGCATGTACACAGGAAAAGTGTAGTCATAAGTGTAAACTTGATGATTTCTCACTAAAGTGAACACATCCCTTAGCCAGCACCCAGATCAAGAAATAGAACATTTCAGCATCCCAGAAGCAGCCTTCCTGCTGTGTTCTGTTTACCTTCCCTCAAAGGGTAACCACAATCCTGATTCTAAAAGATGAGTTTGCCTGTTTTTGAGTTTGATATAAATGGAATTATATACTTTGTGTTCTAGCGCCTTCTTTCATTTACTGTTGCGTTTCTGAGGGTCATCATGTTTATGCATGTTGCCATTTGTATGTTCATTCCCATCTCGGAATATTCCATTGTGTGAAAACACCACTTATTTGTCTAGTCTATTGCTGATAGGCATTTGGATATTTTCCAGGTTGGGGGTACTATGAGTAGTGTTGGTGTGAACATTCTTATGCTTTTCTTTGGGTAAACGTATGAACACATTATAGCAAGGAATGGAGCTGCTGGGTCACGGGATATACATATAATTAACTTTAGAAGATGCTGTCGTTTTCCAAAGTGTGTATATTGAGAGAAAGGTCAGTTTTGTCTTCAGAGCAGAGTCCTCAGTGCTCATGAACATAAGAATAAGGCATCTTGTTTTCCTTTGATTATGGAAATCAACTGAACTAATAGGATTCAGTGAAATACTTCTACTTAAAATGTTTTAAAACTCCTCACCCATTTTAATAACCTTTTCACTGTACAGTAAAGCATATATTTTTACCTTTAGCATCTGGTGAAAATGAGAAGGAGCACCAGGCAAGGGTGGCTAGTGTCTTTGCCGTACTTCCAGGGATCTGCGTGCTAGGAGAGGCGCTTTGGATGCCCTCCAGGCTGTGCTCAGCGGAAGAGTTCACATTTCCAGAATTCCTTTGGTCCGCTGGGGAATTGGGAGGAGGGAAAGTGACAACTTGGAAAGAGAATGCAGAATGCCCACCCCACCCACCCATACCCTAAACCCTGATGCTGTGAGTAAATCAACCAAGAAGACTGAATAATCTGACCTCTTGGGATTGCTCATCATTTTCATGTTTTAGGAAAACTTTCCATTTCCATTTTTCAAGTCGTCTAACGACCAAGAAACTGTTTACCCTGAGGTCAACAAAATGTCAACTAGGTATATCATTTGGAATTCCTGGCTCTCAAAAACAACATCCCCTGCCAACAACAACAAAAAAAACCCCACAAACCCTGTACTACTTCTTTCACAGTTTTGTGTATCAATCGAAGGTAATAAAAAATAAAAACCTTTGTCTAGGACTCTTACTCCTGACATTGGTCACATGTACAAGGTTATGCCAGCACATTATATCTTGCTTAAAATAAAATGGAGCAAAAAAAGCCCAAGTCCTCACTTTTTCTACATGTTGGTATTAGAGTTTCTCAATTATCCTAAACAAAAAGGTGATGTGAGTAAATTTAATAGCTTTGCTAAAAGCAATGCCTGTTTTTAACTCAAGACCTAGGTTCAGATCTCAGCACTTGAATTTCTTACCTGTGATACATTTTCTAACTTTTGTGCCAATAGGTTTTATTCCGTAAAATTAGTTTCAGATCCCTGCCCTGCCTACCACGTAGGGGTGTTGTGGGATCAAATATGATCATTTATGTGAAATTATTGTAAAATATAAAAGTACTAAGCCTGAAGCTTTTGAGAGGTGGTCCTAGGAGGCCTTGCGTTTTAAGAAAGGCGATTACCACCCACTGACCTAGAGTGTAGTGGAAACAAGCTTGAGATCTTGTGTACGCACATAAGCCTGAATTTTTAACCTTGCACCAGACATGGCTGACTGACCTGTTTAGTCATGAGTTACTTTTCTAGGTTCTATGGGGTTCCCACTAACACCCCTCACCCAAGGGGAAGGAGAGAGGCAAAAAGTTGTTTGCTTTAGTGATTGTTAGAAGGTCATGTAAAATAGATGGTCTATAGAATCACTAACTGCTCATTTAAACCTCCTTTCCTGCTTTTTAAAATTTCTTTCACCCACTCACATTTTTAGGTGTAGAGAGTGTAGAAATGCTTACAAACCGTAAAAGTCTCCATAAAAAGTATTAGCAATCATTATCAATAATTGTTAAAGTAATAAATGAGTAAAACAGGGGCCAAAATACAGCCTCCTGAACACTTCCCAGCATGTGTTCCTTATTATTATTGAAAAAATTCACTCAACAAAAAAGAAGGATCTGATGTTCTTCATTAGGCTTGGCCCTTAGAAGGTGTTTGCTGAACAAGGTGGATCTGCTTTCCTTCTCAGGACTAGTTCATGCGTTGTCCCATCTGTCACCTTTTGGGAGAGCACCTTCCAGGACAAGACAGATAATGTATCAACTGGAATATTACTGCCAGAAATGAACTAAGAATTTGACCTGGAGACATGGTGTGAATTATATTAACTTTTAATAAAATTGTTCTCCTAATACTGAGCAGGTTTTGAAATCAAATTGTGTAAAAATAAAGAATATGGTCTGGGAGTATAGAGGGGCAGTGACATTGGCCCAGCCTCTAAAAGTGTTACAATGTAGTGAATTGAGGTGGTCACCAGAAAACTGGAAATTTAGAGTTTGTAGGAATAGAGGTCTACAGATTTGTAATCCCTTTTCCAAAACAAGATCTGTTTTCAGGATTCAGAATACGATGTCCCTTGATGATAACCCCCAGTGAGATCTGGAGCAGATCCCTGTAATCAGATGCATTAACACATCTGCAGCAAAACTAATTAATATTCACAATATGTGGTTATAAGACTATAAATACACATCAGTTCAAGTTTGGATTTATTGTAAAAGAAGTTCAGGTCATATCATCTTTTGCTAACAAACATATTAAGCAAAACTTGATTTTCAGAGCCTTTTGAATTTCGGAATGACAGAAAGGGAATTGTTGATCTGAGTTGTGTTTGGGTGTTAGTACCTAACAAGAGGGTTTCTTGCATGTGGCAAACAACCACGTCACAAATTCTTATGAGCCAAAAGAGTTAGCAGCGCCAGACTGAGTCACACTGCCTGGGTTCAGATTCCAACCTTGCCAAGTGACTTTGGAAAAGTTATTTAACTTGCCAGGGTCTTAGTTTTTCATCTTTGGAGCTACAGTAGTTTTCTTACAAAGATTAAATAAGATATGCACATGGGATACAGTGTATGCATCTCATAAGGCACTAAAAAATATGTTCAGTTTCCTCATCTGTATAATGGGGTTAATAATAATGCCTGTCACAAAAGTGTTTTATGAAACTAAGTAAGTAAAGAGATGTACTTAAATGAGTAAAAGATGCTTAGAATAATGTCTGCCCCATATAAAGCCTTCAATAAATAGTAGCCAATATCATTTTCACCATGTTCTGTAACTTTCCTATCAGCAGTCATTTTTAGGAAAGAGAAAATAAACACCTGTTGAATGAATGAGTGGCACATTGGAAAATTATGACAATTCGTAATTAGTTTCCAGACTGTAATTCATCTCATTCCATCTCAGTCCTTCCCAAGTTTTCATGCTTCTACCGCCACTCCCTTCCCCCCACCTCTTCTCCCAGCCCCAGGACCTTGATCTTCCTTCATTTGCACAGCACTTGATGAACCTGGCACTTGTCTTCCAAAGCACAGCCATCCAGGTGTGTTAGGCCGTCTGGGAAGCTGTCCCAGATGCTGACAAATCCTTGGCAATAGGATAGGGACATTCCCAGGTCTGACTTCTTACTCCTCTGGAGAGTTCCAATGGTATCTTTATAAAGTTTTAGGATAAATGATGAGGTCACTGCTCTTTGTTTGCACCTCTAACAGATGCATATCTTGGATTTTAATGTTTTTTTTAGTTTATTATATGTTAATCTTTTATGATTGCTAGTAATGGTAGGCTTTGGTAAAACGCAAGTCTGCAGAAATGTTTTAAATGTAGGCAATGTGGGGAGGAGTGGGTACTAGCTGAGCAGAGACTGGTAGAATAATGTGTGTGCCTGTGTGCCCCAGTTTTGGACTAATGTCTTGGCATGGCTGTTGTATTTCCAGGCATGTAAGAACTGGATCTTCTCTTAAAGCCCCACATATTTGGCAAGCCCTATTATGTTACTGTCCTGAGGGGTGCTTGGGTAATGAAGGTGATAGATAATATTGGGTAGGTACTGGTTAAACAGGGACATGAGAGACTATGGAAAGAATCTTCTTTAAAGAGCTTTATTACATTAGATTGTAGTGTCTGTAAACAATTACAGCATTCAGGGAGTGCAGGATTTAAATAAGAAACACAACTTTGTCAAATTATACCAGTCGGATAAAATGGCATGGGCTCCGGAACTCTGTAATTAAATGTATTTTTGAAAATGAAAAATACAGTGTAACATCTGGTTTATTTCACTGCAGAAGTGCCTGGGTATTGCTTATATAAGTGTGATTGACTTTGGCTGATAGTTGGATTTCTCTGTGTAAAATAACTATTTTAATTAAATTCTTTCTGCTTGATTCTATTGCGTTGTAAACAAATTATTCACACAAACACACTCATATAGAAAATGTCTGTCTTATTTAGAAAGTCTAATGTTTATTCCTTTTCTTTGTGTTACAGCGGATATTCAACTCCTTTGTTTACACTGAGAAAATCTCAAATGGAGAAAGTGAAGTACAACAGGTAAGAAGTTATTTGGTACTTGACAGTCTTTGTCTTGCTTTGCATGTGGTTTCATTACGTTTTTCCAGCAATCTCCATGTGAGGTTTCCTGTTCTTCTCTGTATATGATTTCATATGCATTTTTATCATAATGGTGACAGCCTCACATGAGTTCTTAGAGGCAGTTGAAATAATGGTTATACAGGTAATTTTTTGCTGTTTGTGTTATACTGGGGAAATAATCCAATTCCTTTTGCTTTTGAAAATTCCTAAACTATTCAAATTTTAAAATACTAGAAATTATTTCATCTGATACAGGATAAAGGATTCAGGTCAAATTCCGGTTTTCCTACTTCTTCCATGACCCCTGGTAATGACACAATGTAGCCTTATTGAGCTACAGTTTCTCCGCTTTAAATAAGGAGAATGTAATACCTTTCTTATATGATTGTGAGAATTAAGCAATGTCAAATTAACTTAGAATAAGTGAAATCCTTTATGTGGAAGGTTCTGGCATAGAAGCGGCCAAGTGAACATTGGCTTCTTTTGTTCTTTCATTTTTCTTCTCTCCTCTTGTATTCTTCCTTTGCTTCTTTCCTCCCATCTTTTCCCAACACACTGTGGGGTCAAAAAGCTCTGAGGCCAGATTCTATTTATTTTATTTATAGCTGGCTTCAAATGGATTGCTTCCTGAATTAAAACATAGTGTTGGTGAACTTGGTTATAAATAATTGATCTGTGCTTGAAAAGAAGGGTGGTAAAGAGGATTCTGGGTTTTAATTTCAGCTAATCCACCAACTTCATTATGCTGTGTAACCATCACCTGGTAATTCGAAGCAAGGTTGGAAACTTAAGTAAAAAACAGGACTAAGCGATGAAGCAGAGTGTAGCAGAGTGCTTTCACAAAATGAAAGATAACTAGAGTAAAACGCACAACTTAAAGTCTCTCTGAGTTTATTTTTTATTTTTGTGCCACTCAAGGAAAATAGCTTGACTTGATCTGAACTTCAGAGGTGCTGTACAAGAGGAAAAACCTTGGCAAGTGCCATTAGAGTGAAGTTATTTATAGAGCAGATATTTATAATAAATTACTGTGGTTTAATCTTGAAGTTCAGCATTTCCTGTTTTTTTTAATTGGTTTCTGCAGGTTAAATTTAGAGGATATGAGTAGTTATATATGTACTCTTTTTCTTAGCTTTAGATATTTTTAAAAATTAATGACCTGAGTTATGAATATGATGTGGTTTGCTGTATCAAGTCTTCATAATTCCTGTCTTATTATTATTTATGCAACCTGGAAAGTACTTTTAGGGTCATGAAATTTAAAATGTTTTTTAGGAGAGGGAAGATTCCTAGCCAAAGCATATTCGAGGAAACTTTGTGGGAGACCAAAGGCCATTTGATAACATTTTAAAGAAACTGATCCAGGGATATCAGTTTTGTTGCTTTCCTTGAAGTAACAGATACAAGTAGTTCTTCAGCTCTTTTCAAACATGCAAGTTGTTTTTTTTTCTGCAACTGGTGTCATTGTTTTATTCATCTCTCCAGGAATGAGTTTGGAAGCCTTTCATAAAATTTTTTAAAATTATAGCAGCTGATTGAGCACATATGAAACACCAGTGCTGGTCAATTTCAGTCTCTTATTATCATGATTGACTTTTCCAAATAACCTTGAGCGAAAATCCTTATTCCAGAGGAGGAAACTGAAGCTGCAAGAGGTAAAGTAAGTTACCTATAATCTCATGATTATTAAGAGAGCTAGTTTTCAAAATTAGTTTCACACAATGTTACACTATCTGTATTTTTGCTCTAACAGTTTATTTGAAAGTTTTGTATTTTCATCCAAAACAGGCCTCCCTGCTAAACTCTGAATAACTTACCTGAATAATTCATATGAAGGAGAATTACCAGAGTCAGTTGTGTGCCTCCTCTCTCTGATTGTCAAGAGGTTCTCTTTTAAGTTGACCCAGCATATACTTTTAACTTTGCTCCAGTCTCTCCAGTCCGCCCTCTGGAGGAACCCTGAACCAAATGATCTGCCTCTTTTGCATCCAGTACTTGGAGATTATTATCATGCCAGTATCATTTGCCTAAATTTTAAAATACCTTGTCCCAGGTAATTTCTTCTTTTGTGACATGATTTCCAGACCCTTTCAATATTCTGGTCCTAACAGTAACAACAACAATAAAGCTTAGTTTTGAATATTTACTCAATACTTTGCTATCACTTCACTATTACAACACTTTGGTGGGTTGAATTGACAGGAGACATCCTCATTTTATAGTGAGAAAACAGACTCCTGATATCTTCTTATTTGATTAATAACTCAGGACCCTGTCAACACCCAGGATGAAGTCTTTAGGGAACTGCTTAGCTCTTAGGGCTCAAATTCTATAAAATGGTATCTAACAAGTTTAAATTTTACTCTGATTACTCATGAGGTTGAAATGAGTATGGTTTACATGTTTATGGTACATTTTTGTCTCTTTCTGTTCTGTTCAATATCTGCTAATATCGCTGTCCATTTTTAAAATCAGGTTGCCTGTTTATTTTAAAAGTTTAAAACATTTATCATGTTCTAGGCTAGCTCTGTCCAAGAGAACTTCCTGTGATGCCAGGGATGTTCCAGTGGTGTAATGCTGACCAAGCAGCCACTAGCTGCGTGTGGCCACTGAGCGCCTGAAATGTAGTTAGAGCTACTGAGTAATTAAATTAATTTTAACTTGAATTAAAATAGCCACACATGGCCAGTGGTTAGCTTCTAGGATTCCTGTGCAGATTTATGTTTCATAAATACGTTCTCCTAATTTATGGTTTTTCTTTCCCTTTCTTTATATCCTTTAAATAACTGAAGTTTTAATTTTCAGAGCCTATTTTTTTAAAAATCCAACTTTTCCATTTTGATTTGTGCCCTTTTGTGTCTTATTAAGGAAATTCTTTTCTACACCAAAGACAAAAAGGCATTTCCTAGATTGCCTTCTAAAATGTTTGCCTTTCTCACTTAAGACTTTTATTCACCTGGAATTGATTTTAGGGTTGGATGTGAGGCAGGTATCCAGTTTCTTCTCTTTTTTCCCTCAGGTATTTCCAAATGTTCTAACACTACCTTTCTAACAGATTGTCTTTTCTTTCTACTTCATTTCAGTATGTTTTCGTGATAAGTCAAGTTTCTATGTATGTTTGAGTCTGATTTGGTTCTCTTAGTGTCCTTATCTACCACGGTGGCAGTTCCCCATATCTGATAGGGCAACAATATCTCATTCATTCTATTTTTCTCAAGAGCTTCTGTGACTCTTTGCTGTTACATAAGAATTTTAGACCCTTTGCTCTTATATATGAATTTTAGGATCAACTTGCTCAATTCTGAAAGAAAAAAACCCTATTGGGATTTTAACTGACAGGATAATGAATCTATAGATAAGTTGAAGAGACCACTAACATGGTATAGCTCTCCATTTACTTACAGTGTCTTTTAACATAGTTTTATAATTTTGTTCACAAAAGACTTGAATATCCATACATGTGGGATTTACTTTTAGATTTTTTGTTTATATTATAAATATTATTAATAGTATCTTTAAAAATTATATTTTTCTAATGCTGTAATTGAATTCTATATATTTTATACCTAGTCACCTTTCTTAAGCTATCATATTAGTTCTAATAATTTGCCTGTAGATTCCTTTGGGTTTTCTATGTAGATAATAATATATGCAAATAAGATTTTTGATTCTCTCTTTGTAAGTCTTATAATTCTTATACCTTTCATTTCTTTTCTGTATCTTGCTATAACTGGCCTCCAGAAAAGTATTGCATAACTATGGTCCTAGTGATCATCTATGATATGCATTATTTTTGTTTAGTTTTAAGTTAATTATTTAGAAATGTTTTTAAATATCCAGATATCTGTAGAGTCTTTTTAGTTATCTAGCTGTCCACTCTGCACTCCCCATTACACTGAGAGTAGAGCTCTCTGGGTTACAGTTTTATGTACTGTCTTCTGTCAGATTGCTCATCTTGACCAAGCCTTGAGGTTTATCTCTGTCCCTGCTGCCCTGTGCTATTCTTGAAGTGAAAGCTCATGGTCTATGTATTGTGCCCACATCCACGGGGTGAAGGCAGGGTTTGGCACTAGTTTATTTCCCAGATTTCTTGCTCTCACCCTGTTTGAGGAGTCAGTGCCCCTAACAGTGATTGTGTTTTTCATTTAGGACACTGGTCTCTTAAGAATTTTAAGAACAGTTATAACTATTTATAAGATTTGTTTGATAAACCAAAAATAGATTAGTTATTCAAAAACAGATTATTGATCTATGTGCTCTTAATGTTAGCTCACAATTTCTAGTCGAAAAGGAATCAGTTCTTTATGCACGCTTTGTATATTTTGTATCTGGAATCCTGACTTGAGTTTTGTACCCACCATTTCTTCTTTGGGATAATGAAAACTAGAGGCCCATGGGATCTTACCCTCCATCTTTCTAATCAGATCTCATTGTGAGTTGGATCTGACTTGTACATACTATATAACGTGACAGTAAATCTAATGTGTTGTTAATATCTTCTGGGATATTACTACAAAGTAATTAAACCTAAAAAACATTTTGTTATTCTTGATTCTTACCATAAAACTCTGTATGGCATAGCCTTTTTTTTTTTTGCTTTTTCTCATTATTTCTTTTTAATTAACCTTCAGAGTGTGGCTCTAAATTGTCTAGCAGTGTGTTTTACATCCTTAATTAGTTTAGTTTATATAGTTTTGTTGCCAAGAAACTATGGCAGTAGCCTCGGGAAAATAAAAATCCCATGCACACATTCTTGGGTGGAACACTTCACATAGACTCTATATTTGAATACTTTGAGAAATGAGGTTGTGTGAGCACATAAGGGCATTGTATGCAATTGAACCCGAATCAAGAAAAATAAATTTTTGATCAAGTGCTCCAGAAGACAGCAAAACATAGTTCACAGAACACTAAGCTTGTGAAGAAGAAACAAAAGGAGAAAGAGCTAGATGAGGCACTTGATTGGATCACTTAAGGAGTCAGAACCACCTTGGACATGTTGCTTTAAGAGTTTGCTCTTTTTCCTCAAATGCCCAAGTAATTATTTTTGTTAATAATTTATCAATGAAATGGCAATCACATTTTCATAATTAATGCAGTATTTCAACAACTGTTGATGACAGCAGCTGATTTTAGAAGCCTTCAGAATGGTGAGTGTGGTAAGAGAAGTACTTACAGAGATAGGAAAAGTACTTGACCTTGGGCCAAGGGCATTCCTCCAGCAGTTTGCTCTCTTCTGTGATACCAGTTTTTACCTCTTCAGGATCATATCCATCAGTGTGTAAGCATGCTATTTTCCTATCTTAAACACATAAAAAACCCTTGCTTCTACTTTCCTCTCCAACTGCTGTCCCATTTCTTTCTTTCCCTTTGAGGCACAAACCATGAGACGTGTCTATACTTGCTGGATCCAGCATTCCCATCCTCTCTCAAACCTTCTCTGGCCCTACCACTTCCACAGAACTGCTCTCTTCATGGTCACCCGTGACCTCCAGGGTCTTCATTGTATTCGGTTAAATTATTACTAAATAGTTGATCCCTTACATCTTCTTGATAACCTTTCCTGACTTGGGTCTGCGGGAACCCACGCTTGGCTCCGTGCCGTCGGCCCCTTTGGCTTAGGGTCCTCGCACTGGTGCTGTTCTGGCATGCGTCCGGGGGGCCCTGGCCTCCTTCCAGTCTTTCCTCAAATGTCACCTCTTTTGAGGCTTCATTGGCATGTAACACATTTAAGATTGTTGGGTTTACCTTATTAGTCGTTAAATGTGACATTTGAAATGTTGTTCTTTATCTTTGGTTATAATGCTCTTTACTTGAAGTCTACTTTACCTTATATTTGATACAGCATTTCCACCCTTCCTGTGCTTAACTATTTGCATTGATGTGTCTTTTCACAAGTATTTACTTTTATGTCTCGTTCTAAGTGTGTCTCTTGTAAGTAGAATGTAATTGATCTCTTCTTTTACAATTTCTGTCTTTTAAGGAAGAGTGGTTAGTTAAATTTAGTTTGATTGTTGGATTTGGGTCAACTATTTTTATTATTTCATTTCTGTTTGCCCCTCTTTTTGTTTTAGTTCCCTCTTCCTCCCTTTCTTTTGGATTTTTGAATATTTATTTCAGTTTCATGTTGATCTGTTTTAGCTGTATTTCTTGATATATATTGGTTTCAAGTATACAACACAGTGATTCAACATATTACCCATATTATTAAATCCTCATTCCGACTAATGAGATTACTATCTGACAACATAGGAAGATGCTACAGAATCATTGGCTATATTGTCCATGTACTACCATCCCCATGACCAATTTATATTATGACTGAGAATCTTTGTGCCCTTTTATCCCCCTCATCCTCGAACCCACCCACTTGGTTTTTGTCTTTCTCCACCTGGCTTATTTCACTCAGCTTAGTACCCTCTAGATCCATCCATGTTGTTGCAAAATGGCAGATTTCTTTTTTTTTATGGCTGAATAATGTTCCACTGTGTATATGTACCACATCTTCTTTATCCATTCATCTGTGGATGAACATTTAAGTTGCTTCCATATTTTGGCTATTATAAATAATGTGGTGATAAGCAGAGGGAGGCATGTATCTTTTTGAATCAGGGATTTTGTTTTCTTTAGGTAAATTCCTAGAAGTAGAATTACTGGGTTGAATTTTAGTTTTCTGAAATTCTGCTTTCCGCAGCAATTGTACCAATTTACGTTCCCACCAGTAGTGTAGGAGTATTCCCTTTTCTCCACATCCTTATCAACACTTGTTATTTCTTGTCTTTTGGATAGTGGCCATTCTAACTGGTGTGAGGTGATATCTCATTTTGGAGATATCTGGATGATTAGTGTGGAGCATCTTTTCATGTGCCTGTTGGCCATTTGTATATCTTCATTGGAGAAATATCTGTTTAGGTCCTCTGCCCATTTTTTAGTCTGGTTGTCTGTGGGTTTTTTGGTGTTGAGTCACATGAGTTCTTTATATATTTTGGATATTAATCTCTTATCAGATGAATCACTTAAGACTATGTTCTTCCACACTGTGTAGGTTGCTTCTTCTGTTGATGGCATCTTTGCTGTACAGAAGCTTTTTAGTTTGATGTAGTCCCACTTGTTCATTTTTGCTTTTGTTTCCCTTGCCCAAGGAGATGTGTCCAGGAAAAAATTGCTCATGGTTTATGTTCAAGAGATTTTTGCCTATGTTTTCTTCTAAGAGTCTTAATAGTTTCATGTCTTACATTTAGGTCTTTAATCCATTTCAAGTTTACTTTTGTGTACGGAGCTAGACAGTAATCCAGTTTCATTCTCTTGCATGTAGCTATCCAGTTTTCCCAACACCAGTTATTGAAGAGACTGTCTTTTCCCCATTATATATTCTTGCCTCCTTCATCATATATTAATTAACCATATATGTGTGGGTTTATTTCTGGGCTCTTTATTACATTCCATTGATATATGGGTCTGCTCTTGTGCCAGTACCATACTGTTTTGATTATGTAGCTTTGTAGTATACTTTGAAGTCAGGGAGTGTAATCCCCCCAGCTTTGCTCTTCTTTCTCAGGATTGCTTTGGCTATTCAGTGTCTTTTGTGATTCTGTATGAATTTTAAGATTATTTGCTCAAGTTCATTGAAAAATGCCATTGGTATTTTGGTAGGGATTGCATTGAATTTGTAAATTGCTTTGGGCAGGATGGACATTTTGGCAATATTAATTCTTCATATCTATGAGCACAGGATAGATTTCCATTTATTTGTGTTTTCTTTAATTTCTCTCATGAGTGTCTTATAGTTCCCAGAGTACAGCTTTCAGCTCCTTGGTTAGGTTTATTCCTAGGTATTTTATTCGTTTTAGTGCAGTTGTAAATGGAATTGTTTTCCTGATTTCTCTGCTAGTTTGTTAGTATATAGGAATGCAACAGATTTCTGTGTATTAATTTTGTATCCTGCAACTTTGCTGAATTCAGTTATTAGTTGTAATAGTTTTTTGGTGGAATCTTTGGGTTTTCTATGTATGATATCATGTCATCTACAAATAGTAACAGTATAAGTTCTTCCGTACCAGTTTGGATGTCTTTTATCTCTGTGTGTTGTCTGGTTACCATGGCTAGGACCTCCAGTACTATGTTGAATAAAAGTATGAGAGTGAATATCCTTGTCTTGTTCCTGATCTTAGAGGAAAAGCTTTCAGCTTTTCAATACTGAATGTGATATTAGCTCTTAGTTTGTTGTATATGGCCTTTATTATGTTGAGGTACATACCCTCTATACCCATTTTGTTGGGAGTTTTTATCATGAATAGATGTTGAATTTTGTCAAATACTTTTTCAGCATCTATTGAGATGATCATATGGTTTTTATCCTTTTTGTTAATGTGGTAATGATGATTGATTTACAAATATTATGCCATCCTGGGAATAAATGCCACTTGGATGTGATGGATGATATTTTTGGCATATTTTTGAATTTCATTTGCTAATATTTTGTTGAGGATTTTTGCATCTATGTTCATCAGGGATACTGGTCTATAATTTTCTTTTTTTGTAGTGTCCTTTCCTGCTTTTGGTATTAGACTGATGCTGGCCTCATAGAATGAGTTTGGAAGGATTCCCTCTTTTTCTACTTTTTGGAATACTTTAAGAAGGATAAGTATTAGCTCTTCTTTAAATGTTTGGTAGAATTCAGCTTTGAAGCCATCTTGTACTTGGATTTTGTTTGTTGGGAGTTTTTCGATTACCAGTTCAATTCCATAATTTCTTTAATTGTGAGTTTAGACAGTTTATTTGGGATTGTTCTTGTTTCTGGAGGATTCTTGCATAAAGGCCCTTCTGTTTCAATATATTAAATGTTTCATGCCACTCCCTTCTGGTCTGCAAAGTTTCTTCTGAGAAGTCTGCTGATAGCCTGATGGGGTTTCCCTTATAAGAATCTTTTTTTCTCCCTGTGGCTGCTTTCAATTCCCTCTCCTAATTCTTAATATTTGTCATATTAATTATATGTCTTGGTGTTGTCTTCCTGAGGTTCCTTTTGTTAGGGGCTCTCTGTATTTCCATGAGCTGGGTGCCTATTTCCTTCCTCATATTGGGGAAGTTTTCAACAGTTATTTCCTCAGAGACTTTCTGTCCCTTTGTCTCTCTCTTCTCCTTCTGGTACTCCTATTATCTGAATATTGTTTCATTTGAACTTGTCACACAGCTCCTTTGCCACTTTTTTGTTACTAGACATTCTTTTCTCTCTGTTCCTGAGCTTCATTGTTTTCCTGTTCTCTAATTTCCATCTCATTGATTGTGTTCTCTACTTGCAGCAATCTGTTATTCAGTCCCTCCATTGTATATTTCATTTCAGTTACTATATTCTTCAGCTTTGTGGCTCTCTTTCAACTCTTGTCTTTGTTGAAGGCCTCCCTGAGATCCTCGGTACTTTTCTGCAGATCAGTGAGCATATTTATGACTTTAACTTTGAAATCTTTATCAAGAAGATTGGTGATCTCCTTTTTTATTTAGCCCTCTTTCTGGTGTCTTTTCCTGTAGTTTTGTTTGGAACTTACTCCTCTGCCTCCTCATTTTGTCAGGGTTTCTGTGTCTCTTCCTTTGTATTTGATGGATCTGTTAATGCTTCCTGGTCTAGAAAGGAATGACTTTATGAAGAAGGTGTCCTGTGGTGCCCAGAAGCTCAAGATTCTTTATTCTCCAGTTCCTGGTACTTGTTTTCAGTGAATTCACAGTTGTTCTTGGTGGGCTATGGGTGGGCCACCTTTCTGTCTGTCTGCTGGCAATGGTCTATCTCAGTCTGCCACAGACAACTCTTTGCCTCAGCTGGCCCTTTGTGAGTAGAGCAGCAGCACTTCTGACAGGATCGTTGTGGACAGGGCTTCCCTCTGCCTGGCCTGTAGCAGTGGGGATGCTGCTGGGCTAATGAGGTGGGTAGGGCAGCCAGGTAGCTCTGGGTAGTGGTGGGGCACATGGTCTATAGGCAGTGAGTTGTGTGGTGACATGGTGGCAGAGGGGCTGTGGCATTGGCTTGGCTGCCCACAAGAAAGAGCGCTCAGAGACGGCTGCTGGAGGTGCCTCTCTAGTGGGCCGAGACAGGAGCAAAAATGTTAGGAAAGCCTCCCTCTGCCTGCCAGGCAGCAAAGTCTCATGCTGCCGGGCTGAGCAGACAGGTGGGTGTACAGGGAATTAACCTTAGGGCTGAACCACCAGTGAAGGGGATGGAGCATTTGGGACTCCCAAAAGTGTCCAACCTGTTGGACCAAGGGAGGACTGGGGAAGTGTCATCCATTTGCCCTTTCTCCTGCAGAGAGAGCTCCATCCAACACTTATCCCTCTGGCACCTCTCCCTCTGCTGGCAAATCTTTCAAATTGCCACCTCTGCTTTGGGTCTCAGTGGGACCAGTGGAGCGTGCCTGTCCTCCACAAGTGGCTGGAGTCTCAGTTTCCCAGAGTGCTCTGAGTTTCCCTGGTGTTCAGCCCTGCTAATCATCAGAACCCAATGCAATGTGGACTTGTGTTCCCACAGATCTTCAGGGCCAGGTGGACAGAGTTCCTGAGCACCTATACCCTCCCCCTCTCTGTTCCTCTTCCACCTGTGAGCTGAGATGGGCAAAGGCCTGGGGTCTCAGTTGACACTTTCCCCTTCTTGGTGTGGTCTTGTCTTCTTCACCAGGTGTAGGTGGTCTGTTCTGCAGTCTTTGGGTCATTTTCAGGTTTAGTTGTATCTGCTGTAGTTGCTTCCTTGGTGTGTATGTGGGAGGAGGTTTTCACCTTGCCTTTGTACTCTGCCATCTTTTTTTCTCCCTGTATTGATACACTTTTATGAAAATACTCTAGAAATTACAATATACACCCTTGTTGTAGAGTTAATATTCTATCACTCATGTGAAATCTAGAACCCTTACAACCTTAGAGTTCCATTTCTCCACTATTATCCTGTAGCAGAGTTATGATATCTGTTACAAACTGCACAAGAGACTGTTATAGCCTTTGGTTTAAAACTGCATATGAATTTAATAAATTAATTAAAAGAAAAGTAAATCTTGTGTGTTTACCATTTCCAATAATCTTTCTTTCTAAAGATAATCAACTGATTGAGTCTTAGAGCTTCTTTAATATTTGTAGGACAGATTTTTAGGTGACAGATTCTGTTAGTTTCTCATTAAGTTTTATACTCAGAAAATGTCTCTATTTGCCTTTTCTCTTAGAAGAAGTTTTTGATCAAAATTGAATTCTGGATTGATGGTATTTTACTTGTAGTGAATTAATGATGTGTCCTTGTGTACTGGACTCCATAGTTTATTATGAGAAACCAGTGATTTTTTTTTTCACTATAGGTACCCCACTCTGTGGCTGCTTTAAATATTTTTCTCTATGTCTTTGGTTTTTAGCAATTTGACTATGACTGTCGACATAATGGTCTTTACATTTATTCTGCTTGATATTTATTGAGCTTTCTGAGTCTGTAAGTTTATGTCTTTCATTAAATTTGGGAACCTTTTGACCATTGTTCCTTCAAATACCTTTTCTACCTCATTCTGTACTCCCCTTCTGGGACTCTGATTACATGTATGCTGCATCTTTTGATAGTTGAGTGCAAGTTCCTGAAATGACTCCTCCTCTTCCTCTTCTTATTCTTTTCTTTCTCACTCTGATTTCCACATTAGATAATTTTTATTGATCTATCTTTAAATTCACTCCTATTCTGTCCATCTGCTGTTAACTCTCTAGATTTTTTTCTTTCAACCATTTGTTTCTTTTTAATAGATTCTATTTTTCTCTGAGGTTTTTCTCTTTCCATTCATTGCAAGCATATTTTCTTTTTGTATTCTTGAGCATAGTTATAATAGCTGTTTTAGAATCCTATCTACTAGTTGTAACATCTGCAAATATTTGGAGTAGATTTCTGTTGATTATCTTTTCTCTTGAAAATTGGTCATACATTACTTTCTCTTCATAGGTCTAAAAATTTCCTGGAGATTGTGAAGAACTTTGGATTCTGTTATGTTCCTGTGAGGAGTGTTGATTTATCTGTTTGTTTTTAGCTGGCAATTAAATTGATTGGACTCAAACTGCTATTCTGTCTCTTATTCAGCAGTTTAAATCTCAGCCTGTATTTTTTTATCCTTAAATGTAGTTTTCCCCACACAGGTATAGTTCAGAGATCTTAGACCTTTTCTTGCCCCAAAGGTGTTTCAAAACATTTTAGAATTTAAAATACATTATGGTAGAAATCTAATTTTTCTTAATTACTGTTATGAATTGTTATTTGATACTGATTTACCTGAAAGATTTAAAATTTGATGTTCATTTCACCAAATACCATTTGGTATTTATAAATAGTAAAGGACAAGCATATCAGTTTTATAAGAAAATGATGCTTAGGAGGTGCTGATACCCCAAGTTATTCTTTTCCATAGGTATATGCTCAAGGCTTCAATCATGAAGAATTTGGAACAGGCCAGACCAATGGATTAGTATCCATCTTAAAAGCAAGATACAGGTCTTATCTATATCAAGATCTTATCTATATCAAAATTATATCCCCTTATTCAGAGAGGAAAGATGCTCTGTTGCAGAACAGTTTACATGTGGCCTAAAAACACAAAATAGCTCTTCAAAGAGATTATGAACAGAGAATCAGTTTTAGAGAGATGGCTCTTTATGTGCTCAAATGTAAATAATCAGTCCTGATTAGTTTGATGTTTCAGAATTTTAGAACTGGAAGGAACTTCAGAGACCCTGGGTAGAAGTCCAGAATGGTTATAAAATTTACCCCATTATTTTTTGGATAGCCTCCTTGTAAGGGTCACTTGGGATAGAGAGCTAAAGAGCCTCCTTTTCTGCTATAGAAAACTTGAGTACCAGGCAGGTTGTATCATTTACTGTTTCATTTTTGTAATGATATTTAACTTTTCAGTATCTACATCAATTTCATCTGTAAAATGGAGATAATCTATCTTGCAAGGTAGTTTAAAAAATTATATGCTTGGCTCACAGTAGGCCTTCAGTATTATGTGCTCTGCTTTCAGAATACAAAAGAGTGGTAGAGTATGAACATAAGGGTACACTGGTGAAAAGATTGCTAGTCCCAGTCTGTTATTTAATCCTCTTGGGGAAGGCCTAGAAGGAAACGTTTGTAAACTTCAGAAGGGGAAAATTACCAAGAGAGAATGATCACAGAAATCCTGGAGGGGACTAGTGGGTGCTTTAAATAGAAGCCATGCTGTTTGGGAAATGAGAGCCTGGATATGGGATTTATATTGGCTTTGCATTTGTATTACTTCTTTATTTCTACTACCAGAAACTCTCCACTGTAGGCAAGTTTGGTTATGTTGTTGAACTGTGCACTGGACCACAGGGGAAAATGGGACAATGGTTAAACAAGAAGGGCTTTGGAAGAGCTGAGCAATTAGGAATCTTGTCTTAGAATTCTGGATACCTGTTCCTGGTACTATGCAGGCATTTGGTAAATATTTGTTGAAAAAAAGGCCAGCGATAACTCGAGTGCCTCAATATTTGTATTTCCAGAATCTGGGATTTGTTTGGGGATCGCCTTGCCAAGTGTAAGCTTCTGTGGTATTAGCCTGAAGGTTCTCATTTTGTTTACAGTTACCCAGTGAAGTATGTTCAAGGCTCAGACTTGTCCAGACCAGAGGAATCCTGGAAGTGCTGTAGAAGGATTCCATTTTTTCTTTGCCCCCAACCTTTTTCCCTTCTGTTCCCAGAAGATTTGCCTAGTCTGAGTCCTGGTTTAGTTCATCCCCTTACCCAAATCTGCATGTTGTTCTGTGTTTATTGTAAATATTCATTAAATGTTTGTTGAATGCGTGAACAAAAGCAACTAAATCTATAGGAAGGCAAAAGGAAGGTTGAAAGGTATTGAAACCACCCAGATGGGGAATTTCTAAGGAATCAACCAAGGACCAGAGCAAACAGATGGCTGTTCTCTCAAGTCAGAGCCCCAACGAGTTTAGCCATTTGCAAGGTGAGTGTTTAGGTTTCCTTGACTGGAAATCAATCTAGCTCGGTTTCAGCTCTTTCTGTTCATGGTCTGACTCCCTACAAAGGAACTTAAATTTTTATGTTAGAAACGCTCTTCCTGGGCTATTAATCAAATCATTGGATGCCTTGTTAATAAGATGGAATGGTAGTCTGCCTGCCACTGTGGAAAGATAGCATAAGAGGGGTTGTGATACTTGTAATGTTTATGTGATTCTTTATCTATTAGTGTTTCCATGTATATTTTCTCATTTTATTTGCTTAATGACATTGTAAAAAGTACAGGTATTATTATTCCATTTGCCATATGAAAAAACTGTATCTCAGAGGGGTCATTATAAGTGGTTCAAGGACTCTTAGAGGTGCTAAAGTAGCAGAGACAGAATTCTTAATTCTAGTTTTGTGCTTTCTTTGTTTAAATTGTATTGGCTATGATAATCAGCATTATTTATTGCATATATATTAATTAAGCACTGTCCTTAAATCTTTTCTTATATAGCCACATGGCTTTTTACCTTACATTCTTTCAGTCTTAGCTCAGTGTGTTACCTGTCAGTGAGGCCCTCCTTGACCACCCACTTATAAATTTTATTAATTGTACCCCTCTTTACTTCTTACTCCCTTATCTCCTTATAATTTATTGCCTAGTACTTGGAGATGCATTTTTTTTCATTGTGTACCTTTCCTAATAGAATGTAAGTTCTATGAGAGCAGAGACTTTTTTCTATTTCATTCCTTGTTGTCCCCTCAGTACTAGGAAAAAGTATCTCCATATAGGATATGGTAGGTACTCAGTAAATATTTGCTATGTGAACTAATAATTGTCAAAAACAGGTCTACAAGGTTTACTGACAAGGAAAATTATACACAAAGAAATATCTTGTCCAAGGTCACCCAACTGAGAAGTTAGACAACCAGATTTTTTTTAATTGGGATACAGTTGGTATATAATATTATATTGGATTCAGATGTACAACATAGTGATTTGATAATTATATACATTACTTAATGCTCATCATAGTAACCCCCTGTTACTATATACTGAGATATTACAATATTACTAATTATATTCTCTATGCTGTTCTTGCACTCCTGTGACTCATTATTTGATAATTTGAGGTTTGTACTTCTGGATACCCTTCACCTATTTCACCCATCCCCCACCCCTCTCCCCTGTGGTAACCAGCAGTCCATTAGACAACCTGATTTTTGAAAGCAAATGAATTTAGATCCAGTGCTCCACTATGTACATTCAAAATGTTGTTTCCAGAGCTATGGGACAGGTACTGCAGAGGCTATTAAGAACATAGGGGAGCAGGTTCTGTCCTTTTTCTCTCTAGTCCCTCCTTCAGCAATTCTCCTGACTTGGTTGATACATTGGAGGTTTCCTTTTTTAATGGTCTATCGTTTTAAAAAAGGAAAGATTTACAAACCATTACACTACAGCACACTGCTTTCCAAAAAATCATGCAAGGCTGAATTTGAATTTGTTCTAAAAGAATTGAAAAATATTGTTGTTAGGGGATACGCCTTAAACTTTGGAAGAGGTACGAAAGTATTAAATGCGTGTTTTTGTAGCAGAGGAAAAAAACTATGGTATTTCTTACCTCCTCTAAAAATAAAAATGTGAGAGAACCCAAACTCCTGAGTTTAGAGACCATGTCAGAATAATTCGCACTGTAGCGCTTGATAGACATTGTGGGTACACTAATAAGAGTATGGTTTCTGGGAGGGGAAGATTCTGAACATACCTCTGGTAAGTGGTAGGCAGTTGATGAATTTGGCAAACATTTGTTGAGGACTTACTATGTACTTGGCATTGTAGGAAGAGAAACAAAGAGCTTATCCCGAGGACATAATTAAATCACAAGAGACCTGTGTTCATATGTTTGGTATATCTTGCTAATTTCATACAGGTGAGTCCCAAAGGACAGAAATACCTTCTTTGGAAAATATTCTTAATTGTATTTATGAGAGGCAGAGTGGTGGTCTAAATGGATTATGGAGCCCATCTCGTATGGGAGAACTTTCAGTTATGTTCAAATGATGTATTTTTTTTCTAGAATTCTAAAAATGGGGTAGGTGCAAGACTAGTATGTACCTAGATTGTGTTGCACTTTGGAAAAGGTTGTTTGACATGAGAGTCTGTGTTCATTTAACAAATACTGCTTCCTGTGAGTTATCTCATTAAATTTTTACCACAACTATGTGATAGAAATACAATTCCTCTCCTTGGTTTAGAGTTGAGGAAATTGAGACTTAGAGACATTAAGTAATTCCCCCAAATCATTCCTGAATTAGGTGATATGACTAGGATTTTAATCAATGTGGTCTAAGGTTGCTTTTCATACTTTTTCCACTGCTGATTTTTCTATATGTTTTCATCTTTTAAAAGGAAAGTGGTTTATCCTCTCTTGAGAGTATTACACACCGACCAAAGTAAGATAAGTAATATGTCTAAATATTTTAAGTACGATGATGGAAAGTTAGCTGCTAAATGAGGAGAAGATTGGGTTTGAATGCTCAGTTGACAGCGATAAAACAATGAATGGAGTGGTGCCTCCTGTACTGTTAGCAACAAGCCTTTTTAACTCTAATAAATCACGAAGATATAACTTGAGCTTTATGATGAAGAGCATTATGTTACTAATGGATCATCCTGCAAGCAACCTAAACAAGGTACAAAAGTGAATGAGGTCCTTGATGACTCTTTTGTCTTTTTCACAATTCATCATTATCCCATTATTAACACCATGGTAAGACAAGACAGTGGGTTGTAAGTTGGGCCACTGTGGAATTTCTATTGGGTTACTGTATTTTTTGTTGTGTTGTTGCTCTTTTTGTAAATAAGTGCTCCCTAAATAAGAATGTCTAGCTAATGGATTGAGTGAAAAACTGCAGCTGTTGGACTAGTATGTAGGATTAAAGTTTGACAGAGTGAGCTGCCTTTTCTGTCACACACGAGTAGAAACTGGTAACTCTTTGGAATTCTCACTGTTGAACAGTGGTTGTTAAAGCTTTTTGTTAGTGCATTTTCTCTGAAGAGTGTAGTAGATCCTTACCTACCTCTCAGAACTCCCAGGTTCTCTCCCAAGATAAAGCTTTGACAATAATCTAGGATACTTGGAGAATTGCTCAGCCAGCTTCTCAGTGAAAAAGCAAGGTGGACCAGGAGACAGAAAGCAGCCTGACAGCTACCTATTGTGCTATTTAATGAACAGCAATTTGTAACTTGAAGTATTTATCTTGTTTATATTTGAAGTAAAATACATATGGAGTATATGTTCTGTATGCCTGTATATGTTTGGAATTTAAAATATGTATGTATGCATGCATGAAAAGTTTAATTCCTATACTAAATATAGACCAGCTGACTTTAAGGATACATAGACAATGTATGTGCCTGGTAGTGAGATAAACAGATAATCCTGCTTTTATATATATATATATATATATATATATATATATATACACACACACACACACCCCACCCCACCCCCCCGTATACTCACATATTTTATATAATGTGCTCCCTTTGAACACAAATGCAGTATATACATGTTGTTTACACATATGAATTGTACTCTATGCTCATATTTATAGTATTTCTAACACAGTATTCATTTTTAGATCTGTATATGCACCTGAAACCAATGATAGAAAATGGAAATCTCTCTCCCACCACCACCACAAACTAAAAGCTTGAATTTAAGGTTACAGGTTTTTTGTGTTGTCGCTGTTTTGGCAAAAACCCAGAATAGTCTATATCTTTGTTCCCTTATTCCTGCACTGTGTATTCCCACTGTTTGTAAGGGAACAAACAAAGGGGCTGGTACAGTTTCTCCATCAGCAAAGGCAAGGTTGCAGGCAGGCACAGCTGGAGAGAATCAGTTGCAGCCAAGGAGAGGGGTGGGTTGGGCCTTTGGGACAGAGCAGGAAAAAAACTTGTGAGCTCCCACCATAGTGTGCATCTCTCCCTGTTCCAGCTGGAACATCAGCTTTTCACATGACTCTGCAATCCATATGTGTGCAAATGCCTTCTTTCAGTGAAGCAGACCCTTGAAAAGTATGGGCTTGGGCTTTTTACGCAAATGCTCAGAACTTCATTTAACTAGAAGGGCATATATAGAGTCTAAGTCCTTATTCTAAAAGCTACAAAGACTTCATCATAAGAAATGAATAACCCACTAAAAATGGAAACAAGCCCATTAGGCTCACATTTCCAAAATCCTGAAGTTGGATAGTACTCAGAAGTGCTGGTAAGATGGTAGCAGTCAAGATTTCTCCAGTCTACCTACCCTCCTCCCTCTGCAATTCCATCCTCCACCGAAAACTACTGTTCCTACTAGAAAATAAAACAACCTCAAATCATCTGCACTGGCAGAATGCATAAACTGAACTCAGAGTGTATTCTAAAACCTGCTCATCCCTTGGTGCAGAAAGAAATACCTGTAGTAATGATATAAAGGGACTAATTGCTGCTAATACCAAGAACTCTTAAATTGGTTAAATGCTTTGAGAATCAGGACCCATGAAACAACACATGGCATGATAACATTGGGATCTTACCAAAAACTACAACTTTATTTTAATATTAAAAGAATGGACAGGTAGGGATCATGTTGAAATAGCTGGTCATGGGCATCCTCACTGGTTATTTAAGCAGTCTGTAGTCCTTTTAGGTGCTTCAGAGTACATGCTGGCTCTTCTGCAAAGTCCTTGAGAAGTGCCACTGTCACACCCGCTGATGCCGATGTCAGGCATCACCCTCTAGGGGAGCAAGTTAGCAGTGAATCCTATGGAAACAAACAGCTGATGGAGAGCAGACAAGCCCCAGTTCTTCTGTTTGCAATCCCCCCTGTCATCAGATAGGGGATGAGAAGACCTTCCTAAATCCAACTGCGAGTTAGAGAATGATATCAGTGCAGCTTGGCAAGGGAACACACAGACCAGTTCAGAGAAGGATATAATAAAATTGTTGTGGTTGAGGCAAATATCCGCATTCCTCTGGTTTGGAACCCACATGGGAAACATGACTTTTTGTTGCTTCTAGCAAGTCTTAATAGCAATGCATTTCCCACTAGCACCCAATATTTGCACCTCATCTGAGTGGTCTGTGTGAGTGTTGCTGTTTCCTAATTATAAAAAAAGAAAAAAAATTGTATGCCTCTGTATTAGTGCTGAGAGCTCTCAGTCTGCAGGTGTAGAGGCCCCTAGATGTCAAAGGGTGCTTTACCACTGCCCAAGTATCTTGAAATGAAAGCCAAGAAGTGCCTTTTCTCTATCTAGTGATGTAAGTACATTACAAGCTGGCTTCACTTTTTGAGGGCAGGACCAAGAGAGAGAATGCACCTACCTCCTAAGATTATCACACCATATTCAAGACTCAGCTGCTTATGATATTCAAGGCCAGTCTTCAACAACTAAAGAAATCAAATGTCTCTAAGATGTTTTCTCTTGTATTTCTCTTTCCCCTCAGTTTTAAAAGGGATCTGTGTTGTGGGAATTTTTTACTCCAAATAATACACTGCACATTAGGCTCTTGTCTTGGGCCGACTTACCTTTTCATAATGGGGGCCTACTGTCATACATACGGTACTTGAGCTCTGCTGTCATTGGAAGAACTGTGTGTCAATCAAGTCTTAAAATGACATGTTATATTCCATTAGAAAGGTAAGTCGAATTAACATTAATAAAGGGGAAATGGAAATATTTTTTCTTTTCTATTTCATTGTGTCTCAAGATTGTTTTCCCAAGAACTGGATTTAATAAAAGTCCTTGGCCAGGTTGAGGATAAGGAAGTGTTTAGTAGTAGCAGATTTTTGTTGCCCTGCCAGTGTCATCTTTCCACTTCATTGCTGAGCTAATTGACACTTGCTGGCAAGTGTTTGATTGATATGCTCTTTCAAAGGGCCCCTGAAGAATCTTAAAACGCTCTGGTCAGTTAGCCTCTAACTGGAGGCCAGGTCAGATTTCATCTTTCATTTTTACAGAAAACATTTCCTGAGTGCTGTGGCCCAGGTTGCAAGGTTGGTTCAAGATGAGATATTATTTGCATTGGGTGTGGAGAAAATAGCCTGGGCTAGGGTGAAATTTCAGGTTCCCAGAACTCTCCCAACCGGTCCCCACTTCCTCTCCAGTGGCCCTGGTACTTAGAATGCTTCTAGTTACCCTTGGAGTTTGTAACTTAGGCACAGACATTTGTACTCATTTACATGGTAAGAGTAGAGGGACTGGATTTTCTTTCCTTTCTCACAGCCTTTCATAGGCCAGTACACAATTTCTAGGTTCACAAACCCATGGTATTTTCCCCCCTTTCTTTCTTGAATACACTATGCAAGCTCATCTCAAAAACTGTGAATTCAGTGTTAGAGATTATTCTGTGTGCTGTAGCCCCTGCTCCTCCCACCCTCCACAGCTCTTAGTCTCTTAATTCTTTATAAGGTCAAGACTAAATTGAACCTCTCTTTCCTGTGAAGGAACAGGCGGTCAACTTTCAAGGTCTGAGCACTTGCTTATTTTGGTTCAAAGGAACCTCACCTCAGGGGCTCCTGTTACAGAGTGAAGTGAGGAGAAGTGCGTTGAAGCCTGCCATTCCCATTGTTTTTTTTGTTATGATCTGCCTGTTAAGGTAGAGTAGGGTGAAAAACAGGGCAAGAGCCCATTGAACCCTTGAGTTGATGACCTTGGCTTTCAGGAGGCTTTGGGTGTGTGTTTCCAGGACTCTCCTGAAATACCTAACACAAACTGCTGCCCAGGGCAAACCCCATTATACCTGTTAAAGCAAACCTGCGTTCTGCTTAAAGAAAGAAGCTGCCTCTCTCATCCTTTTCCCTGAGCTCAGCCTCCTCCTGTTCTCGGGCATGTCAGCACTTGCCTTTTGTTTTTCCATCGCACTCCTCCCCAGCTCAGCCACAGGGGCCCCACCTCTCACAGGATCAGGGTATGTGACCCTGGAGCTCAGACAGCCTTGCACATAAATCTTCCTGGTCCACCTGCAGTTCATCTGTCAGCGGCTGCCCCACTTTTCTGCTGGATGTGCTGTTCCCACACATCCCTCAGACAACCCTGAAGCCCCTGTGGGCCACTGGAAATTCTGATTGGTCCTATTCCATCTGTAGGTCTTCATCTGTCTTGTCCTGTATCATTGCCTGCCATGCCCAGGCTCTGCTCTATGGGGCCATTTCATGAAGCCTGAACTAGTAGTGGACGAGCAGCCACATCACAACTATGGCAGCTGCAACCTTTTCTGAAATGGTGTTCTTTTTTTTTAGCACGACTTACCCCAGAACAGCTGATACTACCCAGAGGGAAGTCAAGATAGGAAACTAGACAGGCCCAGAGTTTGATTGGCTTGAACCCAGTATAAGTGATATTCATAGGTTATCTGTCATTTTCTAGAACTGAAAACGGATTTTTCCAATATGGCAAATGGTGGTATATTGTAGGAGGGCAGATGAACACAGTAAAGAACCCTTTTAAGTCTCTTCTAGATGCTAGGTACTGCATTAAATAAAAGTGCATATACAGTAGTTCAAGAGCATAGATTTGATCTAATTACTCTATTCATTAACTGAGTGACCTTGGGCAAGTTAATCTGTCAGAACCATCTATAAAAATAGCATATAGCAATTACCAGGAGTTTTTGTGAGGATTAAAAGGCTTCATGTAAAGTCATGTAAATTTTCAAAGTGCCCAGCGCATAGTAAGCAATCAATACTAATTACTATGTTACTGGTTTGTTGGGGAAAATAAGATCCTTAAATAGGAAAGATGAACAATACAAAGCAGGATATGATTGGCACAGATGGTAGGTCCTACACGATTGTGGAAAAGAAGGATCCAAGAAGGCTTCAAAAAGACGAAATTGGCCTGGGACTAGAAGAATGAATAGAACTTAGATAATTTGATCTGGAAGAGGTCACATTTTTCTGCAATTTGTGGGAGCTTTTATAGAGAAAGCCAGGGATGAGAAGAACTGGGCTCCTTTGCCTTCTACACTTACTCAGCGTGAGCCCAGGCTCACCCCTGGGCTTTGATTTTCTGCTTATAAAACAGGGAACACCTGCTCTGCCTAGCTCCCAGGGTTGTTGGAAGGCACACATAAGACGAGTCATGTAAAAATGCTTTGAAAATGGTAAAATGTGGCAGAAGAATAAGTCATCATTAGATCTTTAAGTTTAGAGTGGGCCCCAGAAGAATCTTGAGCAGCCTTAGACAGTGATCAGTAATCTATACAACATGGTGCTTTAGAAGAGGGTCTGGCAGTCTAAGTAAAGCAGCCCAGCATTACCACATCCATCCTGACGCCTCTCCAGTTGCCGAGAATAATGTCTTTCGGGATTCTCCATTCAGAGTACCGTGAACAATAACAATTACAATGAGAGTAACCGTTGTTTTACTCTTGTTGTCATTGCTGTTTACTAACCATTTGTTTGGCACTTGCAATATGTTAGATGCTCTGCTATATACTTTACAAACCTTATCCCTCTTAGTTCTCAAATAACATCACGAAGCAGCTATTATTATTCCCAGTTTAGAGGTAATTAAGCTGAGGCTTAGAGAAAGAATTTTCCTGGTTCCGTTTAGCTAGTAGATGGCAGAACTGGATTTAACTCAAATTTATTTGACTCCAAAGCTTAAGTAAGCCAGCCCTTTGTGCCAATTTGCTCTTATTCTAAGGAAAAATGCCCCCTTCCCCAACCCTGTGCCAGGTTTCCTATTTCCATAGGATGAATTAAATGAATAAAATGGTTAATATTCAGGTAGTTCACTCTCCCTTTACTTACAGCTGTATTATTGTAAAATTTAGACCCCACGTATTTCTCCATCACCACCACATGCACTTCCTAGACCAGAACTGGATAAAACAATAAGAATAATCCCTTGTACTTACCCTGGGCTTTACACTCATTGTTTCATTTGAACATCCCAGTAAGCCCTCGAAGGGGTATTTCACTCACGAGGAAACCAGGGCTCAGGGAAGTCCAGTACCTTGCCCAAATTCCCAGCTACTAATTGGGTAAGCTATCTGGAATATTAAAACTATTAATAATAAAAATAAGAACAAGGGTAGAGTATTTCTCATATCTATATTGTGTGCAACATGAAACAATGTTTTCTACTTGAACTTTGGAATGCAATGGTGTGATGTTCAGAGATGTACAATATTAGTGCTTGCATATACTTAAAATTATTTCTATGTCGCATACATAGAAATAACCAAGTCCTGAAACTTGCTGGAAAACGAAAGGTTTATTCTTGAGTAATAGGTTGGAAATGAAGGAAAAGGAGATCCACTATTAAATTCTTATCACAGCACAAAGGTTAAACTTTTCTACATTCAATAGGAACTTTGCTCTGAATCTTCAGACCCCTAGGGTACCTTTCCTGTCTGTGCCTGTCAGCTTCGTTGTTATGTATTTTAAATAAAGCTTTCCCTAACATTCAAAACTCCTTATGGGGTTTTAGGAAAAGAGACATAAATAAAGTGTGTATTATGTCTTTGCATTTTTGTTTTCTTTTACCTTTTTCTAACCGTGTGCCCACTGCACCCCCAATCTTCAGAAGAATAAAAGCTAAGGTAAAAAGAGCTTTTAAAAAGGAGGCTCTGGGGAAGTATGCAAATGACAAAAATTTCTATGGGAAAATTAAGGGAAGTGAAATTCAGCAAGAAAGAAATTCATTGATGTTGTGATGAAACGTTGTCACTGGAGATGATGACAAATTAGAATCCGTTCCCATGGGGACCGGTGCGCTACCTACTGATCATTTGACCCATGGCTGGATGTAGGCTAGCCGAAGAATTGACCCAAAAGATGACAAGATGGTTTTAGTCCTGTTGTCTCATCAGCATTCAGGAACCCCTTAGGGTTGAAGGGGAGAGGATAAAGAAGGATAAAAGATGAAAGCTGAGCTGTGGAGAGAAAAATGTTTTTAATTACACTGAGGAGGATTGTGGGTCCACCTGTAGCTTTTTGTTGAGGATGTCCTTTGTTTTTCCCCTGTCTGCAGGGATCATGGTGGGATACAGACCCAGAATCTGTCTGGCCTCTTGGAAGGTTCTGTGTTGGTAGCCAGACCTTTTCAGTTTAAGGGATACATTCAGGACTTAATCTCTCTGTGGGCTATCGTTACTCTAATAGATTCTGTTATGCTCGCTGAGCAAACAGGATGCGGTTGGCATGCTAAGAGATTGCTTTTAAACAGAGGGAAAAAATGAGTTGAGGTTTCTGGAGTGAGTCACTATCACAATCCTTGTCATAGGGCACAGGGAGGTCATCTCAGGCAGTGGGGTTGAGGGAGGCCGAAGCATCCCCTGGGAGTCTAGAGACCCTTTAGCTCATATGCCTCACTTTCTTCACCTGTAAAATGGGAATTACAGTTTCATCTTACTACCCTATGATGACATTATTGGTGAAAATAGTAAAATCTTGAATTCTAAAGTTTACTTCCTTGAGGAAGGGACAAGTACATCCACTCTGTTCCCCTTCCAGGTTATAAACAAACACACAGACACCCTGGAGTAATTAGAACAGTTTGAGTTAGTTTGATACAATTTGTACCGCAGAAATCAGGTAATAATAGGTGGCCATTGTATCTGGAGAACACGTTATTTCAAATTTGGCCCTATCCCTTTTGTACATTGGTAGCAGAATTAGCAATTCTAAACTCCCTCAAAGTTTTGTTTCTTTCATGGGAATTATGAAGAATTCTAAATATTTTTAAAAATCTGATTCTTACCACAAAGTAATGAGACTGTGTATGGCTTATGGTATTCTGCCAAGAATCGCACAGCACTTGTTAAAATGGGTTTGAAAAGAAGCGGGAGCAAAGGGGTTGGTCTCCGTGTATGACAAAGAGAAGCAGGATCACGTAAAGGTGGAAGCTTAGGCTCTGAAGTCAATACTACCGGGTTAGGATTCCAGCTCTACTACTTACTAGCTTTGTAACCTTGAACAAGTTATTTAACCTTCAGTAGTTAGCACTTATTGGGCAATTTTTTTTAAAGGCAAGATGGGGTGTCACAACATGAGTTTCTGAGTGAGAGGTGTGAACCCAGTGGAGGGAGTTGGCGTGTGAGATCTTTTGTTAATTGTCATTGTGTCTGGGCTCTGCGTGTGACGTACTGCCTCCACTGATAAAAATGCAGCTTGAGGCCCGCCCTCACCAGGGAGAGGGAAGCAGATGTTCCAGACGTCCTCACACACACTCCCTTCACCTCCAGCAGCTTCTGACAGGCTCCCTGCCATCAACAAACCCCCCACACACACACCACAAGCACATGTGCACGTACACACACACAGACAGACACACACACCTACCTCCAAAGAACATCCCAGTAACGGTACCTTCCGCCTGCACATACCCACACACCACGTGCCACGCACACTCACACGCACCCGCAGACCTCTGAGGAACATCCCAGTAACATGGCCACCCGGTGAGGGGGCTGTGCCCCTGCCCTAAGCCTCAGCTGGTTGTGTTAACAGGAGTTTCATTCTTCAGATTGTGTGATTTGTTATAATTTTTTACTTCAAGCCACCATTGCAGCTTCTTTGGTTTGTCTGGAGCACCATACCTGAGCAGGTGCATATATAGACTTTATAGACAAGACAGTTCTGAGTTGGGGTGAGTGAGTTCTTTCACTTATTTTGTGCCTTTGGGCCACACAATAACTTCATTGATAGAAGATGACAAAACCTACATTGTAGGATTCTTGTGCCTAGTGTGTGGTAGTTACCACCGTACCGAAGCTATTAGAATTTTCTGAAGAACCCTGAAATCTCTTTGCAACAGGTTTATAACCCCCACAGGCTACCATCTTGATCATTCTGATGATTTAGATGCAGGGCCCGGATCGGAGCAGCTTTGTTTAGCTGAGCTTCAGTGTGTTCATCTTAGGATGTAGTTCAGCCTATCCTGGGCATCCCAGTTACTTGCTGCTGCATAGAAATCCACCCCAAATTTAGTGGCATAAACAGCTATTTCTTTATGCTTGTAAATTCTGTGGCCGAGGAATCTGGGCCAGGCACAGCGAGTATGGCTTATTTCTGCTCCAGGATATCTGGGGCTTCATCACGGGAGACTGGGGGTTGAAATTATCTTGGGGCTCCTGGACTCATACAGAACCTAGGCTGGGATGACTTGAGAAGACTTGCTCGGCTGGAGCTGCCAGCCAAGCACTTAACTGTGGCCTCTCCACGTGTCTTGGGTTTCTTACAGCATGGTACTGAAAACACTCCGAGAGAGAGGCTGAAGCTGCATGGCCCTTTATGACCTAGCCTTCGAAGTTACATAACATCCCTTACTCTACATTCTACCAGTAGAAACCATCATGAGCCCACCCAGATTCAAGAAGTGGGAGTAGAGGGAACATAGACCCCACTTCTCAATGGGAAGGAGTGTTAAAGAAGCCAGTATTTATAAAACTACTGAGATTATGGCCCTATCTTGGGATGTGTTAGGGGCTCCTGACTTCTGTAGCAAAGGAGGCCATACACTCTCCATTGCAACTACTTCACTCTGCCATTGTATAATGAAAGCAGCCTTAAACATTATGTAAACATTTGGCTATTTCAATAAAACTTTATTTATGAACACTGAAATTTGAATTTCATAGCTTTTAGGTATCATAAAATGCCCTTCTAAAAAAGACATTTAAAAATGTAGGAGTCATTCTTCACTCATATAGAAACAGGCAGTGAGCCTGATGAGAATATCACAATGCTCTAGGTCTGACTTTAAGTAGAAAAAACTTAGAAGAAACGTTTGGGTATTTATTTCTCAGATTTTTGTGTGTGTATGTTTGTATGTGTGTGAAAGAGAGATGGAAAAGTCAAAAATTCACTTCTAAGATGAAAATGGAATTTGCAAAGACACTGTTTGGAATTTCAGTCCTTTCAAGTGCAACTGATCCCCACCCTGCTACAGAACATTAGTTCCCAAGGGCAATGAAGGACTACACTCTTGGTACTTGTAGGAGGAAAAGTAATGATATATATTTTATTTCAGAACCTAAGCAAAAAAGGTAGAACTTGCTCTTAATGGAGTTTCCAAAAATACATACTGTATATTTTTTTAAATAAGTATTCAACGTTATATAGAAGTTTTGATCCTTAGACCAAAAGATATGGTTGATGATTCTCTGGGGTGAAGGCTTTTGAACTGTATTAATTCATTAACCATTTTTGGTCTGCTTACAGTGCCAGTCAGTGTGCTAAAGATGCAGAGATGAGCAGAAACCTACATAGTACCTGACCTTACAGAGCATACTGTCTAGTACGATAACCAGGTGTTAAACAGATAACATCATTAAAGGGTAATGTGTGTTATAAAGGTGGAATGCAGGGCGGCACTGTGAGATTATGCTTAGGTTTTTAAACTGGACCTGTTAGTCTCTCTTGTCCTCAACTGCCCATTGAATGTGAGAGTCTGGGAAAAAAGGATTGTAACATTAATGCAAACTGCTGTTTAAAAAACTTGTAGCATATCTCCTGATAATGAGCAAATAGTCCTATTTCTAAGTTTGAGCTACATTTTAAAGAACCTTGGGCATATATGATGGCCTCTTTCCCATTGTTTTGGGAATGGAAAAACAAAATAGAAATTTACAAATACTGAAATTTGTTAGATTTTTTTTTTCTTCAAAGTACCATTTTGATGGGTGGAGAACTAACCAAGAAGACCTGTTCGGGATCTATTGACTAAATTACAAACTGGAATAATCATCTTTGACTTTTCTCTATATTAGGTTTTCTCAAATAGGATGCTCTTTGCATTTTAGGCTCCTGTAACTCTTGGTTAGGGGGAGCTGTCGTGTGTGCTGTCGGATGACCAAGAGCATCCAGCCTTTTGCCGACTAGATGTCAGTGGCACTCTCCGTCAAGCTGTAACAACCAAGTTTGTCCCCAGACTTTGCCAAATGTCCCCTGGGATTCAAAATCACTGGTGGTCTAAATTAAGATAGGAAATTAAGCTGCGTCTGTACATTTTATTGCAAAGACCTCAATGAGAAAAAATGTAAGAACTCTAGCTCAGAGAGTAGACTTGCTGGTGAACGTGGTAATTTTTGAGACACATAATTCCTCCTTTGAAAATGCTAAAATGAATGTGGACAACCTATTATCAAATTAAACATACTCATTTTCTTCTGTTACGTCTGGAAATTTTTCCAAACTCAATCGTTTGTGCAATATTTAGCAAGGCTGAGAACTTCAGTTATTTAAGAGCCCTGTAAATCTTCCAAATATCACTGGAACAAAATCAAATTTTAAAATCTGCTTGAAAATAACCAGTGAAGATATTCTGGTTTGGCTGCATGTTCTCAGCCTGTAAACTTCTGGGTTGTGTGAGATGCATGACCCAAAGGAGATGATTAGTTCTCCTCTAGTGTGCTGATAATGAATAGCTCTACAGAACCAATTAGCTATAATTCTATCAGTCATCTCATTTGGGTAACAATTTGTTTAAGGGGAAGAAAAACAACATTGTTTTCCTCAGAGATCTGTAATTAAGCTGTGATATTTGATGGGAACCATGGAGGAAAAAAGCAGTATGCCTCTCAATTTGCTTGTTATTCCCACATGAAAGTATGATGAAACTTTCTGTTCACAGCAGTTACGAAAGATATTTGTCCATCTTAAAGGTGTAACAGACCAAACACAAGTATATTTCTAACACTGTACTTTTATATGGATGCATGCTTTGCAAAACTCCAGGGATTTGCCATTCATGTGGAAGGCTGTGAATGGTGCTCCCTGGAGCTGTGTAGCAGAAGATCCTGAATGTCATTTCCCTTCCTTCATGTGTTTCACCCACCCTCCCCCAAAAGCTGTGTGAATCCACAACCATGAATAATGGGTTTTTTTCCAATCACTGATGTTGCTCTGTAACTCCTAATGCCCACTGCTAAGCTGACAATAATATCATTAGATTTTGTTTTATCCAGCAAGGCATTTTATGGATTGGTATTGCTCTATTTGAATATGAACACGTGAGAAGTTCTTAATGTATCATCATCTTTTATAAGATAGGAGATGTTTATTGTCTGAGTGTCCTTCTGGGCATTTTGCAGTTTTTATTTCAGTATACTCAGTGGGCTAAGACTTGGGTGTGTGAAGTTTAATACATGCAGCTGTGACACAAATGAATTAGCTTATTAGAAAAAATACAGTGGATTATTGTCTTGGGCTTTTGATTTATTTTGCTTACTGTCATCCCACAGCTAGCCAAAAAAATCCGAGAGAAGTTCAACCGTTACTTGGATGTGGTCAACCGGAACAAGCAAGTTGTGGAAGCATCTTATACAGCTCACCTGACCTCCCCCCTAACTGCAATTCAGGACTGCTGTACTATCCCACCGTCCATGATGGAGTAAGACTTTAAAATTTTTGTTGTCTGAATCACAGATTGAATTTGTAGTCCATTCATATTCAAAATACCTGTATTTGTTTCTTGCAAAGTATGTAGTTTTCCTATCTTAAATAAGCCCTTTATCTTTGCATAGACAAGTAATTTTTAAAGAAATGTGACTCAATATTCTCTATCCAGGAAATTCCTGGACTCTCCTGGCCTACCTTCTTGTCATGCTGAAATTCAGGTTTACAAGTATCGAATATTGTTTAAGTACAGAGATGCCTAAGTCTAGAAAATTGCAAACATTTTTTTCATAGGTCAACTAATGGGCCATGACTAAGAAGTTTCCTGGTAATTTGCCTAAGTTAAGGGAGTACTTTTTGTCTTTGATAAAGTAGCAAAAATTTCCACTTCATACTTCAATGTAGATGTTTATTTTTAAAACTACCAAGGTAAATGTGGCTTCTTGGAACAGAATTAGTATCTGTATGGCTGGGGATATTTTTATTTATTGGCCTAGTGATATTTATATGGAGGGATATGGGGTCATGTGATGCTGGAAATTATAGCGGAAAGAATACTTATCTAGAGATACACAAAACTTAATTTGACTTGGTCTCTAGCTGTGTGACCTTAAGTTACTTTAATATTTATTTTTATGCCTGATTTTCTGTGATAATAATCTTTATTTTACCAATTTTCTAGGGCTATTTAGAATGACTAAAAGATGTTAACATACTTAAAAAATTATGAGTGTGTTACCATAATCAGTATGCATTTCTCCTCTTTTTGCACAATAAGTGCTCTTAAAGCTGTGCAAAGGATGGCTCTACAGTGTTTTGGGTGGTTAAATGATGCTTTGCTTCTACAAGCAAGTTTTTACTTACTATAGTTTCTTGATGGGCTACATAGGTAGTAGGGCCTCCTCAAGTCATTTTTTATTTCTCCATCTGTGTGACGCTAAGGTGAGCCTTTCTCTCTGGCTTACCCTATCTGTGGCCTAAAGAAGCTCATGCTAGTTGTTTACTAAACTCAATGGAAAGTGTATATAATTTGGAATGAGACTTGATAAGAATCCTACCTCCAGCTCTCAGCACTCCAGTGGTGTTGGGTAAGTGATATCTTTGAACCACCCCGTCCTCTTCTCCAGATTCGGAACAAAAATGAATACTTCACAAGTGTTGTGAACATTTAGTGAAATAAAATTTGAAAATAGTTTGTAAACTAATGTTCTGAACAAATAGAAGTCATTATGTTTATCTACTTCCATATCATAGCAAACATTTCATTTCTTCATTGGGTTTAATAGGTTCTTAGGTTTAATCAAAGAAGATGTTCTTTTTTATAGTTTGGTCATCAGTAACATAATGTTTTTGACAACTTGTCTCTTACGTAAAAATAAAATGAGGATCCGGTGGATTTTGAACCAAAGAAAAACTGCTTTTCAGGACAGCGAGAAAAGATTGTTAAGTAGGAGAGACGTCTTAGAGCTAGAATTATGCTTAAAACAGTGGTTGTAAACCAGGGGTAATCTTCCCTAATGCCAGGACATTTGGCAACGTCTGGAAACATTTTCAGTTGTCACAGCTGGAAGGTGGAAAAAGTTGCTACTTTGCTACTGACATATAGCAAGCAGAGGCGGGGGATGCCTCTACATCTCCTGTAAAGCACAGGACAGCCCTCCAAACAAAGAATTGTCTGGCTCAAAATGTCAGTAGTGCAGAGGCTGAAAAACCCAGCTTTAGAAGCTGGGAGATTTTTATAAATTCCCAGGTGGAACTACTGCTCTGGATGAAACAGAAAGGTTGACTTGACTGGCATCTCCTTGTAAATCTACCCATATGTCTTCTTGCAATACTTCCCAAGAAGTAACTCAACAACTTGTTTCTCTCCATAGCTTCCTATTACCTCTTTTTTTCCTCTCCTCATTCCCCTTTGGTCCTGGAGGGATTCATTGCTCCCTCATCTGTGTTGCCATAGGAAGTTTCATACACCTCTATTACAGTGTAGAACTTAGTATCTCACACATGGTTCGTGGTAAGTCTGCCTCCCCTGCTGTCCTGGGTAGGGATTACAACCTCATATATTTTTACCCCAGCACCTGGCAATTGTATTTGATTACTATTGGTTGGACTCTGAATTGATTTGAATATGGAGATGAATAAGGGGTTGTTTACTCTCGAGAAATTTAAAAATTACTGGGTGGTGGCAAACCCTGAACATAATTAATAGGGCAAAATGGGACACAGCAGAGAAATGCTGTAGTTCTTTAAAGCAGAGAAATGTACCCATGACAAAAAATTCTGTGAACTTCAATATATGTATCTTATTTTATCTGGCCATTTGGAGGAATATCACAAGAAAATAAATGTTTATAAAGATAAACTCCTAAAGAAAGTTATTGCAGTGCCGTTTAATAGGGAATATTGTAAATAGCATAAGTTCCTCATAATAGGGATTACTAATAATTAGTTAAGTAATTAGTAAGTTAGGGAAATTATATCAGATCCATAAAAGTGAGATGCTAAGATGCAGCCAAGCTGGAGAGGAATATTTTCTGGCTCGTGAAAATGGTCATACATTCATGTATACATACACACATCAGAAGTTGGTGAGGACTTACATCAGAAGGTTTTGGGATGGACAGTGATTTCCATTTTGAATATGCCGAGATAAGGGTTGAGTTCTGAGATGCAGCCCACCCAGATATCTGGCAAAACCCAGTGGTCTACCTTATGGAGGATACAAGGAAACATAAATATAATTTCTGTCCCCCTGGCATTTCTCAGTTCAGTTTAACTTTCAAGGACCTCCATCGCACTCCTAGAAGGATGCAGGCCTTGTAAGTGGATTAGTAGCCAGGGCTGTCCACCTCCAGAGACTGGACTTCTGGACTGAATGTTAAGTGAGGACTCTGCAGAGCTGGGAACTGCCATGTGGGGAGATGGTAAAGCTGAGCAATTAGGAGATGAACAGATGAGCAGCAAACAGGTAGCCTGTTAAGATTCCTGGTAAGACTGCAGCAAGAAACAGCAAGTGACAACTAATACTCTCTTAGACTGAGTCTTCTTGGTTTTGATTGAACTCACCTACTAGGGAAAATGTATAATTTTTGGAGTTAACCCTGAGCTGATGTTTTTCTAGCTATTGGTTGAACATGAACACTTTAGACAATTACAAGACACTCACCTTTTTATTAAATATTCAAAGACAGAAAGACTTAATAGTAAGTTATTGGAGTGACCCGGGTAGGAGTCCTAAGCTGTCTGTTCCCTCATAAAACATTTTTTATCTGCATTTTCTAACTGTTGTGGTATCCTACTCAACACACTTTTAGAGCTCTTTTTTCTATATTCTGATCTGTCCAAAGTCTCTACATTTTGAATTTCAGCGATCTTATGTTGGAGTTAAATACCATAAGGAAGAACTCCAGGTCTTGGGAAGCAATTTAAGGTCATGACTAAAAATAGTTTATTTCAATGCCAGGCGGATTTGGTTTGAATCATACCTCTTTCACTCCTAAGTTGACCTTGGAAAGTCACTTAATTCTGAGCCTCTATTTCCTCATCAGTGAGGTGGGAATAATGGTAGTACCAACCTCATAAGGTCATTTTAGGGAGATGGTTTTAGGTCGTGGCCTTTTTATTTGGCAATTAGGGATTTTCAGTGTTATCCTATATATGAAGAGATAATGTTTTTTTCTCTTATGGCAATAAAACAGTTCCTTTAAAAAAATAAATATACCCAAGTTTAAAAAGTGAGTTAACTTAAATGAAAATATTAAGTGAATATGACCGAACTTTTGAAGGTGATATATATATATGATAATGGCTGAAGATTATGAAAAATGAACTCAAAGATTGTTGCTAAAGTTCTTCCAAATTGTAAGATTTTACAGTTCCATAAAGCAAGTTCTGTTTGCCCATGAACTATATATGCTCACATGCACACATGTATTAATACTGCCATTATAATAAATATAAGCAGTTAGACTTGAGATAAGGGATCTCCAGTCTTAGATCTAGATCTTATCCATTCCTAAATATCCAAGCCCTGTAAACATTTTTTAGAACCCAGCCCTGACCCAATGGCACTCTAGCTGTTTGTTACTAACATTTTAAGGGGCTCTGGGCCTGTTGACCTTGCTTCTTCTCCAGATGTATCACAGGTGAGTTAGAACCAGGACAATATTTTTATAACTAATTTTAACCAATAACTAATTTTTACTTCTTGTTTTAGGCCTAGAATTTCATTTTTGCTGATTTCTATAATCCATATTTTATTTTTTCTACTGAGGCTTGATAATGCATATTTTTAAAAAATAAAATGCCCAGTTTTAAAGACAGAGAGGTGTTAAAAGTGTTCTGTTACAGACTATTATTCAGAAAACACCCTGAAGGTTGTACTGTCATGACAACAGAAACTGAAAAGCAGCAGAAAATTGATTTTTTTCAGTTGATTTTGATACTTCCCTTCTCTGACCAGTCAACTCGTATTAGTTAGGAGCCCTGGAAGTTAATTATTTTGGACAAAGCCCTGCATAGTGATTAGGTACTCTGTCAATGTTTATTGAAAGAATGGTCTGGAGAATTAGTCTCTAATACGAAAAATAAGCTATGGCTTAATCTAAGACAAACTCATTTTCAGTGGTATCACTTAAAGTAACATAATTTTGAGAATGAGTCCCTTTACTCATGTACTTTAATTAACAACTCTCTTTGTGCTGTGCTGGGTTACATGATAAGAGTGTGTGAGAGCCCAGGCTTTCCCACCAGAGCACACAGACACACAAACGCATAATTACGTTCGAGGACTATATCTGGCCTACACATGTTTATTTGGGCCCCACAAGATGTTTTAAAGATTTTAAACTTCATGTTTTTAAATTGGTTGCTGACATTTAAACTTTGGAAGATTCATATTTTAAATACCAAATTTCTGTCGTCTCTAAAATCAGAAGATCTGGCGGAAATGGGTCCACATTCTCACAGGGCAACAGTCAGCTTTCCAAGTCTGCTTTCCAGAAAAGCATCTCTCCTTTGAAGACAGGCCATGTATTTTCCTGTTCTCCACAGTTCCCGCTGACCCCTACTGTTACACTCTACCCATTTCCCTGACTTCCATTGCCTGCTTGGCCCACATTAGCATGTGAGTTTGTAATTCCTGATCTAAAAAGACTATGTAATGTTAATAAATTTACTTAAAATATCTTATCCATGTGCGTTCCCCGATAAGTCAACTTCAACATGCATTCGCATTCTGTCAAGTTTAAGGAATATAGCTCCTTTATGCACATACTTACAAGTATGCCTGAAGCCTGGCTTGCCACAGAGATGGATTCTGCCATGTGCATAGATGATATTTAGTCAGTAGGACCTGTTAATGCTTGGCCTTTAAATAAACCAATCAGTAACCTGATCTTCCACATCTCTTCATCCGTTTCTCTCCTAACTTCTTCTGTAGGTGCTCCTGCCTAGGGGCATTCTTATTTTTATTTTTGATGTCTTTATTGAAGAAGGGAACAAAGGAGAGGGTAAACTAGGGAGGAAATACTGAGAGGATGAACTTAGATTTTTATTCTTTTTTTTTTTTTTTTCATCTCCCAGTAGGCTTAAGTGCTGTAATCCTCACTCAGGTAATGCTTCTTCATGACTAACCAAGGTGGGAGTTGGCATTAAGACATCCGGGCCAGGTTTGAGATAGGCAAAGCAATACTCTGATGGAGCTAGAATAAGTAAGCAGCTTCTTCCAAAGCTCTTGGAAGGCAGCCGCCTGGAAGTAGGAGGCTTCAGCTCTATCAGGAATTCTCTCATATCCATCAGGGGAGATATAAAAACTTCACTGATCCCCCAGAATGAAGAAACTCTAGAAACTGTTGTCAAATTAGATTCCTGCTATTTTACAAGGAGCTCTTTAAGTTGGGGACATCCCCAAGATTAGGCAGACAAAATTCATCTCATTTACTGAGAACCCAAATTTGATGCATCCCTGGCTGGTGCCCACTAGAACTGTATGATTTCAGGAGTCAAGTCTTATTACAAAACCTGTTGTGCTCCAGACAAAGCAACTAGCATGATTTCTGATGAAAGAATACAGACTCATGATTTCAAGTCTCATGAATAGCCACTGTTATAATCCTTTATTAGTCAGGATTTTCCAGAGAAACAGAGTAGATGTGTGTGAGAGAGGGAAGAAGATTAATTTTAAGGTATTGGTTCACGTGATTGTGGAGATGCAAGCCCCAAATCTGCAGGGTAGCTGAGGGAGCTGGAGGCCCCCAAGAGCTGCAGCTCCTGTCTGCTGGCAGAATTCTTTCTTGCACTTTGGGGTCAATTTTGCTCTATTAGGAACTTCAACTAATAGACTTGTGGAAGTCTGCTAACTTAAATGATGATTTCATCCCCAAAATTCCTTCATAGAAACATCCAAAATAGTGTCTGATCAAACTGACATATAAAATTAACCATCACACCCTCTTAGAGAACCTACCATTGGAGTTACATTTTTGTTAACCTTCAGATTCAGACTGGAGGATGCCAGACTCTTCACTCCTCAAACTTTCTATTTTTACTGTGTTCTGCTAAACTGCTTCTCTTTTTAAAAAAGTTAATGCTTATGTTAATGACCTACCTGGAAAGGAGCATAATCTCCTAAGTGTGTCTTTTTCCATTAAATTGGTTGTCTGGTGGTATGATTTAGATGACATACAAATTTCTGTGTTAGCATTATATTTTTATTATTTTTTATTTTGGTATCATTAATATACAATTACATGAGCAAAATTATGGTTACTAGACTCCCCCCATTATCAAGTCCCCACCACATACCCCATTAGAGTCACTGTCCATCAGTGTAGTAACATGCTATAGAATCACTACTTGTCTTCTCTGTGCTATACTGCCTTCTCCGCGCCCCACCTACATTATGTGTGCTAATCGTAATGCCCCTTTTTACCCCTTATCCCTCCCTTCCTACCCATCCTCCCCAGTCCCTTTCCCTTTGGTAACTTAGTCCATTCTTGAGTCTGCTGCTGTTTTGTTCCTTCAGTTTTTGCTTTGTTCTTATACTCCACAGATGAGTGAAATCACTTGATACTTGTCTTCCTCCACCTGGCTTATTTCACTGAGCATAATACCCTCTAGCTCCATCCATGTTGTTGCAAATGGTAGGATTTGTTTTCTTCTAATGGCTGAATAATATTCCATTGCATATGTGTACCACATCTTCTTTATCCATTCATCTACTGATGGACACTTAGGTTGCTACCATTTCTTGGCTATTGTAAGTAGTGCTGCAATAAACATAGAGGTGCATATGTCTTTTTCAAACTGGGCTGCTGCATTCTTAGGGTAAATTCCTAGGAGTGGAATTCCTGGGTCAAATGTTTTCTATTTTGAGTTTTTTAAGGAACCTCCATACTGCTTTCCACAATGGTTGAACTAATTTACATCCCCACCAACAGTGTAGTAGGGTTCCCTTTTCTCCACATCCTCGCCAACATTTGTTGTTGTTTGTGTTTTGGATGTTGGCCATCCTAACTGGTGTGAGGTGATATCACATTGTGGTTTTAATCTGCATTTCTCTGATGATTAGCAATGTGGAGCATCTTTTCATGTGCCTGTTGGCCATCTGAATTTCTTCTTTGGAGAAGTGTCTGTTCAGATCCTCTGCCCATTTTTTAATTGGATTATTTGCTTTTTGTTTGTTGAGGTGCATGGGCTCTTTATATATTTTGGATGTCAGTGCCTTATCGGATATGTCATTTTTGAATATATTCTCCCTGTGTTAGCATTTTAAGTTCTTCAAGTATTACTGGCATCGTAGGAGCCAGAAAGAAGTTACTTAATAGTTGCTTTTAATTTCAGTGATTAACATGCTGACCCATATGTTCAGATTCCTGCACTAGGCTCCTTAGGATTCTTTAGGGACCTAAGAGCTTCAGGTTAGTGTTTGTGTCTGCTTTTTTTCCTTTCTATTTAACTGAACTCAAACATAAGCTCTCTTTTGTTTTAAAAGGAGGCAAGCCTTCTTTTTACATTTTAATTTTTTAAATCAGCTCAGTCTGTACCTTGGTGGGAAAGAAATACCTAAAGCAGTGAAGATAGTTTTCCTTTCTGTTTAAATTGAGCTGCGATTCAGATTACCTCATAGTAATAGCGCACTCAGACTGCACACGCCTCTGCTCTGCCGCTTTGCTGTGTGGTCTTGAGAAGTTCACTTAGTTCACTTAACCTCTTTAGTCCATAGTGTTCTCAGCTATAAATGAGTGGTTTAAACTGTATTCCAGAGAGCCAGCTCTCAAGATTCATTAATTTCCTTCCACCTTCTTAGAAGGTTTGTTTTTAACTGGAACCATTTGCCATCATGGGCTGCTTCCCACTGAGCAAATTTATAAATTCTAGATTTCAGGAAGGAATTTGTTTTCCTCTTTGTGAGAGCTACTTCGGGGAAAAAAAGATGATTATGTAGCAAGGCCTACAGAAATTAAACCATTCATTCATTTAAAAAAAAACATTCATGGGCTGGCTCATGGAAGAGGCATTTTGGCTGAGCAATGAAGTAGGAAAAGGATTTAAACATAAGAATATGAAGGAAGAGCTTTCTGGAGAGAGAGGTCAGTACGAAGAAAATACCGCAGCTGGAAATGACGAGAAGCACTGAAATGTTTGCTGTGTCTGGAGCAAGTAATGGAAGAGGCAGCTGAGAAGTTGGATTAATATCAGATCCTGGAGACCCTCAGATGTTAGACTCAAATTGAAGAAGAATTGAACTTTATCCAAGCTTTATAAATAAAGTAAAACACAAGTCTTCTCTTGTTGATGTCTCTTCATTACTGTATGGCACATAGTAGACACTCAATAAATATTGTTTGCTTGAATGAAAGGAAGATTTTTGAGAAAGGGAATGAAATAATGATCACCTTTAAAGGGATTTTACTTGTCAACCATGTAACAACTAGACCTAGTCTGATTTCATTTACATAAGTAAGGCACTAGAGGGGCCCTGAACTTGGCACCCATTATCTTGGGTGGCAGAAGAGGGGAGGAATCAAAGGTGGCTGAGGTTGATTCTGGGTAACAGAGTGGGCGATACCAGATTTTGTGTGCTTTCTCATCTCTCTTAAATACACTTGAGTTCAGGGACCCTGTCAGATTGAACACCTTGCATGAACAGGTTCTCAATAAATATTGCTGAAGGAGTTAGTATGTGGTAGCAAACCTGATTTTGCCTTTAGTGTTTGAGTACTGGTAGTGATTATGATATCAGAATTATTGAGCTACTTCACCTGTAGGTAGAGATTCAAGTACTCTCATGCCCATTCATACTAGTTGATGTTTTTATCTGAAGATAATTCCATTATTATAAGCTCTGACTGAAAACTTAAGTTGATGTTGACTTAGATGTCTCAGTTATGTTAGATTTACTCAATAATAGTAATTATATGAATAATTATTATATTAACAATTGATTGTATGCAGGGTGAATTTAAAACCAGGAAGTTTCCAAATACCTATGTATATAACATTTTCAACTCATCTGTATCATGTTCAAGGCAGTTGATGTGCAAGACATTGTAGTAGATACTGATAAACAAAGATGAATAAAACAGTCTGTACCTTTAGGAGCTCACAGGACATATGTAGAGTAAGCTAAGCAGACTGACTTCAAGTGCCATGAAAAATACAGACGCCTTTAGAAGAAACATGATGAACAGAGGCCTCTGAATACCCAGGCTTGGTAGAGAAACAGTAATTGAGGCCTTGAAGAGTGGAACTCTTGCAAATAGATGTAGGCAAAGGATGCTTCAGACCAGAAAACAGCAAGCATCATAGAACATTGATTGTGGTGGGGAAGATACAGCTGGAGCAACAGATAAGGGATGTACTGGGGTGGGCTCAAAATCCTTGGCTGATTGGACAAATTTCTCTCTGCAGGTTTTAAAGGGAAGAAAGGCTATACGGTTAGATCTGAGATTTGGGAAAATTTATTAGTTGGCACGTGAAGGATAAAATTATAGTGGAGAGGCAAGTTGCTTGTCAAGTTGTATCATCCTAATACTCCAGGAAAAAACAAGGAAGGTGACACCTCAAGGAAGGATTGTAGGGAAAGCAAAGGATGTCCAGGGTGGGGTGGATTATATAAAATATAACCCGTATACAGGGAGTATAGAGTATAGAGAATCTGCTAACTAGATTTTATTGGAGATCTGTATGGGAAGGAAGATTTTAAAGGATGTTCTAAAGTTTAAATTGAACATCTCAGAGCATAGGAATCAATAAAGTAAAAAGCAAAAATAGGAGCAAAAGAAGATTTTTAAGAGGAAGATGAGTTCAGTGTGAACATGCTGATTTTGATTCTAAGTTGCTCATGGATCTTTCTTGGATGGGAGGCATTTGGCAAGCAGTTGAAATTAGCCTGTACCATCATGTTATTTTCATCCCGCAAATATTTTCAGCCCCACACCTATGTTCTTTCTATGCAGGGCAGTTCAGGAGAGAGGGCAAGGTTGAGATGTATAGTTTTTGTTGTGCACAATTGACCCACGTGTGGGCAACTCCTATTTTTTCCAGCCTTATTCTAAGGTAGCACATATGAAAAAATGATATAGTATGTTTAGTCTTACATACATTTTCTTATTATTGCTGTTTTTATGAAAAATAAAACATTGTGACTTAGGTGGTGCTTTTGCACTTATGACTCTTGCTGTCTTGTTCTTTCCATGTCACAAGGTCAAATAATGTGACAAGCTCGGTCCTTGACAGCTGAGTTGAATTTTGTTGCAGGTCCCGTTCTTTCGCCTGCATAATGTGTTTGGTGTTTTTGCCCTCAAAGTGTACCACCTATATGGCAAAGCTTAACCTTTCAAGTCATTCTCCCCGCCTTATATCAAACTTTTATCTCTAGTCCCTTTAAAAATTACTATTACCTGCAGGCAGGCAAAATGTTACAGATTCAGTCTTTATGGATATTGGTACCGAAGGACAAGAGTTGAGCTCAACATTCAACAAAGATTTAAAGAATGCTTTATGTTTCAGGAGGCCTGCTCGTGCTCAATTGTATTATGTAACTTATGTAAAAGAGTTACATATGTTTATACTTCAGTACAAACCTTTCTTAGGCTTTTACTTCTATAAACGTTATTTTACTTGGATTTTTCATATGATCCTCTCAACAATCATGGGGTAGATCCCGCCCCCAAACACACACACATTCTGCCAGTGAGGAAGTTGGCTCAGAGAGGTTTGTCAGGGCTCAGGGGAGCATGGTCTGCCACCTAGGTTACCTGATTCCAAATCCTTTTTTTTTTAATAATAAAATATTTTGACCAGTGGTAAATTGGAGTGGCTTATCTGCCAGTTGAAAGGCATACTATATCTTCCTTTTTAGAATTTCATTTGGTGCTATCATATGACCCTCTAAAGTTACTAAATTGGCTGAATATAAAGCTCCCATAGTCTGGTCGTTTCTCAGTCTCAAAGCCATGTTCCTGCAGCAATTTGTGTCGTTTCCACGTGTGTATGTGTGTCTGTCTGCAGGTAGATATGCATATCTTTAGGACTATTGATGAGCACCGCCCCCACCCCCACCCCTCCCAGCAGAAAGCACCTGTATTTGGATCTGTGGACAGTCCTGCTTTCTGGTCTTCCCTTGTGTGACCTTTATTTACTGAAGGAAAGAAGGCAGACCTGCTCCTCTGCTTAGAATACTGCATTTCACCTGTGGCTTTCTATGAATTTTAGAGATAGTTGGCCCTGTGATTTCCTTTCCTCCCTTTACCTCCCCTCTCCTCCCTTCTTTCCCTGCTTCTTCCTTCCTTTCTTCCATCCTTCCTTTCTTCCATCCTTTCTTCCCTCCCTTCCTTCCTTTTTAAAAGTCTGGTCTCTAAAAGAAACTAGATAGTAGACCATGCCTGCTTTAAGAAATAGACATTATTGTAGCAAAGGACCAGAAACACCCATCCCTTGAGCTTTTTAGGTGCAAAAATGTAAAAATGTTTTCGAGGAAGGCCAAGATTTTAAAAAAATGTTCTGTTTATAATCTTTTTCTGGGGATTTGACTTGTCTGGCCTCATCATGTACGTATCTGTCTTCACACTCATAACTTTATTAACTTTTTAATATTGTGTCAGTAAGTATTAAGAGGTACTTTAGCCATAAGTATGCCACATCGTATGTTTCATGTTTCTCTCTCAGAACAGGGAAATTTGGACAGTCCTCTTGCCTCTCCAGCATGTATATGCATGAGAGATTGAACTCATTCATTTCCAAGGTCATCTGCTAACTCTGAGGTTCGCAGTGCTTCTCTTTCTTGTCTCTGTCCTACCACTCACAGTTGTCTGCTATTTGCTAACTACTCAATGTATGCAGGAAGAAAACACACAGATTCACAATCCCTGATCTCTAGTCCTGGGAAGTCCCAGCCTCTTAAGTTTTCTGCATTTATTCATGCAGTGGGCATTTACTAAACTTCTACTCTTCACAGGCAGACTCTGGGCCAGGCCCTGGGGATAAGCATAGAAAAGAATCTCTCTCTTTGTATCTTTCTAGGAAAGGAAGAAAATACACAAATACATAACTGTAAGAGTGTTAAATCCGTATTAGAGGCCAAGTGGCAGGATGGACAAGGGCTAGGGAACAGCACAAATGGAGCCTGTGGATCACGCCAGGCCTCTGCCCTCCTGCTTGTGTTCTCTTTCTATTTCCAGACACTCTTCTTTCTCTCCTTCATGCACCCCCGCCACAACCTGGTGATGAGGAAGATAAATTAATGTTTAATATGGTTGTGGATCCACTTTCAGTTCCCCTCGATGTCATGTGTGCAATTCTCCAAGCTTGTGTGAGAAAGCAGATTAAAGGGGTAACACCATCACTTTGCATCTAGATGTGAGGCACAAGATCATAGCAGGGCTTCCTCTCCATGAGACATGGTGGGGAAATGGTGAGAAAGAACTATGGCTGGCATGCAGGATACTTAGACTTTAATGGAGAGGGAGAAGTTTCATTGCTCTGAAAGCCTTACCTTCCAAGAGCATTTAAAACAAGCCCTTGTTTCCACTCTGGCTGAGTTGCTGAACCTTGAAGGTTTAATCCTTATTACTGATAAGAACAAAAAGAATGTGACTTATCTCTCCAATCTCTGCAGAGATGGAAGGAAAAACCATTTCTCGGAACATGATTACACGTTATTTGACAGCTTTTCGGTTTGCCCATTAATTTAGGTGTTTGAATAAGTAAACTTGGTTGGGGGGGTTCGAGTATCATTTACTTTATAAATGTGATAGTTCCTTTTTGAAGTGATCCCGCTCTTACCCCTTTCCTCCACCATCCAAACAGAGTTTAAATATTTGCCAGTGCAGATGTTTGATTTTTATCTGAGTTCTTTCTTTGTTTAACTTTATCCTCATGGGTGGTTAAGTGGAAGATAAGGGGGTTCTTGTTTAATTCTTTTCAACTGGCGTTGCTCAAATATTTGGAGAGCAGACACTTCCCACAAAGAGTGAGCGGGGAGCCTGGTTGAATGGAGGTGAAGTGGAATATCTCCCTGTCCTAGGGCAGTAAACCAGACACTGGTAGGCTGTTGCTGGGGCCTGGGGGTCTTGTAGCCATGGGTGGTTCTCAGTGTCCAGACCTTCTTTTAAAGGCTCTGCAGCTACTGGTTAAGGGGTTTTGCCTTCTCTGCATCCCAGAAAAATGTGTGCTCTTCTAAAACGGAGCTTGGTAGCTCAGTGGCACTGGCAGGCGGGACCTTTCGTGCTGTGTCCTCCTTTGGAAGCCTCACAGCATTCATTGCATGCCAGCTTCTGTTTTGTTTCCAGAAGAAAGAGTAATTTTTTTCTATTTAACCTTTTGCACCTGTCTCAGCAATTCAGCAGTGATTAAAAACGAGCAAACAAGTGAAAAATAGCCCTTACCCCTTTAGCTATCATCATATTGCCTTTGTTTATGGACTCAACTATCAGTTTAAGCCTTGCTCTTCTGAGAGATCTGCAGGGATTTTCTTTTAAAATTATTACCTTAAAAAATGTGTCCATGAACAAGTCAGCATTTCACCACTGTCCTTGGAACACACACTGTGGGTGTGATTTTTGTGTGCTCTGTGACAAATTGGGCAGGCTTTGCTGGGAATGTTGAGGAAAACCCAGGGTTCTGAGTGATTTGCCTGGCAAATCACCTTCCATAGGAAATTTAAATAAAGACCAAGAAAGAGATTCAGGAAGTAAACCCCAACTGGCATATGTGCCTCTCTCCTTTATATCTTTTTCTTTCTAAACTGGGACTCCACTAAAAAGTTGATTTACACTGTGAATCGAGACTGAATGAAATCCAATTGGAACTCACTTGAATGCTGTTTTGATGTAAGATTCAAAGCTTCTGCAAATTTATTTTATCTTCTACATTTGCTGATCTCCTGCTTGTAAATCCTGTTGAAGGAGAATAAAAATGACTACAGCCTGATGGGAATTAAATGTCTGAAGTTCAAAGCAGTTTGCACATCAGAGCAAACGTCAATCAAATGAACATCTTGCAAGCCAGGCAGGGAGTGAATTTCTCCATGGGGAAGAGATCAAAGTGGGAGTCACAGTTCTGTTTTCTCCCTCGGGATGCAGTTTCGATCAGTTGTTCATGAAACTAAATCCAGAAGGAAGTTTTTTTTTTTAACTTAAGGGGGTAGGAAAGATGGAGTTATTTCCCTTGAAACTGAATTTCAGGCACTGGTTTTATCTTCTGAAGATAAGCATAGAAAGCCGTCATAATCCAATATCTCCTTTTTTTTTAGAGTGACAGTCTATTGGAGATTTAGGTAGGATTGTTTTCTTACTGTTATTATCTTTATATCTGTGCTTTAAAAAAGTAAATTGAATTGCCAGTTCATTTTATAGGAAAACCTAATGTTGCACCAGATCTTGACCTTTCTATAAACCTGGAATTATAGAAATGTGACTGGCAGCTAATATACTTCTCAATGAAAAATCTTTTAGGTAACCTCTAAGAGTAACTGACATGTTTTTATAAAATATCAGAAGCATGAATTTTACATTTCTCACAGTCTCCAAATCAGGGTGAATAGCACATTTCTTTTTATAAATCATTTTTCTAAAAGGCATATGTGCATAAAATGTGTTCCTATCTTAGGCAAGATAACCATTCCTCTGGGGCCAGGAGGGAGCTAATGTGACAAGGATGGCTCAGCAAATTTTGCTTCTGTGTTTGGAGTCCGGAGGAGAAGCAGGTGTTAGAGTGAGTGTGGGCGAGTGGAGGGTGGAGAGATAATCAGAAGGGTTTTGCTCTTGTAATTACTTCTCCTAGTGAGCTCACCAGCTCAGGACACATTGTTCTCCTGTGTCTCTTCAGCTCTGTTGACACCTGCTTGCTCACCTGACTGGCATGTCAGTGGCATAAGCTAGGATAAAAGCAGAGTGAGGCTTATTTGTAGGCATTTCATGTTCACTCAATGGCTGAGGTTCCGCATATGTAAGAGAACTCAAGACAGTTGAGTGTATTGTGAGACCATCACCACTTAAAGAAAAACAGCAAGAAGCAGGAAGAAGGGGAGTGGTCGTTGTATCTCTGAATTCTGTAAATATTGGAATGTGGGGGCTTGATAGAAGTAAATTAACTTAAAACCACTAGTATTCTCTACCTGCTGATTACCTAGGGAGCAAGACTTAAATCAAATTCTTAAATGAGCTAATAATCTGTTTTATCCCTTCCTAGTAAACTTGCAGGACCCAGATGTGCTTGAGCTAACAAGGTAATAGGTCAAGTTGCCCTATGGCTGAGGTTCTCCTGCAAGGTGGCCATTTAATTCTAAAACATCAGGATTGTTCTGTGGATTCCTTCAGAAAAATAAGTTTTCAGGTATTTTACATTTTATCTTGGGGTCAAGTTTGACCTGTGGAAGGCTGTGTATTTGCACACTAGCTGGGGCATCCCTGAGAGGTTTTGGTATTTTGCCTTGCCCACATTTACAAAAGAATTTAAGTAGGGGCCATTGTCCATTATGTTATTCAGCATCCTGTATTCATTATCCTGTGTGAGAATTTTTCAGAATTTTGTGCAATTTCCTCTGTTTTGGTTTTTTTATATTTCTATTTTATTATCTTTGTTGTATATACGCCATTTGTCCAAGGTCCTCAGATTACCAGAATGCCAGGATCTTTCTCCCAGAGAAGAAAGTTGTAGAAGAAAAACGAGAAAGCTGGTATGGGCCGACACAGGTCTGCTGTACCTCTTTTCCATGCAAAGAATGTGCATGTTTGCTCTCCGGTCCGGCTGGAGCTTCTGGCTGCCCCCTGGTTCCCTGAAACCTCTCTGATTTCATTGGCGAATGAGAAGGGAGCTGGAGGCTTTTCTAGAATGAAATAATAAAAAGTAACCCCCAAAATGCCAGTAGTGAACATTTTTAAATCTAAGTTCCTACAGTTAATAGAAAACACCTGTCTTACTATCTTCTTCCTCTGCATCCTCATCTTTTTCCATAGCGTTCTTTCTGCGTAGCTGTCCACTGTGAAGCCTTATGTTCAGGGGCTGTCATTTTCCATTAAGTAAAAAGCAAAGGCTTCCCCTTAGCCCTGCGGTCTTTCAAAGCAATCCTTCTTTTGAGAGAAATGAATTTTGATTCAGCTGTTCTAGACAACGTTAACGATGATTAATTCGTTCATTTATTGAACGTACCCATAATGAATGAGAGCTCAAATATATGCTCACCACATCGTGGTTCTGCTGCTTCCCATCTGCGAGCCTTGTGCTTCTTAATTTAACATTTCTGTGCCTCAGTTTCCTGGTCTCCAAACGGAGATAATAATAGTATTTCCCTCTGGGTTTGTGAAGACGAGATGACTTAATCCATGTAAAGCACTTGGAATATATTTGACATATAATAAGCACTTAGTAGCTATTAGTTATTATTATCACAAATACTTTCAATATTAGTTGTTATTATTATTTATTAAATGCTTGCTGTGTACCAGGCTCTTAAGAGCCATTTTCTAATTTAATTCTTAACACAACCTTATGAAACAGGCATTTTTGTTTTTTTAATTGATATATAGTTGTTATACAACATTATATTGGTTTCAGATGTACAACAGAGTGATTTGACAATTACATACATTACTAAATGCTCCCCATGCTAAGTGTAGTTACCATCTGTCACCATGCAAAGCTATTATGATATTATTGGCTATATTCCCTATGCTGTACTTCCATCCTTGTGACTAATTTATAATTTGAAGTTTGTACCTCTTTATCCCCTCCCCCTGTTTTACTCATCCCACCCCACCTCCTCTATGGTAACTTCTAGTCGGTTGTCTGTGTTTATGAGTTAATGAAATAGTATCACCATTTTATAGATGAGAAAAAGGGATGCTTAGAAAATGTAAGTTATGTGCCAGAGTTATACAGCTATAAGCAGTTTAAACACAAACTCCAATCTAGGTCTGTGTATCTCTCAAGCCCATGCTCCTGACCATGACAGTCATGCTCTGTCAGGGTGGCCATGCCTTGTCCATAACAGATGTTTAATGATTGTGATTGAGTAAAATATCCAGAGCTTTCCACTGTTGTATCTCTCTGCCCTTCATCATTAGTTAATCACCAATAAGAATTTATGGAGTAATACATTCATAGCAATGTGCTAGACCTGAGAGAGAAAGATAAATCCTCAAGTAACTTAAAGACCCAATTGAGGAGAATAGGATTTCTCAAATAAATGAAAGGTTTTAGAGAGAATTCAAGTACTGCGTGGTAGGGTTTAGACAATAAGGTTTCTATAACAAAATCTCTTGGCACCTCACCCCTCAATATATTTGGTACAGGGGGTGAGATTAGTAAGACCATTGCTCATTATTTATAATAAATTCTGTTGTAAAGTTTTTATTGATTAATATTTTGTTGATATAAACAATCTAAAACCAGTCAGTCTGTACCTAATGGATGTCAACTATGATGATACTTTGTTAAGTCCAATTACAAAACAATGTAAAAAATAGGAAAAGAAACTCAAGCATGGAATTAAAATGAAGAATGGCACTAGTCAGTTTGGAGGAGGAAGGGCTCATCACAGGTGAGAACTGACAGGAGAATTTTCAGGAAGGAAGATGAGAAAAGCTGTGCTTTGTAGAATGGGTACCATGAGCACTGGACAGTACACAGTTGGGATCCAACAACTGAGGGATGGTTGGAACTATAGGTTGGGAGACAGAGGGAAGAGGAGGTTGGGTAGATTATTGATGGACAAGTACTATGTTGTGAAACCTTTTTATGACTCATAAATGTTTGCTGAGCACCTACTCTTGTTAATGAGTAACTTCTATTTTTATTGTTATAAAAATGTTTCCTTTAATGCTGTTAGAAGTGATGTTCTCAGTACAGAAGGGGAAACAACCTATAAAAATCATCCCGCTGGTGCCCAGCAGAAAGCTTTCGTTTCACAAAGGCCCAGGGAAAATCAGTATGCTCAGCGCTGGCTTCAGCCTTCGCTCAGGTCCTGGCTGTGGAGGGTCCATCCAGGGGAACGGGGCTGTCTCCAGGCTCACACTTCTCCCAGAAGAAGTTGTCGGGAACTCTCTTGAGTTGTCTTCTAGCAAGTTCCTTCTGATGTCACTTAAAGTACCAGTGTGGTGTGTATGCTTATTCATGAACAGGGAGCTGGGAAGTGGGATCAGGTCTCTCTTAGGTCCCTGATTTGCTGTGTGATCCTTGGTGTCACTTTTCTCAACTGTGAAATGGGTTGGTCTAAAAGGAGTTTGTTATTTGTATAGCAAAATCCAGATGTGAGTTATAGGCTTACCTAAGAATTATTCCACTGTTTTGATCCAAATTGGAAGCCACTCTCTCCTTGGCTTCTTTGAGGCATGCTGGCAAGTACCTGTGTTTACACTGAAAGCCATTCTGCTGCTTTAGATCTAAAGGGATCTACATGGCAGGATTGGAGAGCTCTTATCCTTGGAGAGTCTGTCAAAGTTAGTAAATGAGACTCTTTCAAAGTGAATCCCAAGAATCTGCATTCCAACATGCATCCCAGGTGATTCTGATATGGCCAGACTTTCAGTAATTAGGAACCATTCATTTGAGTCATGGTCCTCAACTTGCTGGGACTTCTAGCATCTCCTAGGGAGCCCAGAACAGGGCAAGACACTGGCGCCATGGAACTTCATAGAAGGCCAGTTAGTATGAGAACCTGCTTCTGACAAGAACAATGCTAAGCATTATATATACACAGTGGTGAACAAAACCACCAAGACGTGGTACCTGCCCTCAAGAGGATCTCGACTATTCATGTAGCCATAAAACTCTATCCACAAAGAGAAAACACATAAATGGAGCCATAAAAATAAATTACGGCACATGCTTCGAGAGAAGAAGGAGCCACTTGACTTAGACTAGGATGTCGTCCTCAGTTGGGATTGGACTTTCCGAGGAAGTGATGAGTGAACAGAGACCTGAAGGATGACTAGGAAAATAATCAGGAGAATCTTCTAGACTTGTACTGTCCAGTATAGCAGCCACTGTTCAGTGAATATTTACATTAGGTTAAACAGACTAGAAAGTTGAGTGTCTCAGTTACATTAGGCACATTTTAATTGCTCACTAGCCACCTGTGGTGACCATATTGGGCAGTGCAAAATCCTGATTTTTATCATCTCAGAGGATTCTCTTGGCCTGTTCTGACCTTGGCCAGGAGTGATGAAGCAAGTCTGGCATGCCACCTGTTTCTGAAAATCACGTTTAGTGGAACTTAGCCACACTGATCCTTTCATGAACTCTCGTTGGCTGCTTCCACACTACGGTGGCAAAGTTGAGTAGTTGTGGCAGAAACCATATAGCCCACAAAGCCTGAATATTGTCTGGTCTTTTATTAAAAAGTTATGTGAGGGAATAGATTTAATGTAGCTAGCTAGGGCAGGGAGAACAGGTGAGTTACTGGTATAATGCTACTCTTGCTTCACAGATGTTCAAATGCTAAAACGAGAGGGAGACAGTCGGATTATGTTGCTTTGCCAGCATGCACGCAGGCAGCTGCTGATGCATTAATCTCTTCTTTTCCCTCCATCTGTGGCTGTTGAGGTAGCAAGCTTCTCGTCTAGACAAACTGGAGCAAGTCCAAGAAAGCACCCACGTTGGTGAAGCAACTGTGTCTGTAGAGGCACAGTTAACAATGTTGGTATAATTGTCTACTGGGTTAGAGGCTAGAATAAAGTTCGCTTAAAATCTAGTGACCTCCTCCTTTGCGATGATACGTATCAAAACAAAACTGTTTGACTTATGCTTTGGAACGTATCATATGAAAACCTAACTCCTTTCTTATACAACCAGTTCAATACAGTAATAATTATATATTATGAGATGTGATGAAGACATAATCAAAATTCATGTGAATAATGAAGTGGGTCTTGATTTTTAGGAGTGTTTCTCCTTGGTTATAGAGCTTCCTTACTGTGTTAATGGAATTTTATTAAAGGCATTCATCATCTGAAGTACACATGTTAACACAAGTTTTAAAAATGCCTTATTTCAGACTGAGTTTATTTGGAGGAGATTCTTAGCAACTTTATGAATCTTCTCAGTATCTGAAATTTAAATAAATAATACCGTGAAGTTACAAAGTAAATAAGTTATTTAGAAGTTCAGGATTTTTCTTTTTGTTATGTTACTTCACTTAAAAATTAAATTCACTTAAAAATACCCTTAGTGACTATATATAAACAAGTTGGTGCATTTTCCTGTTATTTTCTTATGTGTTGTTTGCTCTTGCAAATGCGTCATTGATTATCAGAAAGTTATTGATGAGCTACTAGCCAAACTATTGGCATTGCTCTATCACTGGAAATCAAAAATGACCTTGGCCTTATTTATATTACAATCTAAAAGGTGCATGCTCTCTGTCATGTACTATGGCAGGAACTAAGGTACAGTATTTATAATCTTCACAGATTTGGAAATTTTAAAAATAAGTTTTATCATCTCTTTGTATTTTCCAGATAAGAAAACAGGTTCAGGCAAATTTAACAATGTATTCAGAGTCACATTTAATAGTGACAGAGCAGGGATTCAAATCCAGATCTTTCCTGCTCCTTTCTGTCTATTTTTGTTCTGGGTTATTGGTTTTCAGGTAGGATAATTAAAAGAATTGTTTTGTAATTGGAATCTGAATTAAAAATTCAGAGCTCAAATCTGAATTTTTAAAATACTTAACTGAATTTTGTCAAGTTGGTTTTTTGTATGATTCTATCAATTGTACCCAACTCAGACTCATTGGGGGAAAAGTCAGCTTAAAGGATGTTTTTTTTTGTCTCCTTAGAATTGAACATGATTTCTAAAACCTTCTAAATGAAGATGTTCTTTCCTTCACTGTTATGAAGAGATTTTTTTTAATATTTAAAATCTAAATCATAATTTCACTGTTTATGAACTGACATATTTGTATGAATTATATATGTATGACATATAGTATGAAGTATTATTTTCGTTTGTTTTTCTGGATTGAATAACCGCCAAATAAATTTTGCTAATTCTCTTGTTGTTTCAGATTTGATGGGAACTTTAATACCAATGTATCTAGAACAATTAGTTGTGATCGGCTTTCTACTACAGTTAATAGCCGAGCCTTCAATCCAGGACGAGACTTAAATTCAGGTCAGTAATCTCTTAGTTGTATAAAGCTTAGCTATGTTCCACCAAGTTGGATAAATGTGTTGCCTTAGGCTTTTTCCTGTATGTTTTGAAGTAAAAATACCACATACTTAAAATTGGATATTTCTTTCTGGAAAGTTGCTACTCAAAAGAGGGAAGGAAGAAGAAAATTGAGCTGATATGTATTGAGCATTTACTAAACAGTTATATGCATGGTGCATGCCATATTCATTGCTAGGCTCCTCAATCCATTTACTCACCTGTAAGGAGTTTTACATTGGTGATTTTGAGACCCAGTTACCTTTGTATTAGGAATTGCTGTATTTCATTTTAATTCTCTGTTTATAGTTTTTAATTGGGGGTTTTTAGGAAGAATGATGAGAGAGCTCTTCTACTAATTAACAGTGCCATGATGCTACATTTTGAGGCTGAACTTTCTTCCTGGTCTTGTTGGAACTCAGTCATATACAGTAACAACAACCACCTGAGTACCTGTATATATAGTTACACGTAGTTCTAAAGTGACCTACGCTCTCTGCTTTCTGGCCCTGGAGTTTCAGTCTGTATTTCTCACCCTATTCATCTTGTTATGTACATTTATTGGTGGGCCTCTTCCCCTTTGAAGAGCTGGAAGTGTCATTAGAAATCACCTACCAGCCTCAATATTCAGATTTTTACCAAGAAATAACTTGAGGCTCAGAAGGGTCCTAGGACTTCCCTTGCTACTGGAGAGATGAAGGATCTAACCCTTAAACCTGAAGAGCATTATTACCCAAATACCAGATCCCTTGCAGACAGATAAAACCCAGGAGAGAAGCCAGAGGACCAGAATATTTACTTTTAGATCCCCATCTAGTTTCAGTCCAGGGGAAGAATTGTAGTCTTTGGGAATTGTATACACAAACCAGGTAATCTATTAAGTCTGCAAGGAAAGAACTGTAAGCTTTATGTTGCTGAAGGATAATAAAACTGTAGCTGCTAGCTAAATGGTCCAACCTATATCTGGCAGGCCCATATTGTCTATATCAATATATAATGGACTCAGTCTTTTTTTTTTTTATTGGACAGAGAAGCTGGAGGCCTTCTGGAGCAGGTGGGGCTAACCACTAGGAAGGAAGCTCAACAAGTGTTTTTTATAGAGACTAACTGGAGAGAGTAGAGAGGGGCATGTAATGGTCAGAGAAAATGAATTATGGAATATTCTATAGCTGACACAGTTCACAGAGCTGGAATTTAAGTTTTCTGGTTCCCAAATTTGGTACTTACCCTCTTGCCCTCAAATATAACATATGACATATTGCTGAGTCTGAAGGTTTGAGGTTGAAAGAACAGTCTTTGAATTGGATCAGGTTTAAATGTGTCCCAGAAATACACAGTGTAATCCAACATTTTGTGTAGTTAAATTTTTTATAATACATATTAACTTGTGGGCCATTAAATAAAAATAGTGCATTACTCCTTTATACAGTTGACCCTCAAATAACACAAGTTTGAACTGTGTTGATTCACATATATGTGGATTTTTTTTCAATAAGTCTATTATAAAAATTTCAAAGATTTGCAACAATTTGAAAAATATCTATTTTCTCTAGCTTACTTTATTGTAAGAATACAGTACATAGTAATGTGTTAGTTAACTGTATATATATCAGGAAGGGTTGTGGTCGACAGTAGGCAGCTAGTAGTTAAGTTTTAGGGGAGTCAAAAGTTATATGTGGAATTTCAGCTGCATGACCCTGCATTGTTCAAGGGTCCAATGTATCTATTAGATCTAGAATGACTCACACATAAATGTTAATAATTATCTTGTAATGATGCAACAGTGAGGTATTTTTACTTACTAATTTTCTTAATTTTAAACTAAGTATGCAGTGCTTTTATAATCAGGGGAAACATGAAACAAGAAGGAAGTATAGAGTACTTTCCAGTGTCTTTCCATTCCTTTCTAGCAGACAGTACATTTCTTCACACATCTCTGATAGTAGGTCCTCAGTCTGGTGTTGAGTTTCTAGGTAAAGCTCTGTTACCATCCTGGCAGTGTGACCAGGACGATGAGAAAGTGTAGGCTGGAGCAGGCTGAGGAGGTGTGCGCTCACTTGGCAGCCAGAGCAGTACTCTCCTGCCAGGATCACTCTTCCCAGTGGACAAGACCCAAGTTCCCACTGCCACAGCCAGGGCTGCATATCCTCATTGCCTTGTTGTACATCTGTTCCTTGTTTCTAACAGTGAGTGAGTGTATTGTTGAGGTCTCTGCATCATTAAGAGTTTTTATGATTGTGTCTTTTTCTCTTACTGAATACAGAAGCCGTTCTGCCAGGTAATGGCCTCCTACCTCCTAACTGGAATGAATAAGTACAATAAGAATTCACCCAACAAATATCTATTAAGCACCTTCTATGTAGTAAACACCCTCCTTTGGACTAGGTTAGCTGTAAACAAAAGACTTATATTCTGGGAACTGGGGTCATAGATCCTAAGCAAATGGATATGTAAATAGATGTGTCAGTTGATGAATGTTGCAGAGGAAAAGTAACATGGGATGAGACCTAGGGGGAACTTTTGGCTGGGAGTGGCATGGGGTGGAAGGGAGAAGGAGTCTTATTTTATTAAAGGGCCTACCCGTGAGATCTGAGTAAGGGGGTTATAAACCATAAGGATAGCTGGAGGAAGTGTGCCCCAGGCAAAAGTTTTGAGTTGGGAAAATGGGGTGCTTAGGAAGAGCAAGGAGCATCTGTAACTGTGGGTCAGTGAACAGGATGGAGAGTAGAAGATGATTAGGCTGGAGAGGTGATTGGGGGCCAGGTCGCCAGAAGCTCCACTCTGCCAACTGTTTTAAGGACTTTAGCTTTTGCTCAAACTGAGACAGAAGGCCATGGTGGTGGGAGGAGGGAAGGGTTTACACAGAGCAGACATGATCTGACTGATGTTAGGAGGTTTATGGGCTGCTGCGGCAAGAATAGACAATAGCAAGGCAAAGATGGAAGCAAGGTTATTCCAAAATCCAGGGGCAGGTGATGCTGACGGCATTGATGGCGTAGTACAGTGGAGGTGCAGGTTTGAAGGTAGAAGCAGTAAGGATTCGATCGCTAATTGAGTGGGGTTGGGGGATGGGTGTGAGAGCGAGAGGAGTGTCAGGAAGGACACACAAGATATTTAGCCCTATCCGTGAGAGGGACAGCGTTGTCATTTACTGTGATGGGGAACACTGGAGGATGAGCAGGGGATCATCATTTCGGTTTTAGAAAAGTCTCATAGGCAGTTGGATATACAAGTCTGGGGAATGGGCCCAACTGGAAATATAAATCTGAGATTCCTCAAGTACAAGTAATGCTTACATCCTGAGATTCAGTAAGATCACATAGCAGGTGGCTGTAGGTGAAAAAGAGAAGAGGTCCAGGGACTGAGTCTTGGGACACTATACCTCTTGGAGGTCACTGAAATGGAGAAGAAGAGGAAAGAGTAAAGGAATCTGAGAAGGAAGTTAATCTAGGAGAACCAAGAGAGTCATTGGTCTCCCTGAAGCCACATAAAGAAAGTATTTCAAGAGGGAAGGAGACATCAGCTGTTAGATAATAAGCCCAATAAAATGATAGCTAAGAAAATGGACCATTAGATTTAGCAAAATAGAGGTTATGGATGAACTTGACAAGGGTTGTTTGATGCAACAGTAAAAGAAGAGAGAGTGTTCTAGTCAGTCCAAGCTCTTAAGAACAGAGAAGAATTGGTGGAAATAAGTATATAAACTCCTAAGGTTTGCTGGAGGTTTACATTGAGTCAAGAGAATATTATTAAGTTGAGAGAAATGACAGCAAAGTTATGTGCCCAAGGAAATGATCTGGCAGAGGAAAGCTAATTACACGGGAGGGAGAGGAGATGATTGCTAGCACCTCTTCCTTGACTAGGCCAAAGATGGTGGCGTTCGAAGTAGAGGGTCTAGCCGCACAGAGCATTCATTCTTAATAAAGGAAGGAATGAAGAGTTAAGTGTGTAAAGATGCTCATAATGATCGATGAGGTGTCAGGAACTTGAGAACATTCCCTGCTTAATGATTTCTTCTCCAAGAAATAGGAAGCAAGATTATCAGCTGAGAGTGAGGCTTGGGAAAAGAGGCATTGAAGACCCATTAGTTATAGTGAAGTTATCTTATGTGACTGAGGTTTCCCAGTAGAACTCAGCTACACAAATCATCAGGGTTCCTGACAAAATCTATTATATTACAGTATTTATTTGTGAAGGGAGAAGAGAATGAAAAATCAGGAGGTAGGGAGGACAAGGATAGTGAGGGCAGAGGTATATCATGATCAGATCTTGAATTTTGCTGTTACTTAGAGCACGTCTCAAGTGTAAGGTACTACCTAACAGTTGTTCTCAGCACAGTTGATGTAGCTAGATTTACAAGCAGTTTTGGGCAGTGTTCAGGTATTTGAGAACTGACTTGCTGTACTTGAAGTTTTGTGACATTCCACCAGGCAGTGGCTGTATCCCAAAGTCCACATTCCTGAGCAATCATTTGTAATATGAGAGGAGCAGTGGATGGTGAAGGGTGACCTCAAAGCTCCTTTACCTCCTCTCCAGCTCATGCCCCTTTTAAGAGCAGAATTAATGTACTTGGTAAGCTATCACATGTCTGATATTTACATCTGTAAGATGTCCAGCTTTAGGCTCTTTCAGACTGTATATAATCCATCAATGGGTCCCTAATTGATAACAGTTTCAGATTGCCTTTCAGACTAGCTGGAAACAGACTCACATAAATTGTAAACTATTCTTAGCTTCATCTATCCAAAACTAGGTCATGTGTCCTTCCATCCAACACACATGTGTATTCTTTTTCATAAAACTACCCCTGCCAGATCTCTACTTTCTAAATTGACTCCTTGTCCCTGATTCCATTCAAATAACTTATGTTTGACAGTGCATGGATTATATTATGGTGCTGGTAATGTTTCGCTCAAGTTCTTGCCTGCTTTTATCCCTGGTTTCTCATTATCTCTCCTCTCTCTCTTTTCCCCCCAAATTCCTCCTGAGCTATTTTCTTGTCCATAGCCTGATCCCTAAAGAGAGTTTATTTGAAGAGTCCAAGGAAAGTTGCCTCTTGCTATCTTGAGTTATGCAATTGAGGTGAGAGTACAGTGGGAGGGAGTCTTTCTTGCCAAAAATAAAAATACCTGGACTTTATTGTGTTTGATTTAAAGAGCATTTGACATTGCAAACTTCTATCTGGGTAGTATTGCCGTCTTCATTGAGAAATGGGATTCACGGGGGGGGGGGGGGCTGTAAAGGGTGTTTATAAGTCACATTTTAGCAGTGAATGCTGTAGGAGGGACAGCGAGTGGGCATTGGTGGCTGTAGACTGCTGCTAATTTCAGGAACTTCATCGCTGCTTCTGTGAATGCTGAAGACTGGCTGTATGTTTTTCTGTTTTTTTTAAATACCGTATCTTAAATGTTATATTTATTTTATAATATAAATATTTTTAAATTATCTCTTAAATATGCTAACACCAATGCTGTGCAAAGCTACATTTTACCTAAAAACCTAAACTAAAAGAATAAAAATCAACCAAACTAAGAATTTCTAGTTTGTTTTTATGCCTAATTACCCCAGCTTCATGATTAGCGTGTCATAAAAGATGTGGAAGTTCCTTATATAGATATATTATCTAAAAACTGTTCAGTCCCTTAGGAATCTAGACTTGAGTTTATGTTATTCAGTTTACATTTATATATTTGTGTGAGTATACAAATACACAAGGTTATGTGAACAAAGGGCCCTTTTCTTCACCTGGATTCCTCTTCAAGCTCTATTCCTATACTGTGAGCTCCTTCAAAGCCTACTCTTATATTTTTTCACAACAACCCTATTATACTGTTTTCAGAAGATTTTTTTTAGCCATGTATATTCTCATATAAATATACTCTCTGATACCTATGATCATTATGAATACAGCCTACTTTGTTTTTTTTTCTTAGTGGATGTATCCTGAATATTCTCTTATGTATACGTAGATAACACTTCTAAGTCATTGCAGTAATGATTGTATAGCATTGTTGAATTAACCAGTCTATCCTTGTCCGTTTTGCACTATAGCCTTGCTCCCTTGTAGGATATCAAGTGACCCTTCTATGGTTTTACTTGACCATTGTGTAGCAGTTGACATGTAAACTTTTTTTTTTTTGGAAACCCTGTCATCTTTTTTTTTTTTGTACTCTTAGATTCATTTGTGGGTTTTTTGTTTTGTTTTTTACTTTTTAAAATTTTGGTATCATTAACATACAATTACATGAGCAACACTGTAGTTCCTAGACTCCCCCCATTATCAAGTCCCCACCACACACCCCATTACAGTCACTGTCCATCAGCGTAGTAAGATGCTGTAGAATCACTACTTGTCTTCTCTGTGTTGTTCTGCCTTCCCCGTGCCCGCCCCCCTACACCATGTGTGCTAATCGTAATGCCCCTTTTTCCCCTTATCCCTCCCTTCCCACCCAACCTCCCCAGTCCCTTTCCCTTTGGTAACTGTTAGTCCGTTCTTGGGTTACCCTTTGGTTTTATAAAATTATCCTGTGTCATTTATCCTATCACTTCTTTGCTCAGTCCTTCTCCTTTGTCTCTCGAGCTCCTTTTTCTTAAAGGTGTGACATGGCCTCTCGCCACCACCTTTCTCACCTCACTGAATGGCATCTCCCTGCATGTCCTCAGGTTAGCCCACAGCTTCAGCTCTTACCAGAGGCTGCACAATTCCAAACCTCTTTGTCCCCAGCCTGGCCTATTTCTGAGTTTATTGAGTAATCAACTTCAGGACACACATTTCTCTATGATTATTCTGTAACTACCTCAAAAAGTATACAGGCAGAACAGAGAAGACAAGTAGTGACTCCGGCATCTTACTACACTGATGGACAGTGACTGCAGTGGGGTATGGGAGGGACTTGATGATATGGGTGAATGTAGTAACCACATTGTTTTTCATGTGAAACCTTCATAAGAGTGTATATCAATGATACCTTAATTAAAAAATTACACAGGCAGACAAACAAAATAAACTTTCCTCTAAACTTACTCCCCAGTCTGGGTTCACTGCTTTCCACCCAGTACTTCTCCAGGTTTTAGTTTTTACTTAACTTGAGTCAGTGACCAAAAGAGGATGTGAGTTAATGAATAATGAATGTTTCTCAAGTATTTACTACATACAAGACACTTCACTAAGCATTTACCCACGTGCTCCTCTTCTGCTTGTTGGAACAACTTAGGACATTGGTTTCATTGTCCTCTTTTCATAGAAGAGGAACTTGACTCAGATTCTGAAGTTCAAAGATGGGTCTTAAACATCCATTATCTTCTCCACTTAAGTATCCTTTGCCATACACTTAGATCTTCATTGTCTTTCTAGAAGACTAATTAATGTCAAAACCTCCCAGAAGGCTTTCCTGCTTCTGGTCTCTTTCTCAATATATCTTGCCCACTGTTACTGTGAACTCCATCGCTCAAAAACTCTGAGAGCTCCCCTTTACCTCTCAGATAAAGATGGAAGCCCTTCACCCTTACGCCTGCTCCTCCTCCTGTTCTGTGAGCCCTCCGCCACTCTATCCTCAGGGAGTCGCTTTCATTTCTTCACATCACAAGTCCCATCACTCCTCCATACTTCTGCTACATTACTGTTTCATCCTGGAATACAATGCCGCCTTCTCTGGCTTGTGATATATTGCTCATTCCTCAGGGCCCAACTTCTTTGTCACCTTCCCTGACACTTCTGGATATGAATTCCTTGTCTGTTGTAGCAGTTGGGTTTACCAGGGGACAGACTCTGAGATGGAGTCGACAGCCTGTGGGGAAAGGGAAGGAAGCAGGATTGAACAGTGGGAGAAGACAGGCTGAGATGGTCTCACTGGATCCCCTGCTGGCCCCAGGGGAGCTGAGAGCAGACGGCCCTTCCAGTTCTCTTGGCCCAGCTATAACTCTTTATTATTTTACTCTATGATACATTCTTCATATTGAATTTCAATTTTTTATGTTAGACAGTGATTTGACTTTTTGCTCCTTTTATTTTCATATGCCAAGTACCCAATCGAGTATCTTGCCTGTAACAGATACACAGTAAATATTTATTGAATGAATGAATGGAACTAGGATTGTCTTTGTGCTTTTGTTTCCTCCTTTTTATAATAGAGTAACCAAGGCCTTTGAAGGACCTTGGTGAAGAAAAGAATGTAGTTGCAGGTATACAGAGTAACACAGACTATGCAAGTGAATAGTATTCTACATTTGCATGAAACTAACTTTAGTGAGTCCAAACAGTGTACACAAGAAAATCAATCCATTATTTCTTAGTGCCTCATATACCATTTTATATTTTTATCTTATTCTTACCATGGATACCCAGGACAAGTGGCCACTCCATTTTATAGATGAGAAGCAGGCCCAGAAATGTTAACTGATCCACCTAAAGTCAAGCTACAAAATGTTGGTATTGAGATGACTAAGCATAATGTGTCATGACTCCTAGTCTAGTGGGTCCTGTACGACAGACTGCTGAAGACAGTCTGCATCCCTTCATTCTGCCTACTGACATGTCAGATTCTTTGTCTAAAACCAAACCTATGATCTTTTCTCTTCCCACCCAAATGTTCACCTCTCCCCGTGTTCCATGTGTCTGCTAACAGCAGCTTCATTTTGCTCTTTACTGAAGCTTGAGACCCCGAATCAACCCTGACTCCTTCACACTAGCTCATAAAGAGCTTCTGTTGGGTGACATCTGAATGGTAGTTATTATGATATATACCAAGATAACCCAGATAGAGTTCCTACTCTCAGAGAGCTCACAACACAGATGTTTACATATCTGTGCTGCAGGGAGTGGGGAAGAGGAGGCAAGTCAGCAGACGAATGCAGTTACAATACAGTGCTGAGGGCTCTGAAGATAAAGGTAGACCTGGGGCACTTGACCCAGATTGTGAGGTTAAGCTCAGTCTTAAAAGACAATAGGAATTTTCCAGGTAATGTGCTTGTGGCAAGCAGGTTTCCCATTTTGGAATCTACTAAGTGCAGCCGACACAATCAGGATCCCCATGTAAGAGGGAGTAACAGAAAATGAAGCTTGTGCCTAGCCAGATTTTAATGGGCCTTGTATGTCATCAGTCTGAGGAGCCTGGGTTTGGTTTTAGTTCTGATTTGTTTTTTAGCTTGAGGTCGGCCAACTGACAGACTTTAAGCAGGGCAGGCAAGAGAGCTTTGTGGAACATGACGGAAGTTATGTTAGTTAGCCTGGAAGAAGGAGAAAACGGGGGTCAACTATTTCAGGTCCCCCAAAAGTGGGAGGGGTGGTGGCATAAGAGAAACAGCTGGATGAGGGATACATGAGATGGCGAGAAGTAGAGATCCTTGACTGAGAAACGGAGAAAGGTCACTACTAACTTAGGGAGAGGTAGGCTATGGAAAGGGTTTCCTTACTATTGCTACTGCTAATAGTTTTTTAAGTTAGAGAAACTTGAAAATGTATATATCGTGAAGGCAGAGAGTCTAGGAAGAAAGTGAAGCTATGGAAACAAACGGGACAGTGGAGTTAAATATGTTGGTCCAGATGTCCCAAGCCTAGATGATCATCCCAGTCACCTGGAATGCTGTCAAAAAAAAAAAAAGCCATTTTTTGGCCCTCCAACCCAGACCTAGTGAATCAGAATGTTGGTTTAGTAAAGCTTGGGAATCTATAGGTTTCAAAAGCTGCTTGTGATCAGCCAGGTTTGAGAACTCTCTCTCTCTTATGTTAATTTTCTCTTACTCCTTCTATGAGTGTTTGGAAATCACCTGGATCTTTGGGTCCTCTGGTGGTTGCATAGTAAGGAAAAGGGTAGAACGGTAGATGCTACACTGATTTTGGATTGCCTCAGAAGTTTATTCTGGATCCTGTGAGCCCATACCAGGCTGTCTCAACTGCATCAAGGACAGAATGGACTGGTTATTTTTGCATTATATAAATAGTCTAGAATGGACATGAAGAGTTGTGAACTTGGAGCAGAATCAGAGATTCAAGGGTATCTTCTCCTTAGTATTAGACTAAAGTAAATACATTGAGATAGCTGGGTCAGCTGCTGTTAGTCTGACTTTGGCAATGGGCTTTAGCATGATCAGTGCGCTGGGAGAATCACTGGGCTACGTGCCTGGATCCCACTCAGGGCTTCCGTTACTCTTCCCTTCCTCCACCAGAACATCCTTAGCTATAGAATGGGAATAACAGTATGTCTTCGGTAACCTTCACATTCTGGTTCCTGCTAACTATATTATATGCTTTGAAAAATTAACCTCTATATGCCTTGGTTTCCTGAATAATAAAAACTTATTTCATAGTGTGGCTTTAAAAGTTAACTGTGATAATATGTATAAAATATTTAGAAAAGTGCCTAGTACATGGTCAAATACTCAATATGCTTACCACTTCTGGAGGAGCATAAACAATATCTGGGGGCCTGTGAAATGTGGCCACTCAAGAATACATGGTAAAACAATACTCAGGGTGTGAGCAAGGAGTAGGAGTTGGAAAGGTGTGATAGGGTATGATGCCACAAATTTTTTTTGGAGTCCTCAGAATGTTAATTTATTTTATTCCCTTCTGAAATGATGGCTGTTGCACAGAATATTACTGAAAAGTGCTGTGTAATTTCTGATCTGTTGGGGAAGTACCTGTGTGTTTGTGTGTCTGCAGCTCTGTGTATGTAGGACAGCTCTTACTATTTTATATTTGGCAAGCTGTGGGAGCAGACAGCTTGTGTGTTTTGCTGAGTGGTGTTGGGCTGGGGTGGGAGGCCACAAGCTTTCTATTACAGAGGAATTTCTTTGTGTCACTCCATCTGGTAGATAATATTGTTTAGAAAAACAGAAGTCATAGGCCAACTACAAGTGGTTTTGGTGGCTTAAGCATTAAGTAGGCAAGGAGTTTGGGCACATAGTTGGTTTTATTTTGACTGGAGAGGCCAGTGATACAAGAACCAGTCAGATGTAGATGGTAAAAGTGGAAGGAAAATATTTGGGGCCCTGGGATCTGGGGTCCATATGTTAGAATTATCCACGTTTAGTAAACTCTGTGCAGGCAGATCTTAAAACTGAAGAAATGGGAAGTAAAGAAGGCCTGAGAAGGCAAAAGGCACAGTTTTTAGCTGCTTTTCTGACAACAGTTTGTGTGTTGTGGTTGAAGAAAAATAAGCCAGTGGGTGTTGCAAAATTGTTTTCTTTGCTTAGAATTAGCATAGGAACTCTGAGAAAGAGTCAGTTTGCCGAAGGCCTTCCACAGAGGGGGACAGAGGCAGGATAGAGCTTGCCTTTAAAGAACACGAGCCATCACACGTGCTCCTCATTCTTTCAAAACCAATGTGAAGTTTTCTCCAGCATTCTTATCTAAACATTTCTTGGTACTATGTGGACATTTCATTTGGTCTTGGGTCACTATTAACAGTCTGATAGTGTTGACCTGCAGCATCTAAGTCAATAGGAAGATAGGATGTTTGTTTCTCTCTCTCTCTTTTGCTAAACTTGATATAGAACAGTTAGAAGTTGGCTCTTTCTCTCTAGTTGTAAATCCATGTACCTCCTTCCCACTGGCCTTCATCCTTTACCCTCTTCCAACTTCTCTCTTTTGGTTTCTAAAGGATCTTTGGGAACACCTTGTCCACTTTATAGACAAGGAAATCGTGAGATCTCCCTGGGGACAGAGATGACGAGCCTTGGCCAAGGCTGTCATTCATTGGTTCACTCAGCAAATACTAACTGAGAGCGTCCTAAAAACCAGGCATGTGCCAAGCTCTGGGAAAGTGATGAACAAAAGTGGTTTGGTTCCTGCCTGTGGAGCTTACAGCAGCTCTGCATGAGAAACACAAAACAAATAACCACCAAAGTAAATACACTGAACATTACCAATATTTGCCATGAAGGAAAATACCGAGTGCTATGAGGGAGGGTAATGATTGAGGGTGGTCAAGGAAGGTCTGCCTGAGAAGGCAAAGTGTTACTCTGGGCCTGAACCTCACCTTGTACAAAGAGGTTGGCACATATGCAAAACTTTTAAGAAGCAGCTCTTGGCATGCACAGTAATGAGCTGCAGAGGGGAGAGGGGAGAGCAGAAAGGGACCAGGTTGCGGAGGGCCTTATGGAGTTTGGATTTAATGCTAGGTGTACTACAGTGAGAAGCCTTTAATGAGTTTTAAGCAAAGCCATGGTGGGATTTGATTTCCATTTTCGAAAGATGCCTTTGGATGCTGTATAGAAGAAGGGCAAAAAGCTTACCAGTCTTACAGATGGGGCTTACATCTGCAGCTTCTTATGTCCAGTCCATTCTCATTTGTCAGGGTTTTCCTTCTAGTTCCTAAGCGCCAACCCAAATTAAATAGAAAGTGCAAAGTAGCATTGGACCTGTGTCCAGATGGCTTTCTTATGCTTGTTGAAATTGGCAGGAAAGAAAAAGACACCAAGGGTTCATTATCTCTAACCTGGTGAACACCTACAAAAGAGCTCTCACCAATGTGGTTTCTCGATCAAAAATTCCTATTATCTAAAATATGCTATTTACTGTTTGATGTCATTCAGTCTTGAGTGCTGTAATTACAGTTGACTCTGCCTTCTAAGCTGTAGCTTGTCTGTGCTGTATTCCAGGTAGCCAGCCTGTGGAGTCAGTGATGAACTCCATGACATTGGACTACCCAGTTGGCATGTGCCCGTTTTAGCAGTTCAGCAGTTTGTTTTTTTCTCACAAGATTAAATGTTCACTTTAGCCTTAATTCTTACATCAATCATGAAATCATTCCTTTTTGTCAAGTGAGTCTCCTTAGCTGTGTTTATTTACATTGTATATTTACAAACTAATTCAACCAATTATTTTGATTAACACCAACATGTTTATGTATTTATTCTGCCTCTCAAGAAATACACAGTGTGCTTTTTATCTGTTAGTTGCTATTTCATTCAGCAAGTATTTATTGACAAGTAGAAACACTGTAGTGTTCTGGAAAGAGCAAGGGCTTTGGAGACAGATACACCTAGATCAAATAATAACTTTGCCCTTGTAGATTTAAGCAAGATAGTTGTGCATCTGCAAAATGGGTATAATAACAAACTCAGAGTAATTATGAAAAGTAGCATGCTCTATATAAAACTGGATTATATAGTGCTCAATAAATTTTCAATTATTTTATCAATGAGCTTTATTGAGTATAGTTGATGTCGGATAAACTTCACGTGTTTACCATGCACAACTGGTACATTTTGGCATGTATAGTCACATGAAATCAGAAGAGCAGGCTTCTTATCTTCCCATGTACCTGTTTCTGTACTGGTCTTATTGGCAGTGGTGTTGGGAGAAGGAAGTGTTCATCATTTTAACATATATTTAGAATTATTGCTCTATGTTGATTTAGTCACAATATTTATTTTTATTTGGATTTGGTATTAGAGGAAAGTAAGATTTTAACAAAAGTCTCCAAAACAGTAGAGAGATAGTCATTCTGTGTGGGTTTTCCCAGCCTGTGTACTGCAGATATCAACCCTGCAGCTCTCACAGAGTGTGCCTTGATGTGAAAAGAACTGGCTGTCTCTGCTCGGGGGGTACAGAGATGACTCAGATGTAGATCTCGCCCTCAAGGATCTCAGAATCTAGGGATGGGGAGCAAAAAATTACCTGCAACAACAAAATTCTAACTGGAAGGTGGGAAGGGATAAAATGCTGAGGATTTCAGAGGGTGCAATAAATTCCATCTTGGGGATAAGTTTCAGTGAGGAAGAAACCATTTACGGCACCTTCACATGTGTCTGTCTGAGGTAGGTGTGCTCAGCAGTTAAGACAGATAGAGGCCCTGCTCGTTGATAGCTTAAAGCCTAACACTGTGCATTGTGGGCCAACGGGTTGGACACCTGCCCAGTTCTTCTGGATGGCATCCAGCATTCCTGAGGAAAGAGTGAGTGTGCAGGACCCCAGTCCAACTTACCAGTGGCCAGAACACCTAACTGACTCATAGGAGTCGGAGGAGCCCCCTCTGGGTTGCCTGCATTCATCCCACATCTAGGTCAGAGAGGGGCCTACCAGGGGCACACACCACAATGATAGATTGCTTCTGGGCCCTGGGGTCCTCATTACCTTCATATCCATCATCCTCTGCTAGTACCAAATAGTGGATGAAATTTAATCAGATGCCAGAGGAGTTTTCTGCAGGAAGTCTTGAGGACCCTTGTCTGACACTTATGCTCTAATGCTGGACTGATTATAAGGAATCAGAATGATCTGTGGTGAGATTAAATGCATCATGCACTGTATGAATTCTGATTTATTTTTAAACATTCTTGTTCTCATTGGGTCCCCTTAATACTCTCACTGTAGCCTGTTTATTGTTACAGATGTTACTTTTAAATGAGGTCACTTAGCTTTCCTTTATTTCCAAAGGCAGTGTTTGCCTCTCTACTGCCAGGTTGGCAGGACTGCCTGGCAAACAGTGCTGTATGAGATCAAGGTTAAGGCTTCGCGCCCCCAGGAGGCAAGGCAGAGAAAAAGCCTCTTCCGTGTTTACACAAATTCACATCAGCCATAGGCCTTGGAAGAGAATGTGGTTGCCTGGATAATGCTGCTTGGCTGAGTGGAGGCAGGTGGCAGTGTGGTCCCACACTGCCTGGCTCCCTTCTCGTCCATGGTGAAACCTCAAGGAGGTACACAAACCTCTCTTGAGCCTGTTTCCTAATCTGTAACTTGGAGGTGTTAATTTTTGACTCCTAGGATTAAAAAAAATTTTTTTTAATTAAGGTACATACAATAAAATGAACAAACCTTAGTGTACGTCTTGATGAATTTTGACATGTGTATACATTCATGTAACCATCACCCTGATCAAGAAACCAACTTTCTTGCTAATTTTTTTTCGCTTCACTTACTTCACCCATCCCTCCATCCCCCTCTGCTATGGTAACCATCAGTCTGTTCTTGTGTTTATTAATCTGTTTCAGTTTTACTTGTTTGTTTTGTTTTTAAGATTCCACGTGTAAGTGAAATCAAGGTATTCATATTTCTCTGACTTATTTCATTAGCATAAGACAGTCTGTGTCCACCCATTTTGCTGCAAATGCAAGATTTTATTCTTTATGGCTGAGTGATATTCCATTGCACATATGTACCACATCTTTTCTTATCCATTCATCTATTGATAGACATTTAGATTGTTTCCATATATAGGATCTTGTAAATAATGCTGTGATTAACATAGGAGTGCATATATCTTTTCAGATTAGTGATTGTTTTCTTTGGGTAAATTCCCAGAAGTGAAATTGCTGAGTCATATGATATTTCTTTCTTTCTTTCTTTTTTTTTTTTGAGAAACCTCCATACTGTTTTCCATGGTAGCTGCACCAATTTGAAATCCCACCAGCAGTCTATGAGGGTTCACTTTATTTCACATCCTCACCAATACTTTGTTCTTTCCTACCTTGTCACATTATTAGCTATTCTGACTGGTGTGAAGTGATACCTCATTGTAGCTTTGATTTGTAGTTCCCTGATGATTTAGTGATGTTAGCATCTTTTCATGTGTCTGTTGCCCATCTCTATGTCTTCTTCATAAAAATGTCTATTCAGGTCCCAGGTCCTCTGCCCACTTTTTAATCAGATTATTTGGGGGGGGGGGCTTTTTTTGTTGGCTTTGTTGTTGTTTTGTTTTTTTGGTGTTGAGTTGTATGAGTTCCTTATATATTTTGGATATTAACCCTTTATCAGATATATCATTTGCATATATATTCTCCTATACAGTAAGTTGCTTTTTTGTTTTTCGGTGGTTTCCTTTGGTGCATAGAAGCTTTTTAGTTTGATGTAGTCTCACTTGTTTATTTTTGCTTTTGTTTCCCTTGCCCAGAAAGACATATCCAGAAGAAAATTACTAATGCTGATGTTCAAGAGCTTACTGCCTATGTTTTCTTCTAGGAGTTTTATAGTTTCAGGTCTTTAATCCATTTTGAGTTTATTTTTGTGTATAGTATAAGACTGATCGGGTTTCATTGTTTTGCACATAGCTGTCCAGTTTTACCAGTACCATTTATTGAAGAGACTGTTTTGACCCATGGCATATTTTTGCCTCCTTTGTCATATATTAATTGACCATATAGGCATGGGGTTACTTCTGGGCTATTCCATTTCATTGGTCACAGTATTTTAATTACTGTAGCTTTGAATATAGTTTGAAATCATGGCTCATGATACCCCCAGCTTTGTTCTTCGTTCTTAAGATGGCTTGAGTTATTCAGGTTTTTTTGTGCTTCCATACAAATTTTAGGATTACTTGCTCTAGTTCATTGAAAAATGCTGTTGGTATTTTGACAGGGATTACATTGAATCTGTAGATTGCTTTGGGAAGTATCACCATTTTTTTTATTAAGGTGGCATTGATATACAATCTTAAAAGGTTTCACATGAGCAACATTGTGGTTACTATCAAGCCCCCCCACATACCCCATTACAGTCACTGTCCATCAGCGTACTAAGATGCTATAGAGTCATTACTTGTCTTCTCTGTGCTATACTGCCTTCCCTGTGCCCCCCAACATTATGTGTGCTGCTCATAGTACCCCTTAATCCCCTTCTCTGTCCCTCCCCGCCATCTTTCCCTTTGGTAACCGCTAGTCACTTCTTAGAGTCTGTGAGTCTGCTGCTGTTCGGTTCCTTCAGTACTGTTTTGTTGTTGTATTCCACAAATGAGTGAAATCATTTGGTACTTGTCTTTCTCCACCTGGCTTACTTCACTGAACATAATACCCTCTAGCTCCATCCATGTTGATGCAAATGGTAGGATTTGTTTTCTTCTTATGGCTGAATAATATTCCACTGTGTATATGTACAACCTCTTCTTTATCCATTCATCTACTGATGGACACTTGGGTTGCTTCCATATCTCGGCTGTTGTAAATAGTGCTGTGATAAACATAGGGGTGCATATGTCTTTTTGAATCTGTTTTTCCTATGGTAAATTCCTAGGAGTGGAACTCCTGGGTCAAATGGTATTTCTATTTTTAGTTTTTTGAGGAAATTTCATATTGCTTTCTACAATGGTTGAACTAATTTACATTCCTACCAACACTGTAGGAGGGTTCCCCTTTCTCTGCATCCTTGCTAGCATTTGTTGTTCCTAGTCTTTTCGATGTTGGCCATCCTAACTAGTGTGAGGTGATATCTCATTGTGGTTTTAATTTGCATTTCTCTGATGATTAATGTTGTGGAGCATCTTTTCATGTGCCTGTTGGCAATCTGAATTTCTTCTTTTGAGAAGTGCCCATTCAGATCCTTAGCCCATTTTTTAATAGGGTTATTTGCTTTCTGGGTGTTGAGGTGTGTGAGTTCTTTATATATTTTGGATGTTAACCCTTTCTTGGATATGTCATTTACCAATATATTCTCCCGTACAGTAGGATGCTTTTTGGTTCTGCTGATGGTGTCCTTTGCTGTACAGAAGCTTTTTAGCTTGATGTAGTTCCATTTGTTCACTTTTGCTTTTGTTTCCCTTGCCCAAGATGTGTTCAGGAAAAAGATGCTCATATTTATATTCAAAGATTTTCTCCTATGTTCTTTCTAAGAGTTTTATGGTTTTATGACTTACATTCAGGTCTTTCATCCATTTTGAGTTTAATTTTGTGTATGCAGTTAGACAGTAATCCAGTTTCATTCTCTTACATGTACCTCTCCAGTTTTGCCAACACCAGTTGTTGAAGAGGCTATCATTTCCCCATTGTATATCCATGGCTCCTTTATCGTATATTAATTGACCATATATGCTTGGGTTTATATCTGGGCTCTCTAGTCTGTTCCATTGATCTTTGGGTCTGTTCTTGTGCCAGTACCAAAGTGTCCTGATTACTGTGGCTTTGTAGTAGAGCTTGAAGTTGGGAAGCATAATAGCCCCTGCTTTATTCTTCCTTCTCAGGATTGCTGTGGCTATTTGGGGTCTTTTGTGGGTCCACATGAATTTTAGAACTCTTTGCTCTAGTTCATTGAAGAATGTCATTGGTATTTTGATAGGGATTGCATTGAATCTGTAGATTGCTTTGGGCAGGATGGCCATGTTGGCAATATTACTTCTTCCTATACATGTGCACAGGATGCATTTCCATTTATTGATGTCTTCTTTAATTTCTTTCATGAGTGTCTTTTAGTTTTCAATGTATAGGTCTTTCACCCCCTTGGTTAGGTTTATTCCTAGGTATTTTATTCCTTTTGATGCAGTTGTGAATGGAATTGTTTTCCTGATTTCTCTTTCTGCTAGTTCATGATTAGTATATAGGAATGCAGCAGATTTCTGTGTATTAATTTTGTATCCCACAACTTTGCTGAATTCAGTTATTAGTTCTAGTAGTTTTGGAATGGATTTTTTAGGTTTTTTTATGTACAATACCATATCATCTGCAAACAGAGACAGTTTAACTTCTTCCTTGCCAGTCTGGATGTCTTTTATTTCTTTGTGTTGTCTGATTGCCCTGGCTAGGACCTCCAGAACTATGTTGTATAAAAGTGGGGAGAGTAAGCATCCTTGTCTTATTCCCAATCTTAGAGGAAAAGTTTTCAGCTTCTCACTGTTAAGTATGATGTTGGCTGTGGGTTTGTCATATATGGCCTTTATTATGTTGAGGTACATGCCCTCTATATGCATTTTGCTGAGAGTTTTTATCATGAATGGATGTTGAATTTTCTTGAATGCTTTTTCAGCATCTATAGAGATAATCACGTGATTTTTGTCCTTCTTTTTGCTAATATGGTGTATAATGTTTGTGAATTTTCGAATATTGGACCATCCTTGCATCCCTGGAATAAATCCCACTTGATCATGATGAATGATCTTTTTTAATTTGGTTTGCTGATATTTTGTTGAGTATTTTTGCCTCTATGTTCATCACGGATATTGGTCTGTAATTTTCTTTTTTGTGTGTGGTGTCTTTCCTGGTTTTGGTATTAGAGTGCTGCTGGCTTCATAGAATGAGATTGAAAGTCTTCCCTCCTCTTCTACTTTTTGGAAAACTTTAAGGAGGATGGGTATTAGGTCTTCTCTAAATGTTTGATAAAATTCAGCGGTGAAGCCATCTGGTCCAGAGGTTTTGTTCTTAGGTAGGTTTGTGATTACCAATTCAATTTTGTCACTGGTAATTGGTCTGTTCAGATTTTCTGTTTCTTCCTGGGTCAGCTTGGAAGGTTGTATTTTTCTAGAAAGTTGTCCATTTCTTCTAGATTATCCAATTTGTTACCATATAATTTTTCATAGTATTCTCTAATAATTCTTTGTATTTCTGTGGTGTCCATAGTGATTTTTCCTTTTCTATTTCTGATTATATTTATTGTGTACATTCTCTTTTTTTCTTGATAAGTCTGGCTAAGGGTTTATCTATTTTGTTTATTTTCTCATAGAACCATCTCCTGGTTTTATTAATTCTTTCTATTGTTTCATTCTTCTCAATTTTATTTATTTATTCTCTGATCTTAATTATGTCCCTCCTTCTACTGACTTTGGGCCTCATTTATTCTTCTTTTTCTAGTTTCATTAATTTTGAGTTTAGACTGTTCATTTGGGATTGCTGTTCTTTCTTGAGATAAGCCTGTATTGCTATGTACTTTCCTCTTAGAACTGCCTTCTCTGTGTCTCACAGAAGTTGGGGTGTTGACCTGCTGTTTTCATTTGTCTCCATATATTGTTTGATCTCTGTTTTTATGTAGTCTTTTATCCATTGATAATTTAGGAGCATGTTGTTAAACCTACATGTGTTTGTGGAAAAATTTATTTTTTGTTTTCTTTGCACAATTTATTTATTTCTCAGACCTTTGTGGTCTGAGGAGCTAATTGGTACAATTTCAATCCTTCTGAATTTACTGAGGCTCTTTTTATGGCCTAGTATGTGATCTGTTCTGGAAAATGTTCTGTGTTCACTTGAGAAAAATGTATCCTGCTGCTTTTGCATGGAGTGTTCTGTGGATGTCTCTTAGGTCCATCTGTTCTAATGTGTTGCTCAGTGCCTCTGTCTCCTTATTTATTTTCTGTCTGTTTGATCTGTACTTTGGAGTGAGTGGTGTGTTGAAGTCTCTTAAAATGAATACATTGCATTCTATTTCTTCCTTTAATTCTGTTAGTATTTGGTTCACTTATTTGGGTGCATAGATATTTATTATGTTCATATCCTCTTGTTGGACTCACCCCTTTATCATTATATAATGTCCTTCTTTGTCTCTTGTTGCTTTCTTTGTTTTGAAGTCTATTTTATCTGATACAAGTACTGAAACTCCTGCTGTTTTTCTCCCTATTATTTGCATGAAATATATTTTTCATCCCTTCACTTTTAGTCTGTTTTTGTCTTTGGGTTTGAAGTGAGTCTCTTTTAGGCAGTGTATAGATGGGTCTTGCTTTTTTATCCATTCTGTAACTCTGTGTCTTTTGATTGGTGCATTCTTTCCATTTACATTTAGGGTGATTATCAATAGATATGTACTTATTGCCATTGCAGGCTTTAGATTCATGGTTTCCAGACGTTCAAGGGCAGCTTATTTACTATCTAATGGTCTAACTTAACTTGCTTATTATACTTCTACAAACACAAACTAAAGTTTCTTTTTTTTCCTCCCTTCTTTGTCTTCATCTTCCACTCTTCACGTTAGGTGTCATATTCTGTACTCTTTGTGTATCCCTTGACTGACTTTGTGTAGCTGATTTAATTTTGCATTTGCTTAGTAATTAATTGGTCTACTTCCTTTATTGTGATGTTATTTTCTCTGGTGACAGCTGTTTAGCCTTAGGAACACTTCCATCTAGAGAAGTCCCTTTAAAATACACTGTAGAGACAGTTTGTGGGAGGTAAATTCCCTCAACTTTTGCTTCTCTGAAAATTGTTTAATCCCTCTTTCCAATTTAAATGATAATCTTGCCAGGTAGAATATTCTTGGTTTCAGCCCCTTCTGTTTCATTGCATTAAAGATATCATGCCACTCCCTTCTGGCCTGTAAAGTTTCTGCTGAGAAGTCTGATGATAGCCTGATGGGTTTTCCTTTGTATGTGATCTTTTTTCTCTCTCTGGTTGCTTTTAATACTTTGTCCTTGTCTTTGATCTTTGCCATTTTAATTATTATGTGTCTTGGCATTGTCTTCTTTGGGTCTCTTGTGTTGAGATCTGTGCACTTCCATGGCCTGAGAGACTATTTCCTTACCCTGATTGGGGAAGTTTTCTGAAATTATTTCCGTAAAGACACTTTCTATCCCTTTTTCTCTCTCTTCTTCTTCTGGTACCTCTATAATGCTAATATTGTTCCATTTGCATTGGTCACATAGTTGTCTTATTATTCTTTCATTTCTGGAGATCCTTTTTTTCTTTCTGCCTTAGCTTCTTTGTATTCCTGTTCTCTAATTTCTATTCCATTTACCATCTCCTCTACCTCTTCTAGTCTGCTTTTAAATCCCTCCGTTGTATGTTTCATTTCAGATACTGTATTTTTCACAGTTTCTGTCTCTTTCTTGAAGTCATCCCTGAGATCTTGAATATTTTTGTAGCTCCGTAAGCATGTTTATGAATTTTATTTTGAAATCTTTATCAAGAAGATTGGTGATTTCAGTTTCACTGAGACCTCTTTCTGGTGTTTGAGGGATTTGGGGTTGAACAAGTTTCTTTTGCCTTTTCATATTCCTACTGAATAATACAGAATAATAACTTTTTGTAGGCAGCGCCCTCTAGTGCCCAGAAGCTCTACTTTCTGGAGCTGCCTAGCATCTGGAGTAATAATGGGGGTGGCTGGTGGGTTGCTCTGGTGCCTGCTGGGAGGAAAGAGCTCTTTCCTCCTTCCTGGCTGCAGTGCCTGCCTCCACTACCAGGGCCAGTGGGCCAAGCACACAGGGGGCAACTTCTGTGTTACACCCCTGTAGCTGTGGTAGGTGGGGCTGCCCTCCACCTGGCCTGTGACGATAGCGGGGGCAGTAGGTTTCTGACCCTCTACTGGTTGGGAGGAAGGAGCAGCAGGCAGCGTATTGCAGTCAGAGGCCTCGGGGCTGCATTGCCAGCCAGGGTTATGGAGCACGTGAAGCTCCTGAAAGTTCACAACCTGCTGGGCTGAGTGTGCCAGGACGATTTTGTCGACCTGTCTTTTCTCCCAAGCAGCAAACTCTGTGTAACCCTTGCCCCTTTAGCAGCCCTCTCACTGTTGGGAAGTCTTTCAAAGCACCTGCCTTTCTTTTGTCCTGGAGCAGCCAGTCATTGGTATGTGTTTTCCACAAGTGGCTGGAATCTCAGTCTCTCCAAGTGTTCCACCTGTTTTTGCTTCCCAACCCCTCTAATATTCAGAGCACCATGTAATTTGGGTTTGTGCTCCTGAAGTAGATCTCTAGAGGTAAGTATTTAGTAGTCTTGGTCTTCTATTCCCTTCCCACTCCTTTTTTCTTCCTCCTGCCTGTGAGCTGAGGTGGGGCAAAGGCTTGGGTCCGGCCAGATCAGGGCTTTGCTACTTTACCCTTTTCCAGGAGGTCTTCTCTTTTCCCCAGATGTAAGCCATCTTTCTGGTCACTCTCGGGATTAGCTGTATTTGCTGTATTTTCATGTTATATGTGGTTTGGGGAGGAGATTTCTGCCAAACTTCTTATGCCACCATCTTTATCCCAAGTATGGCCATTTTAACAATATTAATTATTCCCCTTCATGAGCACAGAATAGATTTCCATTTATTTGTGTTATCTTCAGTTTCTTTCATCAGTGTCTTACAGTTTTTGTAGTACAGGTCTTTCACCTCCTCGGTTAAATTTATTCCTATGTATTTTATTCTTTCTCATGCTATTGTAAATGGGATTATTTTCTTAATTTCTCTTTCTCCTAGTTCATCATTTGTATATAGAGGTGCAACATGTCTCTATATATTGATTTTGTACTGTAACTTTACTGAGTTATTTAGTTCTAATAGTTTTTTGGTAGAGTCTTTAGGGATTTTTATTTATAGTATCATGTCATCTGCAAATAGTGACAGTTTAACTTCTTCTTTACCAATTTAGACACTTTTTAATTCTTTTTCTTGTCTGATTGCTGTGGTTAGGACTTCCAGTACAATGTTGAATAAATGTGGTGAGAGTGGGCATCCTTGTCTTGTTCCTTTTCTTAGAGGAAAAGGTTTCAGCTTTTTACCATTGAGTGTGATGTTAGCTGTGGGTTTGTCATATATGGCCTTTATTATGTTGAGGTATGTTCCCTCTATACCCATTTTGTTGAGAGTTTTTATCATGAGTGGGTGTTGAATTTTATCAAGTGCTTTTACAGCATCTATTGGAATGACCATATGATTTAGCCTTCCTTTTGTTAATGTGGTGTATCACACTGATTGATATGTGGGTATTAAACCATCCTTGCATCCCTGGAATAAATCCCACTTGAATCATCCTTTTAATGTATATTTGAATTTGGTTTGCTAATTTTTGTTGATGATTTTTGCATCTATGTTCATTAAGGATATTGATCTGTGGTATTCTTTTTTTGTACAGTGTCTTTGTCTCACTTTGGTATCAAAATGTTGCTGGTTTCATAGAATGAATTTGGAAGCTTTCCTTACTCTTTGATTTTTTTTAGAATAGTTTGAGAAGGATACATATACATTCTTTAAATGTTTGGTAGAATTCTTCTGTGAAGCTGTCTGCTCCAGGACTTTTGTTTATTTGTAGTTTTTAAAATTATTATTACTGCTTCAATATCATTACTAGTAATCCATCTGTTCAGATTTTCTATTTCTTCTTGGTTCAGTCTTTAGAGATTGCATGTTTCTAGGAATGCATCCATTTCTTCCAGGTTGTCCAATTACTTGGCATGTAATTTTTCATAAAAAGCTCTTATCACTGTTTGTATTTCTGTGGTGTCAATTGTAACTTCTTTTTCATTTCCAATTTGGTGTCCTTTCTTTTTCTTGAAACAGCTCTTAGTTTCATTGATCCTTTGTATTGTTTTTTAATCTCTTTCATTTAGTTCTCTCTGGTCTGTATTATATCCTTCCTTCTACTAACTTTGGGCTTTGTTCTTTTTCCTAGTTCCTTTATATGTAGGATTAAATTGTTTGAGATTTTTCTTCTTTCTTGAGCTAGGCCTGTAATGCTATAAACATCCCTCTTAAAACTGCTTTTGCTGAGTCTCAAAGATTTTGTATTGTGTTTCTATTTTCATTATTCTCCAAGTACATTTTTATTTCCTCTTTAATTTCTTTGATGGCCCCTTGGTTGTTTAGCAGCATGCTCTTTAGATTCCACATGTTTGTGTGTTTTTCCAGTTTTCTTTTCCTGAAATTTATCTCCAGTTTCACACTGTTGTGGTCACAAAAGATGCTTAGTGTGTTTTTAGTCATCCTAAATTTCTTAAGACTTGTTTTGTGGCCCAACAGGTGATCTACCCTGGAGAATGTTTCATGTGCACTTAAAAAGAATGAGTGTTCTGCTGTTCTGGGATGTAATGTTCTGTATACTTCTATTAGGTCCATTTGGTCTAGTGTGTCATTCAAAGCCACTGTTTACTTACTGATTTTTGTGAGGATAAAATATGCTACAGCTCTTTGGTGTTTGTTGGATGGAGTAGTTGCTGAAGGCATGAATCACCAAACGTGATTTAAGTCTTCCCTGTATATAGTACATTTTACACAGTGTGCCTGGGGGACCCACAGTAAAGTTGAAGAACAGTTGACTAAATCCAGCTTGCCACTGATGTTTGTAAATAAACTGATATTGGCATGTACCCACACATGCATTTATGGATATCTGTGGCTACTACAAAGACAGACTTGGATAATTACAACAGAGGCCATATTGTCTATAGAGCCAGAATCATTTACTTTGTTGCTGTTTACAGAAGTTTACCAACTTCGGAACCAGGCTAAAGGATGGCCTCATGGCATTCAGAAGTTTATATATATTTTTGTCAAATGTATCCCATGTTTTTCTTTCTTATTGCCTTTACTCAGACTCCTCCTTCCATTGAATTGATTTCTGCTCCACTTCCCTCTATATACTTTTTCTGACATACTGGTTAATACAGTTGGGCTTGTTTTTTTGCCCATCTTTGTATATCTTGCAGCATGTAAAGCAGAACCTTACACATATTAAGTGTATAACACATAATTTGGTTGGCATGGAACAGAGTGAAAAGGCATAAGAGAAGGGACAGAACTCTGTGGAAGAGAGTGAAAAAGACATGGAGGTTTGGGGACAGGATTTCACACAATAATATGGCTGCCACTCCAACTGCAGGTCTGTGGTTGGGCTGTAGTTACACAGAAAGGGAGGCAATACCACATGATGTAAAGGAGCCAGGGTACTCAGGCTTGAATTCCAACTCAGCCATTTACTGTTGAGGCTTTAGACAAATCACTTAAGTTCTCTAAGCATATTTTCTCAACTGCAAAGTAGGCAATAATTATATATACCACCCTCATTCTAGGGTTGTTTTATGGATTAAATGAGATAACATAAAGGAAAAATCTATCCTAGCACTGGCACACTGGAATTCTTCCATAAGCAATTACTGAATGGTTATGGCTCTGGCCTTTCAAGTACTATCTATGCTATTTCCCTTAACATGGAGTGAGCAAGGTCAAGGTCACAGCTCTAGCCTTTCTGGAGACTAGGCCTATTAATGTTCCTGTTTTCCACCATTAAAGAATGTACCACAAGCAAGCAAGTGTATTGTGGTCCAACAGGGACCAGCTCAGGGAGGGGAGGGATTAGTGCAAATGAATCATTCATGCTGGAAAAAGAATGCAGGACATATAGTGTCACCATACAATGTTAAGAATAATACCTTCATTTAACTGAAACACTGCATTTTCAGTTCATGGGATATCTTTAAGGGACAGAAAGAAAATGTTTAGTAGAAAATTTACAGCCTTATATCTAGTGGGATTTCTTTATACTACAAGCATTTTATGTAAAACAGATGCCTGAGGAGCAGTGCCTGCATGCACCTGTGGATTCAGTGGTTATATTTCATTTTTCCCACTCCTCCAGTTCTTGCAGACAACCTGAAATCCAACCCTGGAATTAAGTGGCAATACTTCAGTTCAGAAGAAGGAATTTTCACTGTTTTCCCAGCACACAAGTTCCGGTGTAAGGGCAGTTATGAGCATCGTAGTAGGTACGTTAACTTGCTTGCTAAAGTTTTAATTACAGTTTAAGAGTGATCTCTGTGAAATGTAGATTCCTCATTCACATGCATGGCTCTGCCCCCAAGCCGTGGTTTTAGAAACTTAGTCTGAAATGATTCACCAATGAAATATGTGGATGTGGAAATGCTAGAGAAGGGTTAATGAGAAAGCCCAGTGCTTTTCTATAACAAGCCAAATAAAATAGGATATTTACTAAAGAAATTGAATTGAAGCACCCAAACTGTTTTGAGCTTCAGACATCTTTGGTGAGACATAAATAATAAAAACTTCTCTAAAGGGCAGCCTTAGAAACCCTAGACTTTATAACATATCTCAGAGTAGTTGGTGATTCTCAGCTTTCCTTTCTATGATAATGTGCTTGGCCATCCTGGTAAAATGTACATGCAGATCTCAGCTACTAGAATTTTTAAGGTTGTCCAGAACACATTGGATTAAAGATTTTAACATCCTGTTTTTCTCATGGAAATGACTGGAGATTGTACTGCTTAGCCAGAAGGACAGCAATGGTTTGATAATTGGTATGACAAGACTCATCAATTTACAGAACCCTTAGGCAAAGATACTTTCCTTTTGAATCCCCACAGTTTCTCATTTGTGGTGTCAGATGTTTGATGCCAGAATTTCTGCAGCTAGTGCAAGATGCCCACTTTTCATGCCATTTTTTGGAGTCTAAATTAACTGTCAGTTTCACTTCTCACCACCTTTACTTTAAATTGTATCTAAAATTTTCCCTAAGGAAAAACTGGTTCTGTGCTTTCCCTAGAAAGAAATTTGTATCATTTATTTGGTTTCTTCCATTCCCTCCCTAGACATCCAGGTGAAGACTTGAGTGTCTTGGAAACTGGACCAGAAGCCATGACCTTGGGTTCTAGTCTGGCTTATCTCTCAGGAGAGGCCAAAGACCCCATGAACCACCTAAATCTCATTGACTTGTAAGAAGATAAATTAGAGGGCATGCTGCTTTTATTATGAGTGATACTCCAAAAGGAAAAGCAAGACCTTGTCACAAATCAAAACTCCCCTACTCTTAGAAGTTTTCATGCATTTCCACCATAAATCTGCATTACACCAGTCCTGCAGCCTCACTTCCCTTGGCTAAGTTATCCAGTCTTTTCCTTATAGATTGCTATTCTCATCTCTTTATTGTCCTGCCTTCCTCTGAGGCCTTTGCAAGTTCTCTCCATCCTTTGAAGTGTGGAGTAGGTTTTCAGAGCACAGGAAAAAGGAACTGGTGAATTCCAATCATGCCATGTGGACCACCTCCTAGACTGCATATTAAATGTTACTATTTGTGTGTTCCACAAAAGCAGGGTTTCTTTAACTTACTGGTGACAATGTGAATACATATTCGGCTTTTTATTTATGTGAGTTCAGCTGGAAAGGCGATACATCGTTTATAGAAAAAAATCACTCACCTAGCTTGGAGAACCTAAAAAGTTCAAAATTTGACATGGTTGTCATTGTTGAGTTTGTCAGACTTCCTTCTTTTGTGCTGTCCCTCTCCTGGCGTCGTTTTATCCCATTTCCTTCAGGCTCAATAGTATTGACTAGCAAGAATACAGTGGTACTTTAGGGTTAATCTAGGACTTCTGGCTTGAGAACAATTAGTGTAAACTTGGCCAGGCTTTGGATTTTTTTTGGTATTTTGCCTATATTTCTTAATTTGTGTCCAGGCTTTTGGGACTCTACTGGCATCTAACATTCACAGGAAAACCTAGTGTTTTAGGGTGTCAATAAAGGAAAGAATTCTCTTGAGGCTGATTTGCTTCCTTAAGCTTCTCCTAATTTGTTCCAGCTTTAAAACTGTGAATAGAGACCTCATTAAACCTCTTCTCACAAACCTTCCTGTACTGCACATTAACAGAAGGCTGCTTTGATGGGAGGCATTTCTCCTCTGGAGCTCCCCCACACCCCCACCCCCTTTTCTTAGTGTTGGCAAACAAAACCCTGGCAAGAAGAGTGGCTATCACAGGCTTGGGCAAATTTGATGGCACGGTTTTAAATGCTAAGATAAGGGGCCTTTTGGTGGCCGACCTGTGTGAATTGCTTCAGTACAGAAGGAAAAGGGCCCTTTTACCAGCAGGCTTTGTCTGGGGAGAGAGAAACCAAACCTGCTATTCAAAAGCCACTCAGCATGCTCACAGACGATGGGCTGCCTCAGTCTGAGCAAAGCGCCACTCTGTAAGTCTGCAAAGGAGGACCCAGCACTGGCAGGTGGACATTTTCTCCCTTTTGTGCTGTCTCTGCAGCCGAAGAGGTCCCCAGTTCCGTTTCCTATAGCAGAACCTTAGGTAACAGTGAGTAGCCTCACCACACACAGCTGAGAGAGCTGACTGTCAAGTGCTGGGAAAGCCAACCTCCCGGAGGATTTGCTTCAGACTGTCTCCAGTTGCTTTTATCTTTAGAAGACCTAAGTTACCAGCCCCTGTCCTGCGGCCACACATTGTTGCCTTGAGGTTGCGTTTTCAATGCACCCATAGTGTTTCTCCTTCCTCACTGCTCTCTCCATCCTTGTGCATCCCTGGGAAAATACATAGGTCCTGACATGTCTGCGATCTGCAGTGTTCACAGCTGTGCTAGTAGGTTGAGACTTTTCATCCAAACCAGGACTGACCCCAGAGAGCTTCTCCCCTTTGTAGGCCTATCTACGTCTCTACAGTCCGGCCCCAGTCAAAGCACATTGTAGTGATCCTGGACCACGGGGCTTCCGTCACGGACACCCAGCTTCAGATTGCCAAGGATGCTGCCCAGGTCATCCTCAGTGCCATCGATGAACACGATAAGGTGACTATTACCCCAGTGACCCCCATGGCACTGGGTCTTCCTTGAATGCCTTTTAAATTTATTTTATGTTATGTGAGATACACTTTTAAATCCATCTTTAAAATGACTTTGGGGAAAGAGAGTAGTGTTGTTTTTATTTTAGTATTTGAGGAAGCAGCTGCCAACTCTGGTTCCAATCTCTTTTAAAACCACCCCCACCAAGCCGAGTCTTGTATTTCCTTTATGGCTCCTGTTAAGACTTCTAATTAGCTGTGACTTTCACACTTCAGGTTATGCTAAGGAGGAAAAGGGCAAGGGCTGGGACACTGGTGGATAGCTGGACTTATCTTAAAATTGATGAGAGGTAAGGGAGAAAGGAAGGTTTCTAGACATTAACTAATCTCTAGGACACCTCAGAGACAGGTGTGCTTACAGTTTATGATAGTCTATTGCCTGTGGACATTTTCTGCTTCATCATTTTGACTTCCCTAAGGTTTTATTCACTAATCTATTTGCTTAAAACGCATACCCAATGCCTTCACCCTCACCCCTACCTCCAGTTGGAAAACCAGGTTGATTAGTACTGGCTAAGATTTTTCTCTGCATGAAATACCTATTTAAAATGTTACACATGAACACCATACTGCTAACTTCATCTTGGAACAAACACCAAACTCTAGAGTGTCCCCCCCAACCACTTACCAATCCTTAACTAATCCTTTTCAAATTTGGTAGATTTTTAGCCTCCAGGCATTTATTTTTAAACTCTCAGAAACCATTCTGTAGGCCTTTTCATTCCTTGGACTCTTCTGGAATATAAAAAAACCTTTACAAACTTTCTCTTTCTCTCCTTCAGATCTCTGTGCTGACTGTGGCAGACACCGTCAGGTCTTGCTCACTTGACCAGTGTTACAAGACATTCCTGTCTCCAGCCACCAGTGAGACAAAAAGGAAAATGTCCACCTTCGTTAGCAGTGTCAAGTCTTTGGACAGTCCTACCCAGCATGCAGTAGGGTTTCAGAAGGCATTTCAGCTGATTCGAAGCACAAACAATAACACAAAGTTCCAAGCAAGTAAGTGCACCCCCAGGATTTATGAACTGAGAGGTAAAGAATGGCAGTAGGAATATATTATAAATTGATCACACAACTATGTCTAGAGGGATTTTTTTTTAATTGACTTGGGATAAAATTTTTATGTGTTGTCATAATGGTCATCTGATACAAGGATCTTCCTAGATTTCCTCATCTTTTCCAACCCAAGGCATTCCTTCCTCACTCCCAGAGCCTCTTACTCCTGTCCCTTTGTAAAGAATGTAGCCCCGTTTATTTCCCAGGGGAATGTCCACATCCTTTTTAATGCTAGTTGTCAGCCTCTTCCCCTCATTGACTTAGAAAGGATGTCTGAAGCTGCCTGTGCGCGTGTACACATAAGCGGGCATCAGGAATTCTTGCCTTGATCCTTCCCTCTTCGAACCAGCTGTCATTAGGTGAACACAGGCCTTCAAATGTACAAAGGCACTCTAATTTAATTTTCATGTATTAAAGGAAATCTGGAATTAGGATGTGTGCGAAAGGAAAGGATATTTGAAATGAGACACGTTCTTTGAAACTACTGAAAGGAATCTATGTCATATTCTCTTTTGTGTTCGAAAATCTATTTGTAGTTTTTTTTAATGCATGTATCTATCCTGTTGAGGTGAATTTAAAGAATATATTCTCAAGTTCCTCAGTGTATCTGCATGAAAATGAAGAGAGCATTGAAAAATGCAAAGCATAGTACCTGGCTCATAGTGGACACATGAAAGATGGAAGCTACTGTAATTATTATAACTAATGATAGTAGATGACGTATTATTAGTTTTATGTTTCTGAATAACAAATCGCCACAAACCTAACAGCAGCTTGAAACAACATAAGCGTATCTCATAGTTTCCAAGGGTCAGGAGTCTGTGTGGAGTTTAACCGGGTTCTCTGTTTAGGATTGCACAAGCCAGGTGTATGGTCTCTGAGATTTGGAGTCCTCTTCCAAGCCATCACTTGTTAGTAGAATTCATCTCCTTGCAACTGTAAACTATTCCTTGCAACTATTTCCATCCATTTGCTTCTTCAGGGCCAGCAGGAGAGCATTCCTTCTTCAAGGCTCAGACTTCAGAGAAGGCTTGGACCCTCTTTTAAAGCACTCATCTGATACAGTCAGACCCAACCCCCTCTGATTTGAACAGACTGCTCTCCCTTCTGATGAACTTACTGGAGACTGCTGAGTCCCTGCATCTTTGCTCTATATGTAACACAGTCACAGGAGTGATACCCCATCACCTTTGCCATAGGCTGTTGGTTAGAAGCAAGCTATTGCTCATGCCCACACTCAAGAGTAGGAGATTATGCAAGAATGTGGGTCATGAGGGTCATCTTAAAATTTTGCCTACCAGCCTTGCAGACCAACATTACAGGATGGCTGAGTGCCGGAGATTCAGTAAGGCCAGTGCACAAGACTGGCTAGTCAGTCAGTGCCATTTAGCAGCTCATGCCTGCCTGCCCTTCAGCATTCCTCACCACCAGTGCTCTTTCTACTTGATTCTTCAGTCATCAAACCATCTTTAGAGTTTAAGTCCAGTTTTGACTGAGAAATGTTAGACTGGCAGTGGCCAGGCTGTGAATGTGTGTCAAGTGAATCTGAGCTATGGGAATGAAGGTTATTTGGAGAACATAGTAAGCTAGGGAACATGGGCACCATCAGGAAGGCAGCTGCCCTTCTGTTCAGCCTCTGGTCGCCGAGTAGGGGTGCTGACCTAGTGTTGCCATGTCTTCTGTTTGAAGAGAAGCCAGAAATCTGGATTTTTATGTGAAACCCCTTGATTTTCAAGTGAAGTTTGTTCCAGCGTTAAAACTGTGAATAGAGACCTCACTAAACCTCTTCATGCAAACTTCCCTGCACTGCCCATTAGCAGAAGCCTGCTTTGATGGGAAGCCTTTTTTTTAAATTTATTTCGGTATCATTAATCTACAATTACATGTGTAATATTATGGTTACTAAACTACCCCCTTCATCATTACAGTCACTGTCCATCAGCGTAGTGAGATGCTGTACAGTCACTACTTCTCTTCTCTGAGTTGTACAGCCCTCCCCGTGCCCCCCCCCAACATTACATCTGCTAATCGTAATACCCCTTTTTCCCTCTTATCCCTCCCTTCTCACCCATCTTCCCCAGTCCCTTTCCCTTTGGTAACTATTAGTCCATTCTAGGGTTCTGTGAGTCTGCTGCTGTTTTGTTCCCTCAGTTTTTTTCTTTGTTCTTATACTCCACATATGAGTGAGATCATTTGATACTTGTCTTTTTCGGCTTCGCTTATTTCACTGAGCATAATACCCTCTAGCTCCATCCATGTTGTTGTGAATGGTAGGATTTGTTTTCTTCTTATGGCTGAATAATATTCCATTGTGTATATGTACCACATCTTCTTCATCCATTCATCTACTGATGGACACTTAGGTTGCTTCCATTTCTTGGCTAATGTAAATAGTGCTGCGATAAACATAGGGGTGCATATGTCTTTTTCAAACTGGGCTGTTGCATTCTTAGGGTAAATTCCTAGGAGTGGGATTCCTGGGTCAAATGCTATTGCTATTTTGAGTTTTTAAAGGAACCTCCCTACTGCTTTCCACAATGGTTGAACTAATTTGCAGTCCCACCAGCAGTGTAGGAGGGTTCCCCTTTCTCCACATCCTCGCCAACATTTGTTGTTGTTTGTGTTTTGGATGTTGGCCATCCTCACTGGTATGAGGTGATATCTCGTTGTGGTTTTAATTTGCAATTCTCTGATGATTAGCGATGTGGAGCATCTTTTCATGTGCCTGTTGGCCATCTGAATTTCTTCTTCGGAGAAGTGTCTATTCATGTCCTCTGCCCATTTCTTAATTGGATTATTTGCTTTTTGTTTCTCAAGGTGCATGAGCTCTTTAATTTTGTATGTCAACCCCTTATCGGATACATCATTTATGAATATATTCTCCCATACTGTAGGGTGTCTTTTTGTTCTACTGATGGTGTCCTTTGCTGTACAGAAGCTTTTCAACTTGATATAGTCCCACCTGTTATTTTGCTTTTGTTTCCCTTGCCTGGGGAGATATGTTCATGAAGAAGTTGCTCTTGTTTATGTCCAAGAGATTTTTGCCTATGTTTTTTTCTAAGAGTTTTATGGTTTCATGACTTACATTCAGGTCTTTGATCCACCTTGAGTTTACCTTTGTGTATGGGGTTAGACAGTAGTCCAGTTTCATTCTCTTACATGTAGCTATCCAGTTTTGCGAACACCACCTGCTGAAGAGGCTGTCATCTCCCCATGGTATATCCAAGGCTCCTTTATCAAATATTAATTGACTGTATATGTTTGGGTTAATGTTTGGATTTTCTATTCTGTTCCACTGGTCTGTGGGTCTGTTTTTGTGCCAATACCAAATTGTCTTGCTTACTGTGGCTTTGTAGTAGAGCTTGAAGTCAGGGAGCGTAATTCCCCCTGTTTTATTCCTCCTTCTCAGGATTGCTTTGGCTATTCGGGGTCTTTTGTGGTTCCATATGAATTTTAGAAATATTTGTTCCAGTTCATTGAAGAAAGCTGGTGGTATTTTGATAGGGATTGCATTGAATCTGTAGATTGCTTTAGGTAGTATAGCCATTTTGACAATATTTATTCTTCCTAGCCAAGAGCATGGGATGCATTTCCATTTGTTAGTGTCCTCTTTAATTTCTCTTAGGAGTGTCTTGTAGTTTTCAGAGTACAGGTCTTTCACTTCCTTCGTTAGGTTTATTCCTAGGTATTTTATTCTTTTTGATGCAATTGTGAATGGAATTGTTTTTCTGATTTCTCTTTCTGTTAGTTCATCGTTAGTGTATAGGAAAGCAACAGATTTCTGTGTGTTAATTTTGTATCCTGCAACTTTGCTGAATTCAGATATTAGTTCTAGTAGTTTTGGAGTGTATTCTTTAGGGTTTTTTATGTACAATATCATGTCATCTGCAAATAGTGACAACTTGACTTCTTCTTTACCAATCTGGATGCCTTGTATGTCTTTGTTTTGTCTGATTGCCATGGCTAGGACCTCCAGTACTATGCTGAATAACAGTGGAGAGAGTGGGCATCCCTGTCTTGTTCCCAATCTTAGATGAAAAGCTTTCAGCTTCTCGCTCTTAGGTATGATGTTAGCTGTGGGTTTGTCATATATGGCCTTTATGATGTTGAGGTACTTGCCGTCTATACCCATTTTATTGAGAGTTTTAATCATGAATGGATGCTGAATTTTGTCAAATGCTTTTTCTGCATCTATGGAGATGATCATGTGGTTTTTGTCCTTCTTTTTGTTGATGTGGTGGATGATCTTGATGGATTTTCGAATGTTATACCATCCTACCATCCCTGAGATGAATCCCACTTGATCATGGTGTATGATCCTCTTGATGTATTTTTGAATTCGGTTTGCTAATATTTTGTTGAGTATTTTTGCATCTACGTTCATCAGGGATATTGGTCTGTAATATTCTTTTTTGGTGAGGTCTTTGACCGGTTTTGGTATTAGAGTAATGCTGGCTTCATAGAATGAGTTTGGAAGTATTCCCTCCTCTTCTATTTTTTGGAAAACTTTAAGGAGAATGGGTGTTATTTCTTCTCTATATGTCTGGTAGAATTCAGAGATGAATCCGTCAGGCCCGGGGGTTTTGTTCTTGGGTAGTTTTTTGAATACCGCTTCAATTTTGTTGCTGGTGATTGGTCTGTTTAGTTTTTCTGTTTCTTGTTTGGTCAGTCTTGGAAGGTTGTATTTTTCTAAGAAGTTGTCCATTTCTTCTAGGTTTTCCAGCTTGCTAGCATATAGATTCTCATAGTATTCTCTTATAATTCTTTGTATTTCTGTAGGATCCGTTGTGATTTTTCCTTTCTTATTTCTGATTCTGTTTATGTGTGTAGATTCTCTTTTTCTCTTAATGAGTCTGGCTAGGGGTTTATCTATTTTGTTTATTTTTTCAAAGAACCAGCTCTTGGTTTCATTGATTTTTTTCTATTTTATTCTTCTCTGATCTTTATTATGTCCCTCCTTCTGGTGACTTTGGGCCTCATTTGTTCTTCTTTTTCCAGTTTCAGTTATTGTGTCTTTAGACTATTCATTTGGGAATGTTCTTCTTTCTGTAGATAGGCCTGGATTGCAATATACTTTCCTCTTAGAACTGCCTTCGCTGTGTCCCACAGAAGTTGTGGCTTTGTGTTGTTGTTGTCATTTGTCTCCATATACTCTTTGATTTCTGTTTTGATTTGGTCATTAACCCATTGATTAATTAGGAGAATGTTGTTAAGTCTCCATGTATTTGTGAGCCTTTTTGTTTTCTTTCTAAAATTTATCTCTAGTTTTATACCTTTGTGATCTGAGAAGTTGGTTGGTAGAATTTCAGTATTTTTGAATTTACTGAGGTTCTTTTTGTGGCCTAGTATGTGGTCTATTCTCGAAAATGTTCCATGTGCACTTGAGAAAAATGTGTATCCTGTTGCTTTTGGATGGGTGTTCTGTAGATGTCTGTTAGGTCCATCTGTTCTAATGTGTTGTTCAGTGCCTCTGTCTCTTTACTTATTTTCTCTCTGGTTGATCTGTCCTTTGGAGTGAGTGGTGTGTTGAAGTCTCCTAAAATGAATGCACTGCATTCTATTTCCTCTTTTAATTCTGTTAGTATTTGTTTCACATATGTAGGTGATCCTGTGTTGGGTGCATATATATTTATAATGGTTATATCCTCCTATTGGACTGACCCCTTTATCATTATGTAATGTCCTTCTTTATCTCTTGCTACTTTCTTCGTTTTGAAGTCTATTTTGTCTGATACAAGTACTACAACACCTGCTTTTTTCTCCTTGTTTTTTGCATGAAATATCTTTTTCCATCCCTTCACTTTTAGTCTGTGTATATCTTTGTGTTTGAGGTGAGTCTCTTGTAAGCAGCATATAGATGGGTCTTGCTTTTTTATCCATTCTTTTACTCTGTGTCTTTTGATTGGTGCATTCAGTCCATTTACATTTAGGTTGATTATCGATAGATATATACTTATTGCCATTGCTGGCTTTAGATTCGTGGTTACCAAAGGTTCAAGGGTTGCTTCTTTACTATCTGACAATCTAACTTAACTTTCTTGTTAAGTTATTGTAAACACCCTCTGATGTTTCTTTATTTCTCTCCCTTCTTATTCTTCCTCCTCCATTCTTTATATACTAGGTATTTTATTCTTTGCCTTTAGTTAGTATTTGGATGGTCTGCTTTCTTTGCTATGATTTTATTTTCTCTGGTGACATCTTTTTAGCCTTAGGTGTGCTTCCCTCTAGAGCAGTCCATTTAAGATATCCTGTAGAGGTGGTTTATGGGAGGCAAAATCTCTCAGCTTTCGCTTGTCTGAAAATTGTTTAATCCCTCCATCACATTTAAATGATAATCGCGCTGGATACAATATTCTTGGTTCGAGGTTGTTCTGTTTCATTACGTTAAATATATCATGCCATTCTCTTCTGGCCTGTAAGGTTTCTGTTGAGAAGTCTGATGATAGTCTGATGGATTTTCCTTTGTAGGTGATCTTTTTTCTCTCTCTTGCTGCCTTTAATACTCTGTCCTTATCTTTGATCTTTGCCATTTTAATTATTATGTGTTGGTGTTGTCTTCCTTGGGTCCCTTGTGTTGGGAGATCTCTGGGCTTCCATGGACTGCAAGACTATTTCCTTCCCCAGCATGGGGAAGTGTTCAGCAATTATTTCTTCAAAGACACTTTCTATCCCTTTTTCTCTCTCTTCATCCTCTGGTACTCCTATAATGTGAATATTGTTCCGTTTGGATTGGTCACATAGTTCTCTTAATATTCTTTCATTCCTAGAGATCCTTTTATCTCTCTCTGCCTCAGCTTCTCTGTATTCCTGTTCTCTGATTTCTAGTCCTTTAACAGTCTCTTGCATCTCATCCAGGCTGCTGCTAAGCCCGCCAATCGCTTGTCTCATTTCTGCATTGTCTTTCCTCATTTCCCTCACTTCCTCTCTCAGCTCTTGCATATTTCTCTGTAGATCCATCAGTATGGTTATGACTTTTATTCTGAATTCTTTTTCAGCAAGATTGTGCATTTCCATCCCTTCAGACTCCCTCTCTGGTGTCTGCGTCTGGATAAGCTTTGTTTGTACCGTATTCCTTTGTCTTTTCATGGCGATAGAAGTGGTCACTGGTAGGTGCTACGTATGTCAGTTGGGCTCTTTAAGACTTTTAAAAAAAGAGAGAAAGAAAAGAAAAGAGAGCAAATAAAACACACACACGCACACACACAAAAAAACGCCCGCCGGGAGGTGATTCTGTGAGGATGCTGTAGGTGGCGCTGTTGCTCCACTATTCCACAGCTGCGGCCGCGACACTCTGCAGGGCCCTTTGTAGCTCTGGCCAGGGCGGGAATGAATGGGAGGCTGCTGATGTCTGTGGGAAGTCTTTGTAGGGCTACTTTTTCCCAGTTGCCAGCCAAGGGGTCCGAAATTACCCAGGACTCCCAGCCTTCTGGGCGGAGTGTGCTGGGACGATCCTGTTCCTCTGTTGGGCCCCTGTCTCTTTAAGACTGCTAAAAATAGTGCGTGCTTTTCTTTTGTCCTGGGGAGCCAGCTGCGAGGACTGGGTGCGTTCCCCGGCTCAGATCCTGCACCCAGTGTCTCTCCAATCTCCAATACACCACGTGATGTGTGTCAGTGCTCCCAGCGCAGAACACCAGGGCTAGTTATTTCATGGGCCTGTAGTTCCACTCCCTCCCTGCTCTGAATCCTCTCCTCCCACCAGTGCGCTGGGGTGGGGGAGTGTTCGGGTCCCACCAGGACGCGGCTCCATATCTTACTCGCCTCGCAGGGTGCCGAGTCCTCTCAGGTGTAGGTGCAGTCCAGGTGCTGTCCTGTATCTTCTGGTCTCTCTTTTAGGAATAGTTGTGTTTGTTGTATTTTCATAAATATATATGGTTTTGGGAAGAGATTTCCACTGCCCTGCTCACGCTACCATCTTCCTGGAACTCCATCTGATGGGAAGCCTTTTTGTTTGTTTTTCTTAATGTTGGCAAATAAAAACACGGCAGGAAGAGTGACCATTACAGACTTGATGGCACTGTTTTTCAAATGCTTAGAGGAGTGTTTTTTAGGCCAAGTAAGATGGTTCTAAGGTTTAGCTCACAGGCTTCCACTTTACCCAAAAAAGAACCCAAATTAGATTACATGAAGAGACATGTCAGGAATTAACATTGTCTTGTTTATTAAGGAAAGGTTCAAGGTGCTCCTAAGCAACATAACATAGTGGTTAAGCATGAGGGTTTTGGATTTCAACCAGTGTGGGTTCAAATTCCTACCATGAGATTTTTCTAACCTTGTAAACTTGTATAAGTTATTTGATCTCTCCAGGCACTGTTCCTCATCTGCAAATGGGGGGTGATAATAAGATTGAGGATTCCATCATAAATATTAAATAAACATTAGCTGTGGTTATTATGATAATTCAGTTTCCTTCAAGACCCCTAGCCTCAGCTAAACTAGAGAAGATACCCCAGACATCCTAAGTTGACCCCAAGTCCAGAGATGGCCGAGGACCACTAATCAGTCTTGGTTACCCCACAGTGAGGGGTCTGTGTGCTCCTCTTAAAAGCATGTACTCTACTTCATTACTCCTGTTCCCTCCATAATTATTTAGCATCTACTATGCACCTGGCCTGTTTTAAGGCCATGGGGTGGGGTTATTCTATTGAGTAAGACTTGTTCTGTAGGATTGTGGTAAGGATTAGTCTGTTCATGCAACCAAAGTGTCTGCCCCAAATTAGTAGCCATGTGAACAGAAGTTCTATGTCTTAAGTCATGGCTTTGTACTAAAAACTTTTATCCAGTTCTGTTTCTTTTTCAGTCCCATGTAGATCTATAAGTGATACCATTGACACATTTGGGCTGTTTGTTCTAGTTGGTTTTGGGGGGTGATTAGTTGGTGGGTCATCTTATAGCTGAAGGAATAGGATGATTAGGAGTGGGGATCTAATGGCATGGGCAGAGCCCAAACTTGAGTTGCTCTTCCCCTTTTGATATTGACCCCAAGACACACAGGTGACTTAACACAGGGAACTTGTTAAATGGAGAGTCTATTGCATTTTCTTCCAGTTGTATGCTATGTCCTTGCACTTAGAGCTATGTCTTTTATATGCTGTGCCCCCAGTCCCTATGATTACTCATCACCAGTATTACCAATCACAAGGCTTAGTAAGTTCCTCCAAGTGACTAGAGAGGGAATATCCTACTCAGTAAAACAAAATGAACCAGACCAAATTTGCCAGGTCTGATATCTGAAAATAAGAACCAACTCAGTTTTGCTTGAGCACAGGGCAGGCGTGGAGTCAGGAGCTGGGCAGAGACAGTGAGGATGCTTACAGAGTGTATGTCTTAATGTTGGGATGGAAAGAAGTGTACATGGATGCTAAAGGAGGCTGCAGGCCTTCTGGCTTTCCATACATGGGCCTGTGCCCTAAAACCAGCTCTCAGGGACAACATATTTTATCCAGAATCAAAAAGCCAAGCAAGGAAACTCAAAAGGCTTCTCTTTTCGGTCATTCTTAACAGGTGTCCAGGAATGGATCACATGTGGCACCAGGCAATGGTTTGTCATATATTTCACATCAGCCTCATGGCCTGTGTATTTCCCCCACTAGAGAGTCAGATAGTTTTTTTTTTATATATAGCTTAAGTGAAGCTTATGTAAGATGTTTAGGGTGCTAACGAAATAACTTACAGGACTGTATTCACAATATTGGAAAAATACTGACATGTAGTTTAAGACAGGGATATTTCTAAGTTTATAAATTTTTGTTTTTGTATCTGCATTCATTTCCTAATTTCTGAAGAATTAATAGTGCAGTTTAAATTTGCAGTTAGTACTTATTAGAGAAATATTCAAGCATCAAAATTGGCTTTAAGACTTGTTTGTATAGTAAGTCATAGTAGAAAATAAGACATTAAGAAATCTGCCTAAAATTACGTAGACACAGCTTTTAAGTAGTGGAGCTAGGATTTCAACACAGGCAACCCGGCTCCTGTGTACATATTTTGACTGCTCTTCTACACTGAGTTTTAAAAAATGTTTCTGGAGCTACTTAATGTAGGTACACCTAAGCTTGCATGGCTCAGGAGTCCCTCGAAGAGCCACCATTTTAAAGCTTAGTCCCCCTAAAAATGTATGTTCCTTAGCGAAGTCACTGAGGAAAGGACAAATTGGGTTCTGAATCCCCCATTTCAGAAGGCAAGAGAGATTTCCATTTGGGATGGCTAAATTACCACAACTGTGGTACCTAAAGGAAATCACCCTCTTTTATCTGGGGAATTTATTAGGAACATCTCTTCACCTGACACTGGATAAATGCCTCATTGCCCACAAAGGGCAGGATGGAAGAGAAGCAGAGGCAGGGAGATGAAAGCCCCAGCATCAAATGGGAAGGAGCAAAGCAGTGGGCCAGGCAGGTCCTCGAGGCAGGAAAGTCTGGGGGAAATGAAAGAGAGATACTGAACTGCTGTCTTCAGCCAGAATCCAATATAACATTCAATTTGTATGTTTTTGTTTAGACACAGACATGGTCATAATTTACCTGTCAGCTGGCATTACATCAAAGGACTCTTCAGAAGAAGATAAAAAGGCAACTCTCCGTGTCATCAATGAGGAAAATAGCTTTCTAAACAACTCTGTAATGATTCTCACCTATGCCCTCATGAACGGTGGGTAGCGTTTCGAGATTTTTCTTTCAGATGAAAGTTCTCTCTAAGTGCATGTTGCTTTCAAAAAAATAAAAAAGAAACATAATGGTGTGCTTTGATGAAGGGAATAGGAAGAGAGGCAACTAAGCAGCTTCCTCCCCAAGCCAATTTTTCTCTACCTAATGTTATTCAGGGCATGCGTCAGGGTGGCCCGTTCTCTTCATATCTCTCTAGCCAACTGCTCATTTCTAAACCTTCTTCAGTTATGTGTCTTGCAGAGGATTCTGTACGGCTCCCATTTTTTTCAGTTCTCCTTCATGTTCTTGGATTTTGATACTGTGTGGTGGTTTTATACTTATCTCATTGATTTAAGCTGCAGGAAGCCAATGTGTACTGACCTAGATTCTCCTGTATAACCAAGACTGTGAATATCATATTTCCCTGCAGAATCCTCTTGAAGAATCCCCACTTGAAACCTCTTCTGCTACTTTCTCCAGCTCAGCTTCCTTAGCTATATACTGGAGATGAGGCAGGGAGATGAAAGCTCCAGCATTAAATGGGAAGGAGCAGGACGGGTGGGCTGGCAGGTCCTCTAGGCGGGAAAGTCCATGGGAAACTAAATGACCATCATAGATCCCCTGAAATGCCATGGCAGATAAGAATTATCTACAACAGGGTTGTACAGTCAGCTCTCATGTACAGTGAACACCCAGCATGCTCCCTGGCACTTGTTAGGTACTCCTTAAAGTTGATTTTGTTGCTGTTAAATCAGACAGTATGTGAAAGGCTTTAATAATTGGCAAATCTGAGGAAATAGTCATTGTTTTCCCTTCTGCTTTCTAACCATCCTCCCGTCCAACCACAGCCCAATATCCTACCCTCTCTGCTATGTCTTGTCTCCAGACCTGGTAACGCATCGCTCCTCTCCCAAAGCGGCTGTTTTAGGTCCCTTGCCCTCAGTGTTCGGGTGGGCATGTTTTCTTGTTTTTAAGAGGCCCTGTCTTGATCCAGCAGCCCTTCCCACCTCTGGTCTTATATTTCTCCTATCCACTTCCAGATTTCCATGCAGAACCATGGGGCTTTAGGGACAATGGTTCTCATATTTTAATGTGCTAAGGAATATTTGGAGGTTATTTTTAAAATCTAGACTCCCAGGTAATACCCTCAGATTTTCGTTCAGACCCTCTTGGGTGATGCCTAGGAAGCTGTGTTTGGACCAGCATAAATCTTTTTAGATATTTTGTGAACCACCCATGGAAGAAAACAGGGTGTGATGTCTAGAGAGTCTGACTTCCAGTCCCCAGTTATTAGCCATGTGGCTTAGAGCAAGTTACTCTATCTCTTTAGGCTGCAGTCTCATCTGTAAAATGAAAATAATGAAGTCTATATAGGGTTGCCGTGATTAATAAACAAGATAGGATGTGCTTAAAGTTCCTAACTCAATACCTGTTAAATAACAGGTCCTCAAAACCAGTTGAAGGAGTGAGTGACTGAAAGATCATGTGATTTCCTGCCTCAGTATCTCTCAGGTAGAGTTGCTTCTCTCCCACCCTGGTTTAGGGCCAGCTCTCTCTTCTGTGTTCTGCATCCTGCTGTGTGTCAAGTTTACTTCTGTTAAGCGTGTCGCCCAGTACATGGAAGTGATATGCTCTCCTCTCTTCCCTCCACTTTCCATTTCTCAGACATGAACCACGCCTTAGTTTGCTTTGTATTCTGAGCTCTGAGCACAGGGCCGAGCACAGCCCAGGTAGGCAGAGATGGCTTACTTTCACCTGGGGCGTGGGCCATTCAGTGTTATCTCTGGGGGCCAGTTGCCTTTTTTACCTATGGCCTAGCTGCTTTCCCTTACGAGAGAAAGGAAGGAGAGAAGGAGGATAAGACTTACTGAGCCTGCAATGTACCACATAATGCTCTCAAGTTTTAGAGCTGTATTATACAAAAGCCCTGTCCTCAAGAAGCTAATAACCCAGTGAGAAAGGCAGACAGACAAAGCAGATGAATTAAATGCGGTAGTACAGGAGTAAAGAAACAAAAGGAAGTGATCACTTCTTTCTGTTACATTAGAAGGTTTGCTCAGGCAGATCCTGAGTAGAGAAGCTTCTGTGCACCACGTGTCTCCTCACCGGTCCTAAATCTTCCCACCACACTGCCTCCCACATCTGCTGTGCTGCTGGTGCTCTGCTCCGTGACTCCTCTGTGTATTTCCTTCCAACCGCCCTTCCCTCTTCTCTTTCTCCCTCTGTTCTAGCCAGACACACATCCTCACTGCCGGGGTTCCCTCCCTCAAAACGCCATCCTGAGCATTGTTCACGAGGGTTGATGCATTCCCTTACCCTGTCAGCCTTCAAATAGGGACGCAGAGCCACTGGGAGAATTTTGGTATAACGAATTTATTTTCAGAGTGTACACAGTTGTGGGGGAAACTGGAAAAGGAAGTATCCAAAAAGAGGAGTTGACAAGTCTAAGCCCAGTACCCAGCTGTGGTAAGGGTGAAAAGGTTGGAGCTCACAGGGATGGGAAGCTGGGAGCATTGAAGGGAGCTCTGCAGTAGAGGTCCACTGAAGGCTGTGGCTCTTCATGGCTGCGCCCCCTGTGAGTTCCCAGTGAAGCATCTGGAGTGGGCCTGGGGTTGCCCTTGATGAGCAAGCCAGCAGCTGGGAAAGAGAACTGAATGCAGATCACCGAGGAGTGGACAAACTGGAACGTCTGGTCCCTCTCTGTCTATCTCTCACTTCACCTCTCAAACCTCGTAACACTTCATTTCTGGCCACCTTACACCTGGAAGCACACAGGAGAGAGGATGCTGGGAAGTGTATGTAGCGAGACTGTGTTGATGATGGGAGCTTCTGCATCCCGACCGGTATACCACCCTACTGACCCCTGCTGCCACCCTGTCATAACATTTCATGATAGTCATATCCCCAATCTTTAATAACCATCCATCCCACACTAGTCTTCTTTGCCTCACAGATGGTCCTAATTATTTCTTTTCTTTTACATTTTGGGAGAGCCAAGCAGTGTGTGACAAAGACAGGAAATGTATTTATTGCCTTGAGTTGTCTCCTTTTATCATTCACCTCTGTGAGCGTGTCAAGGATGTAAGGTCAGAGATCAATCATGCTATGGTGTCTTTTATTCTGTAGTGTACCACTCACCCTCTCCTGTATCTCAACTCTGTATCAGGCGAAGGGAACAGTAATCTGATTCGGACTTCCCTTTAGCATTGCCTGAGTGGAGCAAAAGTCCAGGTTATTTAAATACAATGTGTTAAGAAAGAAATTATACCCATTAGATCCTGCCATGACTTTAGAAATAGACTTCCAAGGCTAAAAGTGTATATGCTCCCTATTTAGAAATGATAAAGTCACATAGGATAGGTGAACCATGAACTCTCCAGATTTTTTTTTAATGACTGAATAGTTCAAGAACATGAGGCAAAGCCTTTTGAAACTCATTGGTAGAATCTCAGTAGTGATTGAAATCATTTGAATTTGTTTACAATGGTACCCATATGGGATCAGTTACTAAGCCTTTTGACTGTGTTCCAACAATAGCAAACCAAAATTTTTAAAAAGACTTATTAAATTTATTTTTGTGCTATAAATTACAGATGTAGAACAATACATCCCAGTATGCCTTAATCTTTTATGAAGTTTTTTAAACCCTCTAAACATAAAAAATATACATTAAATAAATCAAATCCAGTATTATCCTAACAATATCAAGCATGAAAACATTTGTAATTAAAATGAGCTTAAAGGACACTGGGTTTGGAGGCATCAGTAAATCAATCCATAATTCTTGCATTTAGCTGCATGAGACTTTGGCAAGTGTTTAATAGACAAGTAAGAAATGAAATGGTAAAATATCCTTTAAAACTCTTACAACTTCATCTATTAATGCAGACTTGATAGTCATTACTTTTGCTGTAAATATTAAATGCATAAAAGTAACTTAAATTTTGTAATTAAACTTTTAGGGGAAAATATGTCCTTGCTAAATGGGATGCCTTCATTTACTCCTGTGTTTTTCATCGTTGCTTTTTGAAGAATCCTTTACCCTCTTGACTGTGTGAGGAAATATCATGCCTCAGGCTTTGTTCCTCAGCAAGAACTGGAATCTGTGTCCTGAGTCTAGCTTGTCTCTGCAAAGACCCCTTTGGCATTGCAAGACCTCATTCAAGCCCTTATCAGATCTAAATGGCAAGGTTATTGTATGGGTATGTACCGTTTTGCTTTACTTTGTCTTCCATTGACATTCCATTTCAGATGGGGTGACCGGTTTGAAAGAGCTGGCTTTCCTGAGAGATCTGGCTGAACAGAACTCAGGGAAGTATGGCATGTTGGACCGGACAGCCTTGCCTGTCATTAAGGGCAGCATGATGGTGCTAAACCAGCTGAGTAACCTGGAGACCACAGTGGGCAGGTTCTATACCAACCTTCCCAACCGGATGATTGATGAAGCTGTCTTTAGCCTCCCCTTCTCTGATGAGATGGGAGATGGTAAGTTTGGAAAAAGCTTCCTACTAAAGAAAGGGGGAAAGAAGTGGACATGAGCCCACCAATATAGTAACTTCTAAATGTTCACTACTTGCATAGGAGCATTAGAGGATCTGGGCAGGCAAGGAGTAGGCATCCCTTTCTCTGGTCAGAGCGTTGTGTAGCTACCTGCCATCGGTCAGCTGGCACTGTATTCTAGAGCAGAAATCCCCAGCCCTACTTCTTCCTAATTGCCCTGGCTTCGATCAATGTAATGGGTATATCTACCGGGGAGGATTTGTGAGTAATCCAGAGGTTAATGAATTAGAACTGAAGAGTCGCTTTGCATAGCAGGTGATAAATAAAGCTCAGAAGTGCTTAGAATTCAGCTTCAAAGGCAAAGCAACATGGCATCGTTAAACAAATACAGGCTTGGCATCAGAGAGAATTTCAAATCCCGCTCTACCATTTAAGTTGTTGATAACCTATTTAATCTCATTAATTCCCATTTGGTTACCTGTTAAAAATGTATAACATCTTTCATATAGTAATCTTTCAGGTTATTATGATTATAAACTTTATTAGTGCCTGACATACCTCTCTATAATGACGGCTCTTGTTTTTTTATGTATTTTAACCTTTGTTGCTATTATTACTACTATCATCGTCATCCCGATGTTACAAGTTACCCATAATATGATGGTGGGTAAAATGTTAAACCTTCACATGATTAAATTTCTTGGACTATAAAATGGGAAAAATAAATTTTCCTCAAGCCAGTTGTGAAGATTGAATGCACTAATATACATATGCTGTATGTATGTAAAATAATGCCTGGCCAACAGTGTGTGATCAATAAAAGTGCAACCTTTTTCTTTCCCTCCTCATATTCTTGCTTATCTTTTTCCCCACCTCTTGCCCTCTCTTCTTCCTGGACAGTGAAGATTGAAGAGGCAACAAATTACTAGCCAGCCACTGTCACCATGAGGTCTTATTTTTATATTCATTAACTGGGAAAGCTCACAAATACAGAAATTCAGAGAAGACCCGTGTTGTGAAAAGTAACAAGCCTACAGAGAATGTATTTTCCAGAAATTAGGTTAACATGTTCTTTCTATAAGGTAGAAATATGGTAGCTGCTGCTACAGCTCAGTTTTTTCTTTATCTTCCCTATTTCTGGCAGGGCACATAGATGTGTATAGACAACATAATTTTTTTTAAAAATGTCAAGTCTTAACTGCAGGTGACCTTTTATGCATATAACCAATATTACCTAGTGTCAGCCAAGTGTTGTGTCAGGCAATGACAGGTAAGGCACACATCCCACCCTCAACAAGCATTTAAGTCAGATAAGAGAAAGACAGATCAATGAATCATGTTAATACCATGTGAAAAGAACAAAGACAGATGTAGACACCCGAGTCCAGTACAAACATGGAGGATTATGCAGTCAAATTAGTGCTATCAGGTAGAGTAAGAACCCTTTCTAAAATTTACCTCTGTGACCCCCAGAGAGCTACCCTCCAAATGCTTTAAATCAAATTACATGCAAATCTTTCTTTCCCGGTTGGCTGATGCTTTCCAAAGTTTAGTCCTCAGAGCCTGGTTTATAAATTCTGTGTGGTGCCTTTCACTGATTGGTTTACTAGTCTGTTCATTCCCCTGCTAGAGTGTGTCTTTTCATCTTTGTATTTTCAGTCCCTAGAATTAATGGGTGCCACCTCCTCTAATTCTATGACATGGGAACACTGAGCCTAGGGAAACCTATGTTTACATGGCTCTAATTCAAAACCTGTGCAGATTAAAATATCGGTTACTGGACATACTTATTTTAACAGGCAGATCTGTGTGTTTTAGGTTAAAGTAGGAGGGTGTTTGGGGATTTCATTAAGTGTATAGTAAGAGCTTAGCATACTTTATTGGCCACAGTGGGATGAAGAATCTTTTGTCTGAGTTGATAATTGAAAATTAAGACTTTTTTTTTCAGGCTTGTTCTCAGCATATCCAGAAGAGAATAGAAATTTGAAGTGAGCATGTGGTCTCAAGTATTTCTGTTGTACTTTACTGCTCTATGAAAATGGCTTTAATCTTAGATGAAAACCCAGGGAAATGTGGCATGCAGATAGGATCTGTCTCTATGCCGACCCACACTGTGTTGCTCCTGTTACTTTTATAACCCTGTACCCAGGGATACCAGGGCAAAATCTCCTCCAAAATGCACTTTTAAAACCCTCTCAAATGCCCATTTTTTAAAATGTTTTAAAACAGCGTTCTAAATGTTCACTGCTTAAATAATGCTTTTGAAATTATTATAAGTTGACACCCATTGTGTAACTTTTTTTCTGTTTTATTGAGATATAATTAATATTACATTAGTTTTAGGTGTCTAGCATAATGATTTGATATATGTATATTGTGAAATGATTTCCACAATAGGCCTAGCTAATATCCATCACCTCACAGTTACAATTTTTTTTTCTTTCAATGAGAGAAAACTTGTAACTTTCAAATTTGTAAATACAGTATTGTTCACTTGGTCACCATGCTGTACATTACATTCCCAGGACTGACTTACTTGTAATTGGGCATAACTTTTCACAATTTTTCAGTGTTATATCCCCTTCCTCCTACCAGGTGTTGTATTTAATTAACCTTTGCAATCACCCAGCAACTCAGTAATACCTTGAGTGGTATATGTGGTTCTCTGTGTGGAAGCCCGTTCTCTGCTGCAGTCTTCAGGAGTCCCCAGATCCCTTTCCTGGATGTTTACAGAAGAGCGGCTTTCTGCTGTGCTGCTGAGTCATGAATGTGCTGTTAAAGTGCAAGAAAACACAAGAACAAAATGGAGAAAAACAATCCATCTTTTTGTTTTCTGAGCTTAGAGCCGTAGCATTGTAGACCTGTTAGGGGTCCTAGAGACCATTTTGTCTCAGCTCTCCATCTGTTACACGAAGAGACTCATTCAGAGACCTGGCACAACTTACCCCAATTTGGTAGTAAAAGTAGGAGGAGCGCCCAGATGGGCTGGTGCTCAGGCCCGTGCACTGATCCACTCTTCATGCCCTCTCCTTCTGTACGTTTCCCTCCTCTTTGCTTTTCCCTCTCCCTAATTATCCTATTATGTTTGTAAGGCCTGTGAGCTAAGAAGGGTTTCTATATTTTTAAAACCTTGTTTGAAAGAAAAAAAAGTATATGCAACAGAGACTGTATGACACACAAAGCCTAACATATTTACTGTCTGGCCCTTTACATAAAAGGGTGTGAACTCCTGGCTCAAGGGACCAGAAATACATTCCTCTGTAAACAGTGTCTCCATTAGCTGCTCAGTGTTCTAAGCAGTCAGAAAAGATTCTGAACCTTTCTAGTTTCTTCTCCTCACCTTCCTATTTTTTGATTGGCTGTATTCATGAAATATAGCACCTTATAAATATTGCTGTATTCATAATTTCATCATCTAACAACCCCTAGAAATGAGTAAAATGGTTACTACTGTGCCCTTTATGCAGATGTGGGAACCAAGGCTCAGAGAAGTTAGGTTACATGTATAATACATAAGGGGCACAGCTGGAAGAGTGTGCAGATTTTTAGATTCCCTGTCCAGCAGTCTTTCAAATTCAGCTGTATCTTCCCCACTTCCCAAAACAGAATGGTGTATGAAGTGCTGCTAATGTTTTGCACTGATTTGGAATGCCATGTCCTTTTAGGTGAAAAAACAGTGAAAAATGTACCGATTGCCTCCATTTAAATTACCCGAGATACCTGAACCCCCAGAGACTCTCTTTCTCTCACATTCTAACTCTTTGCTGTCTGTAAAGGCAGTGGTTGGTTATTGGAAACTCTTCTTCTGAGCAAAACTGAGGTGGCTGATACTGGCCTTCATGATTCACTAGAGAGAGCACAGCTCCAGTCTTTGTCTGGCACCTTCTCTGCTATCCTTTGGATTTCTTTGTTTTTAACCCACAGGTTTGATAATGACTGTGAGTAAACCCTGTTATTTTGGAAATCTACTTCTGGGAATTGTAGGTGTAGACGTGAACCTGGCTTACATCCTTGAAGACGTGACATATTACCAAGACTCTTTGGCTTCCTATACTTTTCTCATAGATGATAAAGGTAATCTAAAAATTAGTCGTAGGAAAGAATGATTTCTTTAGCAACCAGAAGAAAATAACCTGTAGATATTCTGATACTAACAAATAAATAGGAAAATGATAGTATTTATAGAAAAACAGTATAACTAGGACTGCTCCTGTGTGGGGAACACCACAAAGAGGGCAGAATGACTCTCAGAATTATGCATTTGTTTCTGTGTGGTGTTGAGGGGGGTAGGTAATGGTTATTTGTGACATCAGGAAATTAAGCTTGAGGATTGAAAGACACCTAGAATGTGATTCTTTGGATCTTGTGTTTTGGTCTATATTGTTATCTTTAGATTTACTGGCATTAAGGTTTATGTGATACACTAGAACATTTTAGAAAAGGAAAACCAAATGACCAGTACCTCCGAAATATTCTTGGTTAGACAGATGTTCAATAATTTAAGAGATCTCTCAACACTTCAAGAGTTTTATGCAAGAACGCATTTAAAAAGTTCTGTTTTTATTGAGCTGGTGAGTTACATACCGAGGAGAACTGGGCAGCCATCCCAGAGCTTCCCACATTGCAAACCTACGATAGGCACTTTTATCAGAATCAGTTCTTCCCGATATTTCCCATAGCATGTGTTTTTGTTTTCTTATTTCAGGGTATACACTTATGCATCCATCTCTTACCAGGCCATATTTGCTATCAGAACCCCCCCTTCATACTGACATCATTCATTATGAAAACATTCCCAAATTTGAGTTGGTTCGGCAAAATATCCTAAGGTAAGAAAAAGGTGACGGTCATAGTATTTTCTTTTTCTCTGAGAATGGGAACAGCTGAGGGCACATATGAGTGGTTTTGTAAGATAAAACAAGTATATAAATTATTGCAATGCTATTAAAAGTATAATCTGTGATTTTCCTTTTCCATACTAGTAGCCAAAATTTTGTTTATTTCGTGTAACAGGTAACGTCTCTTAAAACTATTGTTTGGGAGAAATGTCTTAGGAATAAAATTCTGTGTTCACATTGCCTTTTAATTGTAAAATCAGATTATGTGTGATTTCATTTTTAAAAACTACTCCAGTTATATACCGAATTGAAAAATGTTGGCAAAAGAAAAGGTTAAGTAGAGGACCAGCTCTACAGCATGCCAAAAAAAAAAGCTTGGCAAAGTAGTGTCCATTCCAAGTTGACAGCCCAATCATATACAACATTTTCTCTTGAAATAAAGAAGAGATTGGATTTTTTCCAACCGTGATGCATTATTTTGGCAGATGGTAACCTATAGAGAAATGCGTCTTTGTGCTCACTGGTTGTAAATTAATGACTGAGTGATTTGAAACGAGTTAGTCTCTGGAAAGAATTAGAATTTGGGGGGCAGGGTGGAGAGTGAGGAATATTTTTAGTGCAGAGCTGATATAATGCTTTTCAGAAAACTGAAAATCTCCCATTATTTCTTTCAAAAGTGATGAACTTCATTGCTTTTCAACATCAGGAGGTGGTCATTGACTCACAGCCTCTTCCCTGCCTTTAATCAAATGCCTAATTTTATCTTGCGCCTGAAGTATTTCATTGTGTCCGCCAACACAGCCTTCCTCTGGGCAGCCAGATCATCAGAGCCCCTGTGAGCTCCTCCCTGTCCTGGCACATGAACAAGCTGAGAGAAACGGGAAAGGAGGCGTACAATGTGAGCTATGCCTGGAAGATGGTGAGTGAGGGGATGCTATGCTGCCTGAGGAGAGACAGGGCAGCGTTCTTCTGAGGGAGCGCTGGGGAACCTAGGCCTGCTGATGCTGTTACCCGTTTTAAAGTGATTGGAAAAAGAAGAGAATCTACAGATATCTCACCATTTTCTTTCTCGTTGTTTATAAACCCATTCATTGTTCACGGTGAATAAATCAAACCATATAAAAGGATATGAAGGTAGAACGTAAACTATGCCCTTCCCCCCTGCCTTTGGTCTCCCATTCCCCAGAAGTAAACACTCTAGTCAATTTCCAGAAAGGTTTTCTTCCCACACAGGCACATGTGTGTGTGCACGTGTATGTGTACCTTTCATGGCCATATAGTGTTGCATTATATAGACCAAAATTTTTTTAATCTCCTATTAGTACACATTAGGTTATGTCCAGTTAGTTTTATTTAATCATTTTGAACTCAGATTGTGGAAGTAGGGAGTTGAAAAAGGGATATGAAAGCATGAATCCCCTCTGCTGACATTCAAGGAAAAGGAACTTTCAGATTAGAATTTGGAATATTCATCTTGGCCACAAGCGGACTGACAGTGTAACCATAACTTGCAGCACCCATTTTCTTTTATGAATCTCATTCAGATAGTATAGACCTCAGAAAATCATAAAGAAACTGATTCTAATACACAGTGTCCACATTACTTGGGTTTCTGTCCTTTACTCCCTTTTCCCAGCATAGAATAACAGTGCTGTGGTGGGGCCCTTTATGCTGTCATTTACCAAACCAAGAGGGGACTTTTTCATTACCCAATTTTAATCACTAGGTTTAAAGTGCAGGCCTACTTGAGATTCCCTTCCCTGGCCGTACCCATGTTTAACCTGTTGATGCCAAATACATCTATTTATTCATCCCTGTAAGAACTACTTGTTGAACATGTACTGTGAGCTAAGGATAAAGAATGATACATTCTCTGTCCTCATAGAGCATCCAGCCCAGGGTGGATGCAGACAGTTAAACAACTCAATACAGTGTCTGTCTGGGATAGGAATTGGAAGCAGCCAACATTGCCTTTAGACATAATTCTATTCTTGTTTGGTTCTTAAAGCATCTTTATTACAATGTTTACTTCAACAATGGAAATGAAAGCAAACAAAATAATGAACAGAACCTTTTAAGAAATTTATGATTACAAGCCTAACTCTACTGGTATTTTATTGTTTGGTAATGCAGATTTGAGAAAGGTCAGTGCCTGTTCAGAAACTCTCTGAGTTAGCTCATTTTGGGGATTTTTTTTTTTGAGAATGATTATACCATCTGCCCTTATTTTAATCATTATACAGTTTTTAAATGAAGGTGAGTTGCTTAATTTTCATATCAAAAGGAGTAAACCACACACCAGAATATGTAATTGAAAAATACTTTTATACTTGAAATTGGAGATTGTTTACCTCCAGTATATCCTGGAGCAACTCAGGATAATTGAAAGCAACTCAGTTATATCCTGAGAAAATATGTACCTTAATATTTGTTGACTATAAAAGAGAAAGAATGAAACAGGCGTTTTTAAAACATTTTCTGAACAGTAAATAAACTCAATGTTAACATTTTAGAAAGAATTATGGTCTTCTTTTGATAGCTTTTCTTCGGTGATACTGGTAAATTATGGCCACTCTGCTTACCCAAAGGGATCCAGTCACATAATCCCTTCAGGCCGAGGTGTTAGCTTTCCCAGAGTTCTGAAATTGTCAAGAACATCACTATTAAGTGAAAAATTAAAGAGGCAATAAATGATGAGACTGAAGTTTAAAAGGCTTGCTTGGTTACCCAGCCATAAGAGCAAATATTTTTTAAGCTCTTTTTAGTTACTTTGAGGGGAAGGGAAGAGGTACTCATCTTGTTCTCAGGAATAAAATGGATTTTTCTACTGAACATAATCCAAAGAAATTTAGTTTATGTGTTGAGAATTATTGGTCAAACTGCTTAGCATCTACAGATATAACAGATACTGTGGATTATTTCACCAAATTAATTTAAATATAGCATAAGAAATTATGTTAGTGTTAAGAGATTACTTCTCTATTCACCTGTGTGACCCAAATCCATCTCTGAGAATTTGAGGAGGCTCTATGCCAAAGGCCAAAGTAGTGACTGTGAGAAGCTATTACAACAGATGTGGCTCACTTCAAAACATGAATCCCATGGGCAATCAGTGAAAAAACACCACTCCCCAGGCATGGAGAGCCCTTCTAGTTACATTAGAGTTCCTTAATAGAGAGACTGTTTTTCATCTAAGAACACAACAGAAAGACCTGTATTGAAATCTGTTTTCCTTTCCAGCTAAGAATTATTTTGCTTTTAGTTGCTGAGGGTGACTTTTTATTTTTTTCTTATAGACTAGACCCAAATGTAAAATTATATTCTGGTCATTCTGGTAAAGTTTTTGTCTTTTGGTTCCTTGGAACACGCAACGCACCACAGGAAACAAAGGACAGCTGTGTGAGATGGAAAGAGGGGAAATAGTAAAAGCTACCACAGAACACCCTGTGTCTTTCTTATTTGGTGGTTGGAGTAAGAAGGTAAAAATTTGCTAATCCAACAGAATATCCTTGGCAGTAGTACTTGAAAACAATCCCAGGAAGAAGCAGATTTCTCCTGGGTTGAAAAAGATTCTGCAACCAATCCTCATAAACCCTAAATTACTCTTAACTCATAATATGCCCAGTTCAAAGATTCTCCTTGAGCATCTCCTTGGAGCTCCTTTGGTTCTGACTTAGCTGGTATCACTCTTTCCATTTATTTACAAATAATCATTTAAATAGATTCCCTCTGTCTCCTAATATAGTGAACTTACACAGTTTGGCTTTCTCAGATTTTTAAGTCAAAGAGCTAGAACTAAGTGGCTCAGCTGGGCTTTTGATTCTTTGATGGACATTTTTCCCACCAAATTTCGTTCAAGTATCCATTTCTAGGAGCAAAATGAGTTTCAAAGTATTCCTGTTTCTGCATGTGAGCTTAACAAAGCCGTAGCACATTTGCCTACCCTGGTCTGAAGTGGCAAGTCAGGCAGGCTTTTCAAGGGAGCCATAGGATATGTACTTTCCATGAGTCTGAGGTCCTGGTCACGGCCAACGAGGAAAAGCGAAAGTGTTAGGAGTATAATGAGTAAACCAGATTCTGTATGGGCTGTGTATATAGATTCACAATTGGCTTTTAAACAGTTTCCCAGGACACTCATTGCAAAACCAACTACAGATGGCCCCTGACTTACAATGGTTCTACTTAGGATATTACAACTTTACAATGTGAGAAAGCAGACGCATTCGTAGAAACCATACTGAAAGTTGTGAATGTCGATCTTTTTCCACACTAGTGATATGTGGACAATATTCTCGGATGGCGCTGGGCAGCAGACAGCTGCAGCCGCGCAGTCACAGGCGCAAACCATCGCCACACCTACGACCATTCTGCACCCATACAGCCATTTGTTTTCCACATTCAATACACTGTGCAATAAATTTTGTAAGATAGTCAACACTTTACTGTAAAGGCTTTGCGTTTGAAGATTTTGCCCAACTGTGGGCTAATGTAAATGTTCTGAGCATGGTTCAAGCAGGATAGGCTAAGCTATGATATTCAGTAGGTTAGGTGTATTAAGTGCATTTTCAACCTTAGAATATTTTCAGCTTTGAGAGGTTTTTTATCAGGCTGCAACCACGTTGTAAGTCAAAGAAGATCTCTAGTCAAATGGATCCCAAACCCAAACAGAAATAAGGGTTGTGTTCTAATGCCATGTTCCAGCTTGTATCCCTCAGCTTAAATAAGCAAAAGAGGGCTAGTGTAGCTGTTGCAAAAGGACTGTTTTTCTCATCCCTTCATTAGCGCCATGATCTTCCATTATATATATTAATTTCCCTTGATCAGAAAGGGAAATAGAAAATATAATCTTCTGCCAGAGACATTTTTCATCACCCCATTTTCATGGAATACTTGTTTATATGGGATAGAAGCTGGAGATAGCAAAAAACAACATAGAAAAGTCACTGTGTCCAGGAACCTTCATTTTCTGTACTGCAAATTCCTTATTGACTTTTCCAGGTACAAGACACTTCCTTTATTCTCTGTATTGTGGTGATACAACCGGAAATACCTGTCAAACAACTGAAGAACCTCAACACTGTCCCCAGCAGCAAGCTGCTGTACCACCGGCTGGACCTCCTGGGCCAGCCTAGTGCTTGCCTCCACTTCAAACAGCTGGCCACTCTAGGTAAACCCCTTGCATTCCTGAGCTTCCTTCATGGGCTTACCCACAGGAGCTCATCATAAATACCAGTTTGGATTTTTTTTTTTAATGGTGAATGCCTACAGCGCCAGTTTGGAGATATAAATATGAGAACAGTTGACGTAGCCTTGCCTCGGCTCAGGTTCTCCCACAGACCGTGAGGCAAGGGTTTGTGTCCTGGTAACTGATAGGATGGGCTCTCAGAAGAAACCAGCAAGGATGCACGGGAAACAGGGAAAGAGGAGAAGGCGAGCCAGAGTTGGATTTTAGATGAAGTTCCAGCCTCAGCCTAATCCTGTAGGGGGATTTTACAGTGTAAATGACACCACAAGAGTTTGCCCAGACACAGGATAGTGACGTAGGCTTACATATTCCTTAGTCACTTTCAGCTTTCTGCTAGTGGTGGGCAAAGAGGTTTAGTAGCCCAGACACAGTCCATCAGAGAGAGTTGCAGGTATGGCCTACCCCAGGCAAGCACACAGATACGGGGATCGGGATTACAGGATAGGAGGTGGGGAAATGGTGGGGGCGGTCCCAGGGTAGCATACCTGTATATCTAGATACCATCCATATCTGTGTCTGCAACAGGTCCCAGTCTTCAGAAGAGCTTAAGAAAAAGGCAGATAATTCAAAGGAAGAAAAAGAGAATTTGCATTTGTTATGTACCATCATCATCTGAGTTGACCTCTTATAAATGAAGCTCTTTGGGTTAATCAGAAATCCGTGATCTTCCCAAGGTGACAGAAAGTAGCACGGCTGAGATTTGATTTGTGTGCCGTGGAGCCTGCCTCTCTCTGTATGCTGCCTTGTGCCAGGCATCCACCATGTATGTTGTCCATATACCACAGTATTCTCACAGTGCTGTAAAACACTATTCTCTTTTTTTCACTGTTGAAACATACTTAGGTGAATAGACATTAGACACCTGAATGGAGGGGCACAGGCTGGGAGAGAATTCAAAGGTCAGAGTCACCAGTCTCTCGCTTCCAAATGAGAGCACTCGTGTTTGGGTTTCTCTTTGAAATTCCATGCTAGGGTTTCTGCCTGGATATGAGATCAGGAGATCAGGCCACACTAGTAGTCTCTTCTGTGACACATTCTAGCAGTGTAGGCAACTTGAAGATGTCAGTCCAAAAAGACTAGATTTTATATGTGTTTGTTTAAATGTCAATGTTGAGGGCTTTGTCTTTTGGTTTATGCAAAATAATATGTACACCCTTTAAATCATATTTCTAAGAAATGCTTACTGAAAAGCCAAGAAGTATAGGATTCTCTTAAGTGTTGCGTGGACAAACTAAACACCACTGCCGGTGAAAATGAAGTTGGTGTTTTGAAATTTGAGACTGTGAAGTGCAGCAGCATTTCTGGATGAGAAAAAACCTCAAGCCTAGACTTTTCATTTCTTTTTGGGTAATCCCTCAGAGCTACACTGTCCAGTAGGGTAGCCACTAGCCACATATGGCTGGCTATTGAGTACTTGAAATATGGCTAGTCTAAATTGAGGTTTACTATAAGTGTAAAATATTTCATTTTTTATATTGATTACATGTTAAAGTGATAATATTTGGGATATATTGGATTCCATGAAATATACTAGTAAAATTAATTTATCCTATTTTTATTTTCTTTAATGTGACTACTAGAAAATTTTATATTACCTTTGGGGATTGCATTGTATTTCTTTTTTCTTTTTTATTTATTTATTTTTTGGTCCATCAGCACAGTAAGATGCTGTAGAGTCACTACTTGTTGCGTTGTATTTCAGCTGGACAGTTCTGCATGATAGATATGCTCAGCAAACGTAGAGTTTATCATCTCAGATACTTTACATAGGCCTCCTGGACCAATCCTAGGTCACACAGACAGACCCTAGGCCAGTATCTGACTTATCACTCCTTCCACCATACCACCCACCTTCACCTTGGCAGTAGAACCTCCCTGGGACAATTCAGAGGGGGCATTGAGGGCAGTTAGGTATCAGTTCATAATGAAAGTGAAACAAGGTGATAAAAACATCACATATGTTACAACTTGCTTAACATCACACACCTGGGAAATGGTAGAGCCCAGATTCAGCTCCTTCTGGCTCCATGTCATATGCTGCCTTCTCAGCTGTAATAAGTGTAAGATTATTGTATGTGGACCTAAGATTTTAAACATTGGTCACTTTAGGCGCTTGTATTTATTTGCACATACATCTCTTCTGGCTCGCTTATTATTATAAGCTCCCTGAAGGGAGACCGTGTGTCTTTTTTTTAGCTCCTCCCAGTGTTGAGCTGTTTGCTTTTTAGGGGAGACTTTAAGCCACCGCAGCCAGCAGAGCCTTAGCAATGCATTTGTGTGGGCCTGAGATGAAGTTTCTGTTCTCAGGCTGCTCTGTTTGTTTCTTTCAGAAAGTCCAACTGTCATGCTGTCTGCTGGCAGCTTTTCCTCCCCCTACGAGCACCTCAGCCAGCCGGAGACAAAGCGCATGGTGGAACACTACACAGCCTATCTCAGTGACAACACCCGCCTCATTGCTAACCCAGGGCTCAAAGTGAGTGCTGGCTTGGGCCCCGTGCTGGCATACCCTCCACGGGCCTGCAGGGGGTCAGTGACTGCACCTTTGAAGTGGGAAGCCAGCTTGGGATCTGTGCCTCTCAGCTGGAGAGCCAGAGGCAGAGTGTGTGGCCCAGGGGAGGTTGGACCTTCTGATGGAGTAAGAAGCGCTGTGGGCCAGATGAAGAATCTCTTCCAGGCCTTATGTACACTAGGGGCTTTCTAGGTAGGGGAGTATGATTTAGAGATGAGTAAAACTTTCCCAGCCCCATTTTTCCCAGGGGAATGAAGTAAAGTGCTCCTACTGTCTACTGAGATAAATATGAAGTTGGAGGAGTAGACTTATAGCGCTGTGTGTGTGTGTGTGGAATGCTTCACTACAAGATTTTTTCCCTCTTAAATGCAGAAAACCTAGGTAGGATGAACAGTTGAGTAAATCACACATTTACTGACTGTATTCCGGCAAGCTTTTGTTTCCACCAAGTTTGGCTGTATCCATCTGCTGCAGAAAAATTTTTAAGAAGCTGTCGGGCTTGGCTTCTCTGCAAGAAAGCTTTGGGAAGCTCTGCCAGCAGTCCACTCTCTTTTCATGTGAGCCTTAAAGGTTCCCTGCTATGTCTTCCTTTGTTTCCCAGTTCTCTGTCAGAAATGAAGTAATGGCTACCAGCCACGTCACAGATGAATGGATGACACAAATGGAAATGAGTAGCCTGAACACTTACATTGTTCGCCGTTACATAGCAACGCCCAATGGTGTCCTCAGAATTTATCCTGGTTCTCTCATGGACAAAGCATTTGATCCCACTAGGAGACAATGGTGAGTTTTTAGGGGCTTCCATTATCAAAGGTTCCCCCAAAATCCTGGAGAGACATGATAAGTATGTACAATAAAGCAACATCAGGCAGTCACATTAAAGGAGGTACTTTCATGGTAGTAGAAACATGTTGTTGAATAGGTTTTTTTTTAACATAGTATTAACAACAGCTTTGTGGGTTTCCTCTGCCTACAGTGTTTTCATCTCTTGAAATTTTGAAGCTGAAATGCTTTATCCTAGACTGTGTTAATTCCTAGTGGTTTCTTTGCTTCCTACCTTGTGTACAGCATGTCCGTAGTGGGTATCCTTACTGTAACGCTGCACATGATTGTGGCATCAAATTACAGTTCGGGTATGACCTTGAGAAATGAACACATATAAAATCAAAAACATTTTTTTTTTGCTTCTGGCGTTTGTTTTTACTCTAGTTTTCAAAAATAAAAGTCAGGTGGTTAGCAAGGTGGGGGGGCTAGGGCATAAAAACAGAATGTCTAGTCTTGTGCTGCCTGGTAACCGAATCCCTCAAGTCGGCTGTTATTTTTCCTGCCCATTCCTCCAATCATGCCAATCCAGGGTGCACTTTTATAAACCAAATCCTATTTGTTTCTACTTCATTGATTGTACTTTAGCCTCTAAACATCTATACTATAGATCCTCAAAGGTCAGATATATACTGAGTTCAGTGTGTCTTAAAAAGGGAATTTCAGATGATCTTGACCTCTTGTGTTGATGCTACAGTCAAACATGAAAGATGAGAATCCTTTTGAATTCTAAAGTAACAGGCACAATTTATCATAAATATTTTTTTAAGTTACAAGCTCACTTTTCTTTGAAATGTATGGAGTTGTTCATACCCTAAATTAACGCCACTTTCTTTGGTCCCCATCAGGTATCTCCATGCAGTAGCTAACCCAGGTCTGATTTCTTTGACTGGCCCTTACCTGGACGTTGGAGGAGCTGGCTATGTAGTAACCATCAGTCATACAATTCATTCATCCAGGTAATACTTTAATTAATTTTTGATCATTTCTTAAACACATCAAAGATATTTTGGAAATTTGAATAAAAGAGTAGGCACCAAGGATTAGTGACCGAAGCATAGCCTTTAATGTAAGGCAAGCTGAGGTTTGGATATTTTCTCTAGCTGTGTCATCTTGGATGCACTGGGCTTCCTCCCGACATCTATAAAATACAGATAATACCTGCCTCACAGGTACTGTGTGATTATGAGGTCATGAAAGGCTCTTAGCCTTGTTCTTGAGGGCTGTGATGATGCTTATAAATAAAAAAAGAAAAGAAACAGATTTGATTCTGTAGAGCAGTTTGTGTAACTGCCAATCTTAAACCAATTGAAAAAATAGCGATAAGAGCCAGACAATTACCATTACCAGAGTGTATTTTCCCAAGAAAAGGACCATTTTTAGTGAAGAAAAAAAGGATCAAGACATCAAATTTATTACTTCCTATATTTCAATCTGACTCTTTAGAAATATATTGTTGCTTTTGCTTTTTCCTTGCATGTCTCTTGAAAAACATAAAGGCATTTTGAAAATTGATTTTTTCCAAGAATGTTATAAGATGTCAGTATCACTAAAATTATGTTTAGGGTGCTTTACATTACAGGCTTTTGAGGTTTCCGTGTTTAAGGTACAAATGCCAGTGGAATGTTGGGTGGAGAGACAAGTCAAACACGTTTTATTCCCTTCGTTATACAAATAGCTATTTTTCCCTAGCAACCAAGGAAGACCATATTTTGATTGGTAATGATGTCTTAAACTTAATGGCAGACATATTCTCTTGCTTAACTTTGTGCTTTTCACTGGTGCTCATTATATATCAAGTGATTAACATTCAGTAGAATTCTTCTAATGCAAGTTCATTGGCAGTCAGAGCTGTGTGGTATTTCAGTATCATGACCTTGCGTCTCCATGGAAATTAGGGCCCTGCACCAGCCAATGATTGATTGGTTTGCAAGGCATGATATCTGTTTGGCTCTGTCATCTATAAACAATAAGCACATTTAGAACAGATCTTTTCGACGTTTTCATTAACAGGCCATCTGTGAGGCACACACCTACCAACTGTCTGGGTAGTGAGACTTGTCATCTCTCCCATGTATTCTGTTCAGTTGAGAAAAACAAAAGTGGTTTCTTTGAGGGAACAGCAGCCACCTTTGTCTTTGATGATAATGACATAGGCAGAAGTGGGCTCTTAAGTATGTAGGTGGGAAGCCGGTTGGCGGGAAGAGAATGGCTGTTGTGCGTGTCTTAGTGTTTAGTGTCTCATCAGGAGTCTCCCACCTGCTACTCATCAAGTGCCATGAGCTTTTCCTTCTGTACAGTGTTCTTCTTGCTGGAAGAGGGAGAGCTTGCCACTGGAAAGTACAGATTTTCTTTCTCATGTACATAACGTATACTTGTTTTTGTTAGAATTCAGATAGGTGGAAGAATTTTCATTTAGTTTCTTTATAAATGTTTATGGTGTCAGTCCAAATGAAGCATGATAGAAATATGATGGGCTTTCAAGGTGAAAAAAAAAAACAACAACAACCTGGGTTTGATTCCTTTCTTTGGTTACTTTTTATAGTGTTTAATCTATGCAAGTCTAGCCCTTTGAGTTTAACAAGAGTGAAAAAATGGCGCTTTAAATCCTGGTTCTATCCACCAGTCAGTGAGAGTGTTTTCCAGGAATAAATATCCATTCTTGTCTTGCTCAATATAGAGTCCTATGGACTTGAGCATTTGAACATTTTCCTTAACTGAGCATGCTTTTATTATATAAGCCATATATTTTTCATTTGACCTGGTTTAGGATGTAAGTCAACTACCACTTCTGGTTCTCAGTGAAAGCAACTATAGCGTTACTGGGTGTGTTGGCACATGGGCTTTGCAAAGGTACTTTTTTCAAATGATTACCAGTGATTTTGGCCTCATGTGCTAACTTGAGAACCCAGCCTCTTTGTAGGATGTGATTCCACTCAGAAAAAGTAGATTTGCGACTTACTGTTGGTGTGACTATAAAGTTTTTTGCCTTTGTTTCCTCACCTATGAAAGAGAGATATCAGGGCCTATCTCAAATGATTATTTAAGGATTACATTAAACAATCAATGTGAAACTCTTAGAATAGTGCCTGGCACATGGTAAGGGCTCAGCTAATGTTACATACTTTCTTTATTATTATGTTCTATGACCTCTCTGAGCTTCATAGGCAAAACAGGTAATAATGCCCAAGTGTTGCACTAATATAATGAGAATAAGAGATGATGCATGTAGAATGCTTAGCACCATCCTTGACCATGTTGAGTCTCAAATAAATGGCAGTTATTTTTATTATCATGCTGTTCATGCTTTAAATTCCTGGCATTTTCATTGGTCCGAAAAGAGAACTTAAGCTAGTGCTCAGCTTGTCATGAAGCGCTCTCATTCACCCTTGGTTTTCAGAAGTGGTTTGGCTGATAGCTTGGGGAGAAGCTCGTCTAACTCAGTACTCACTTATCAGCTACTCATAGTAACTGTTCTGTGATTCTTCTGTAAGCGTTGTTAGTGGCCTAAGAATCTAGGTGTGTGCTCTTTGGAGAATGGTAATGCTGGTAGAGATGATGAAGTACAGTCAGTGATTCAGCTTGGTCCATTGTACTTAGAAATGTAGACTTGGTTTGATTTTTCTGTGGCATTCTTTATGAGTTGCTTTGGTAACAATGTACATTTTTGAAAAGTGCAGGTAAAAATATGAATGGTAGACTTACGTTGGTAATGTGTATGCTTTTACGTCAACATGTTGATCATATTGGAGCAGATGGCTGTCAACCAAGCAGAAGTTTAGAAACAAAATTAACTTGTCACAAAAAGCCTGAGTTGTATTTTAAGCTGAGGAACCTGTAGTATTGTAGAAAGAGCCAGATTTGGAAACTGGTCTCTATACCATAAATAAAAGGTGATCAATCTTATTTATCTTTTAACCATTCTAAGCCTAATTTTTCATTTGCAAAATGGGGATTGTAATTCCTTCCTGATGTCTTCACAGGAAATTAAGTAGGTTGGATAAAATTGCTTGGAAACCCTTGAGTGCCATGCAGATAGATCTAAGGAGGCAGTATAATCTACAAGTTAGGAGTATGTGCTTTGGAGCTGAAGACAGAGTTTAAATTCCTGCTTCCACTAGTCATTCACTGTGTGACTGGACAAATGCCTAACGTTCCCAAGCTTCAGATTTCTAGAATTGATAATGCCTCATAATATTTCTGTGAGAAACAATCAAAATGATGTATTCAAATGCCTACCAGAGTGCCTATAAATTGTGAACATCCAGTAAACGGAGGCCATTACTATTTTCATAATGATTGAGGTTAGACTCTTCATGTTTTCCTGGTCAAGCAAGAAAGGTTTAAGCTTCCTTTGGCTGATACCTGAGCAAAACACTATTTACTACAAAGCTCAAATCCCATGTAAGGTAACTGAGTCTTGGATTTCTTCCTTAGTAGAATTTTAGTTCCCTCGGTAATAGTTGAGGCTCTTATTGAGACAGCAGCCTCAGAGAGGATCCCACCACACGCTCTGCCCGCCCATCCCATGCCAAATACAGTTTTGACAGCAAAGCTCTGACAGAAATGTCATTATGGGTCATGGTTCCATTTCCTAGTGTTTTTTCTGGTGGGGCTGGGGGCTGGGGTGATAAAAGTTAGTATGAGTGTTGACAGCATCTAGGAGACAGTTGTCTCCATGGCAAAGCTAATTCACTTGCAAGTTTTGATTTTCCAAAAGAGGATTTTACCCTGGAAAGTTTCTTTGAAGCTTTCCAAATACTATTTTTTAAGGTTTTTGTCAATAACAGCATCATTTTTCTTTCTATATTTTCTTTGTAAAGAAATCAGGTGGGCGAGCGATGGTGATGATGGGCTCTCAGATTGGGTAAACCCTGCAAATTCCCAGCCACAGACATGCAGCACAGAAGTTCATTGGCCAGTAACCCAAGCCCTTCCAGCTGCCCATGAACAGAGATTAAAAATAACCTAGGTCCCAAGTGAGAAGTCCATGCTTCTGATATACTTAACCATTTCTCTGAAAGAATGAAAAGTTCATTGTCTGACCAGATCTGAGTTTTAAGCCCTGTTTAATTTTCTTCGGTGTAACTTCTCCTTATTGGGTGTTCTTGATGTTAGGCACCTTGCTAAGCCCTGTAAACACACCATCTTGTTTAAGTCTAGTTACAGCCTTATGATATAGATACTACTTTTATCCCCATTTTCAGATAAGAAAATTGAGGCTTAGAAAAAAAGGTTAAGTAGCATCCCAGGAGCCACGTAGATAGCAGGGCCTGGCTTGACCCCAGAGCTACTTGACTCACTGGAAGGTCAAATGGGCACCATGTTGCGCTGCCCGACTTCATTTACATTGCTGCTCCCCTTTGAGAGTATAGTATCATTTTAGGATGGAGAAAGAACTGGCCTGTGAACCAGGAGAGTCTTGTTCTAGAATAGGAGCTGTGTTTTGAGTAGAACCAACCTTAGTATTATAGAGAGAGAAAAAAATGAAAATCCTAACTAGACATTGTTTTTACTCAGTTTTGTGTGACCACGCACTAATCAGTTAACCTGTCTGAGATCTTAGTTTCCTTACCTACAAAATGAAGAAAGTTATTAAGGGGATCACTCAGGTTCCTTGTCTGAAGATTCCTGGTTGGAAGAAACTGTAGGACGTATGCATCCAACTCCCCACCTAATGCCGATTTCCTTCACCCCCATATTCTTGCCAAGGAACAGTCCAGCCACTGTCTGAACATCTGTATAGTCAGGACTAGCCATATTGCACAGCTGCCCATGTTTTGGGCTGGTCTTATGTAGAACACTCTATCTTTAGTCTTAAATTTTTTCTCTCATCAAATCTCCGTGTGATGCTAAATCAGTCATTTAGTTGATTGTTTTTTTACAGGGGTGAAAAGTTTGGAGGAACAGGAGGCATAGATTGCTGATACAATGCAATGTCCTTATGATTGAAAGTAGCTTTTCCCTTTATATAAGACATGCCTCTTGTTCTCACTGATCTTTCTCGCATGAAGCACACAGCTGTCTTCTGGGCATACTGTGGCTGTGATGGGCATTGACTTCACACTGCGATACTTCTACAAGGTTCTCATGGACTTATTACCCGTGTGTAACCAGGATGGTGGAAACAAAATAAGGTAAGCCCTTCAGGGACACAGTTCCTATCTGGCTGCGAAATGTAAAGAAAATGATGTCAGGTATCTAGTTAAGTAGCTACCACAATGTCATGATCAGAGCCAGGTACTAGTCCTTGGCCTGGGTTCTGTTAAGAAGGTTTTTGTTCATGCTATTTATGATTTAGACAAACAGGCTTGGCTCATAACAAGGAAAGTAACTGTGGCATAGAATTCTGCAAAAGCTCTTGTTTCTCTAGGAGTTGGTAATTAGAGGTTTCTTGTATCTTGGGTGCTAGAAGAACCAGAGAGTACTCTTCGATAGTACTTTTGATGCTAACTTAGTTATTTATCCAAAGCCTTTGTGAGATTTTCAGATGCTTAGACTGTTCCGTTGTACATTTTCCCAGAAAGAGACACAGAGAACTAAAAGTCTTTGCTGCCTGAATCTCACAAGAACATGTCTGATCAAAGCAAGGGCATTCCCTTGATTTAATGCAGGCCACTTTTAAAAATAACTTTCTTATTTCAATCTCATGGCTTGTGCTTCATATCACTGCTAAGTTTTGCTTTGTCCCTTACTGGGGAAATGCAAGATTCACAGCAAACTGTTATGACAAACTCAGAGTAAAATAGAGTAGCATGTAATCTTGATTAGAGTGACTCTTGCTTTACTTTGTATTTGCTTTTATTTTGATATTTACTTGTTATTTTGTGTTTCTAATATATTTTTATATGTCCCTGATGTACCTTAGGTATGTTTATGATCAAGAGAAGGAACTGTATGGCTTGCTTAAAGTTTGCGCTTTTGAATACTTAAGGCCACTTCCTTCAGAGTCTCCCTCATCTGGAAAAGGAATAAAGTTCCCACTGAGACATTCTTGCAGATCTTTGAGTCCATCTTATGTGGTCTGGGTGGGCATGTTCTGTGTGAACTATGTAGGTGACCTCAGTCAGGTGTAATTTTCCACTAAAACTGGATGCTAAGTGACCTACCACCTCAACAATAATGCATCTATCTACCTGCCTGCCAGCCTTCATTTTGTTCAACAAATATTTATTGAGAATCTAGGGTCATTGCAATTTGTTTCAGGACTTGCGAGATAAATGCCCTCTGAAAACACAGAACAATAGCTTAGAAGACTGACACTGTTACTTGTTTTGGCTCAGGTGCTTCATAATGGAGGACAGGGGTTATCTGGTGGCACATCCAACCCTCATTGACCCCAAGGGACATGCCCCTGTGGAACAACAGCATATTACCCACAAGGTATTTGTTGTAGAGCTGATAACCCTCTAGAAGCTGATAGTTCCCTGCCTGCAGCTCCTTAATCACACGGCATAATGTCTTCTGTTCTGCTTGGCCTTGTTAGGAGCCCCTGGTAGCGAATGATATCCTGAACCACCCCAACTTCGTAAAGAAAAACCTGTGCAACAGCTTCAGTGACAGAACAGTCCAGAGGTTTTATAAATTTAACACTAGTCTTGTGGTAAGTTGGTTCCCTGACACTCTCATATCTCATCCCACTAATATGAAATGGAATAATGACTAATGTTTGAATATCACTCCTGGCTGTTTCATTGCCTTAAAATTAGGAAATGTTAAGGCAGGCTAGGACCTTAGTCCGGCTCTCAACTTTGACAATTGTGAAATATAAAGCCCAGAGTGAAGACTTGATTGTTTTAAGGTCTCACACTTGGTATATGCTTTTGATTTTGTTTATTTTAAGACTTACCAATCTAAGCCCTTTGAATGTCTGCTGAAGTCTGTTCCCACACTCTTATATAAATATATGTGGCACCATGTGTTCCTCTTCCTGTCTTCTAGAGATCGCTTGGCCTCCTTAAATTCCTAAGGCCAAATTAGGTCAGTTCTTGGTCATCCACCCAGGCAGATGGGAGCTCTCATGTAGGTCATCCAAAAATTTTGTAGCTTAGAATACTTTGTATGATTTAAGGTGCTGCAAACTTACCTGGATATGGTTAAAGATCTTCAGAATATTTTTACGAATCTGTAAATAATCCCAGCTGGGAGAGAACTAAAATGGGTAGAACAGAACTGACATTCAGAAAGTTATCCACAAGAAGTAACCTTTTTATTAGAATAGGTATTTCTATCATTAAGTATATAATTAAAATTCCATTTTAAAGATGTACTGGGTTAGCCAAAAATCCTAAACTTAGTCTCAAAAAAAGCCATTGCAAAAACAACTGCCTGGGGGAATAGAAGAGTTTCAAAAATGAATGTATTAATAGAATAGCTTGTTCATAGCACAGGAAGTCATTGCTATGCTGTTTAAACTTCATACCATTCTGAGGAGCACTCTCTTTAAAGGGGCATTGACAAAACTCAAGTGTAATCAGGAGGCTGCCAGGTAAGGTTGTCGTATGAAGGGCTGACTTTGTGATACTTTGTGTATCTTCCATCAGTTGTACAATGACTTCCTGAGTCTTCATCAGACAAAGCCAAGTACACCAGTAGAAATTTTTCAGACACACAAATTTTAGTGGAATACAAATTAGCATAACTTCTTAATGGCCCTAGTTATTCCAAAATGGAATTGGAGCATTCCTGAGTATTGGAGCTAACACGTGATATGCCTATATTACTGTTTATGTTGTAGAGGTGGGTATCTTCCAGGAAGTGGAAAATTCGTCTAGACCTCTAAAAATCCATTCAGTGCCATCATTCTCAGAGTTAGGCTTATCCTCCCTGTGGGGATGGCTGGTATGGAAACAAGTTTGGGATTAAATAATTGGCCTTTGTATGACACATATGCAGAAAAAATGGCCATATTCAACTTTACAGTTTTGCTTTTGAATCTTTGGTTTCCTAATATGGTAGACAAATTTGGCATTTCAAGAACTTAGCTATCGCATTTTCTTGTTATAGAATAAGGAAAAGGATGCTTGTTTTAGTTGGAGCGTTAAATATTTTAGAAGCAGGAAACTGGTCTGTTAAAATGTCTTTGGTTTTTAAATAATTTTATTCTTCTAGAAGGAGATTTGTTATCCAAGGACAGGGAAATGCGTGTTTTCTGGTTGATTAGGTTTGCCTCTGAATAAATTCTCAACTATTCCTTACCTGAAAGTTGTCTTTGATTGCTTCTTGCAGTTATTTTCACTTTATGATATATTGTGTATTTTCAAAAGAAAGATTACAAAAGCATTATCTGTATAAATACAGATAAGAGAATAATACCAACTGTTAAATAAGAATTATCTGTGATGGTTTTATGAAAAATTATTTTCCAAGTTTTTAGCAGTAACTGTATACTACTTATGAAATCAGAAATGAAATTCTAGTGTGAGCCATTTCCAGCCAAATGGCTCAAGTGTTGTTTTCCCCTTGGTAGTGCTGAATTTTCGCTTTGTTGTCTGTCACCTTTGCCCCCTCTGTTGTCTGCAGGGGGATTTAACGAACCTTGTGCATGGCAGCCACTGTTCTAAGTACAGACTGGCGAGGATCCCAGGAACCAACGCCTTTGTCGGCATCGTCAATGAGACGTGTGACTCTCTTGCCTTCTGTGCGTGTAGCATGGTGGATCGGCTGTGTCTCAACTGCCACCGGTAAAAATGCAGTGGGTCCTAATCTCTGTTTATCCGATTGTTGACTATCTTAACTGATGCCGGTCATCTTGAGGTGGCGTCTGCAAAATAAACTGAAAGTACTGGGGTGTCCTGAAACAGAGGAAAGTCCTGGTACAGAAGCACAGAGCTGTGTTGTTTGCAGCACCCTTGTCCAAAGAGTAATGGACTGAAACCCACTGGTGTTTATGCCTTTGGTCATAACTTCTTTTTCCCTGTCCGTTTTACCTAGCTCAAGGTCTCTTTATTTTGCTTCCCCTTGTATGTGTATGATATATATATAGTTGTTATTGACCCTCCACATAGTAATTTTCTTTGCTTATCAGAATGGAACAAAATGAATGCGAATGTCCCTGTGAGTGCCCTCTAGAGGTCAATGAGTGTACTGGCAACCTCACCAATGCAGAGAACCGGTAAAATATATATACACTCTCTATAAATATACAGTCTTGTTTATAGATTTGTTTTGGGTTGGGGTATAAGAAAATGATTAGTTTTAGTGACATAACTATTCAGTGAGCCAGATTTCAAGCATCAAAGTGGCTTAAAGTGAAATCCACTTTCAGGTTTAAGTTTTAAGTGCTTTTAAAGTGTTAAGAGTATATGTGCTACACACAAAAAAATATGAGACTGTTATAAGCATAAACGAAGTGGCTACCATATGTCAGGTACTTCAGGCACATTCACTCTGTATTCAAATTAATCCTGTGATAAATATATAGGTACCTTTCAAACACACACATGCTCACACATAATATAGCATTATTACTGACAAATTTTAAGACCACTGTTAAATAAAATGAGGTAAGTCTCTTCTCTAGAACTTCAATGAAAGAATCTTGTGTGTACACATATACTAGTACATGTTTGTTTAGGCAGAGAAAAAATGTCTAAAAGGACCCTCAGTAAACTCTGAAAAATAAGATTTAAGATGATGAGTGGCGGGGGTCAGTGCCTGTGTAACATTCACTTTTGATTATATACATTCCGGTTTTGTTGAGTATTTATGATTTCCTAACTTTTTAAAATATTGTTTCTATTGTACATCAAGATGAACACATTGAAGCTCAGAAACCCAAGGTTTCATATAGCTAAGTGGTAAAGCCAAGATTCAAACCCAGATCTGACACTGTGAGAGGCCAAAGGCATGATGAGTTTGGAATGTGGGTGACATTGGTCCTAACCCCCAGCTTGCTCCTGCATAGAAATCCAAGCTGCGAGGTCCACCAGGAGCCAGTGACGTACACAGCTATCGATCCTGGCCTGCAAGATGCTCTTCACCAGTGTGTCAACAGCAGGTGCAGTCAGAGGACCGAAAGCGGGTAAGCAGTGCCCAGTGTTTATTTTATGTCAACGTGATAGCAGTGGGAGCAGAACCTAGAATAGTGACCAGCAGCCTTATTGAGCTTTTCCAGGTGATATTTATCATGGTCTTTTAAAAAGTTGGACCAATTTTTCAGATCCAAAACTGATTTCCATAAACCTTTTATCCACCAGGTTTCATGTTGTCTGGTTTCTACTTGTTAGCTATTTGGCATTTGTACCAAGTTGGTAACCTCTGTGGATGGGAAAGTTCTTCTTGAAATAAAAGGAATGGGAGGGAACATGGCATGAAAAAGTCCTCATCAGTTCCAGAAACAAAACCTGGTCTATGTATGAAACATTAAAGCCCATCAGTTCCTTCCTAGGATGAATATATGCTTTGTGGCAGTTTTGAGAACTAAAAATTGCATGTCCCCTGCTATCTCCCCCTCCGTCCAAGGATATCTGGGTCTAGACATGGGAGTAGTGGCTGAGGTAGGCTAAAGGGGTGGGAGTGAGGGAAATTTGTTTATTGTTGTCCAGGTTACCATTTTATTAAATAGAGTTAGTGGATAGAAGGGGGAGCCAGTTCCATTTATAGAATATATTTTAGAAAGGAGTGGTAGGGAATCAGATTCATTTGAGTTGTTACACAGTAATAACCCAAAGTCAATTAAGATGGAATACCACTGCATATATTTTCTTAGTCATAATGCACTCAGCATATTAAAAGGTCTAAGAAATTGACAGTAAGGAAAGCTGTTTGACTCAACCAATTTTTCCCAGACTTATTTGACCATTTTTCTCCTTCTTTCTTTTTAAATGATCATACACTTGGGGGATAGTAGGCCAGAGTCTAACAAAGCTTGGGGCCATTTGGTCTTTTAAGGTGATTTTGAATAATCCTGCACTAATCCATGATATGTGGGTTTCATGATTTGATTCACAGAGAGCAGTTTTATTTCTGTAATTTCCAAGTGGTTGAGGGACATAAAACAGCTCTCCCTTGGCAGACTATTGCTATTCTTCTTTTATAAGGAAAGGAAACTAAAGCTTAAGGAGTTACAGTACCAGTAAGTTATGTGCTCTTCAGAGCTGTCTGTGCTAAGCTCACATGCTCTTCCTTGCCCAGCACTGCTTTCTGGAACACTTAGCATTGTCTTTCTGGCAGGAACTGTTTTGGTGTGCTGGATTGTGAGTGGTGCATGGTGGACAGCGATGGAAAGACTCACCTCGACAAATCCTACTGTGCACCCCAGAAAGAATGCTTCGGGGGGATTGTGGGAGCCAAAAGTCCTTATGTTGATGACATGGGAGCAATAGGTATGTTTGTTGGCAACCCAGAATATATTGACTCCTGAATACATTTTCCTGCCTGTATACTAGGACAAAAATATTAAAATGATCCTCTGCCCTACATCCTTGATTCCTTTTCCAGTAGTTTTTAGTTAGAAAACCAAGACAGATAATTACTTTCAAAGCTGGCTAGATATTCTGTGCAGAGTGAGCAGCTATTTTTCCTGCCAAATTTTGCAAGCCTAGAATTCATTCCCATAAAGCCTGTTCTGAGAAATGCTGGGCCTGATTTCCATGTGGCTGAACTGTGGAGTTTGTTTCAATACGAGTCCCAGCTGTCAGAAGTGGAGGGTAGGTGCTGGATGGAGTGATCACTACATGTGGATTTCCTGCTGCAACCTTCCCTCACAACTTTTGCAAGGCAGAAACCATGGGGCTAGAAATTAGTATTTTAGGGCCTTGGGGGTCAACAGAAACCAGAGCTGTCCAATGTAGTCAGGGCAGCATAGGGTGGGCGACAGGGACACTGTAGGGAGAAAATCCTCTGGGATCAGACCCCAAGACCTCAAAAATACTGCATGCACACTGCCTCGAGAATCTCAGTGTCCCTCTGGAGTTAGCACAAGCTCCTCTTAAAGCTTAGCTAGCAAGTGTGTCCTATCTTTAAACCTTTAGTCCGTGTCTTGATTTTTAACATCTCCCCACATTAGCCTGTCTGTACAGCAAGAAAAACTGTGTGAGGAAGAGCTCTGAGCTCACATGTCACCACTGAATCAGGTTAGGACCCTTGCTCTAAGAAGTTGCTTTACATGCCCACCTACAGTTTCCTGTCCAAAAAGTGCTACACAGTGCTTTAAAGGGAACCCATAAGCTTTGAAATCTGATCCTTTTTAGAGGTCATGTGACTGATCCACGGAAACAAATGGCAACAGGTGCAGTAAATGTGTGCTAAGAGGCCCACAAGGCCCTCCCTCTGTACTGACTGGCTTCTCCTCCCAGAGTGCCCTGTGCCCCGGGGCTTAGGCTCTGGGCACCCGTGTTGAAGTGATTCTCGTCGCCTCACCTGTCTCATCAGTCCTTGACGGTCGTGCTCTTGCTCTCCTGAGCAACCAAAATTTAATTTGAGAGCTGGGGATTAGGGAAGCCATTGCCCCCATTAGCCAGCAGGTCTTCTGGGAGGAACTCACAGCTTAAAGCAGGTGTTCTTTCTTACTTTCACCGAACTCCTCCCCTCTCTTCCTTCCCATCTCAACCCATCCCCACCTCCTAACCTGGGAAACTTTATTTTAATGAAGGTGATGAGGTGGTCACACTGAATATGATTAAGAGCGCCCCGGTGGGCCCCGTGGCTGGAGGCATCATGGGATGCGCCATGGTCCTGGTCCTTGCTGTGTACGCCTACCGCCACCAGATTCACCGCCGGAGCCATCAGCACATGTCTCCTCTGGCAGCCCAAGGTGAGCTCAGAATGAATCCCAAAGGTCCTCCAGGAGAAGCAGCCTCCCGGGGGTTGTTTCAAGGACGGAGGGGCATTGGCCAATTATGTGAGCCGCTGAGCCATCGAAGAACAGCAGTCCACCCTCAGCTTCTGCGGGGCAGATTCAGGTGTCCCCAAATCCTGCTAGCCCAGGGCTCATTCTTGAGTGTGTAAACCGTGCACGCTCCACTTTGATTCCCCAGAAAGTCCCTCGATCCTCTCTCCTTACATAGCTTTAGACGGCAGCAGCCTGCCACTGGAACAAGGCCGTCAGGGGAGCTGGGATGCATGTGGGGAATGTTCACTGAGACTGGGTGGGGCTGTTCCAAAAAGACAAGCAGACAAAGACACCCCAAATCACTGTTGACAAGAATATGACTGTCCAGTAGCAGCTGTTACCATATAGTGTGAACAAACTCATGTTCAAAGGAATGATCACATCTCTTAAAACAGGACAAGTCATTGAAGTCAGGCACAAAATGATTAATCTGCAATCATCGCTTCCATACCAAGAGTTAAATGGGGTATTTGGGCTCATTTGCAAGAGACCAAATCATTTAATGGCCATCCCCATCCTCACTAAAAGCCCCCAGTTAATCTGCCCTTCATGGAGATAAGGCTCACTCATTCTTGGACTTGGTCAGGAACCGTTCAGGTCACCCTTGCAGCAATAATGGCAGGTTGACATTGGAGTATTTCGCTACGGCCCAATCCTAATGGAGGATCATGGGATAATGTGTCGCCTAATTCAGTAACAGAGCTGATCACAAAACTCTCTCCCCTTGGTAACATTTGGTTATACGGACCATGCCTGTCATCTAGTGTTACCTTATGCCTGGCCCTTTATAGGATTTGGTAACACCATTTTATCAGTGCAATCAGCCATGGTTTTAGATCCTTTCCTTCTGTTTCAGGTACTTTGGTAGAAGATTGAAGATCTATTAGCCTATCAACTTTTCTCCTCTTTCTTCAGAAATCAATTTCAGGTGCCTCTCTTGATCACGCCCTTCTTGTTCTCCCTCTTCTGATTCCTGCTTCCTCCTTAATAAATAAATAAATAAAAGGGACATCCATTCTTTTCCAAGGTAGGACTCATTCTCGATGGAATGCTGTCACCCAGCCATCGAGCAGAGCACTCTGCAGGGTATTCACGTGGATGATTTTGTTTGATTAAATAGTCATGTTTCTCTTTTTTTAATGATGGGTAGAAATGTCAGTGCGTATGTCCAACCTGGAGAATGACAGAGATGAAAGGGATGACGACAGCCACGAAGACAGAGGCATCAGTGAGTATCAGCTGCCTCGTTGCAGAATGTGTCAGCAGGAGGCTCATTCAGAATAAATATGCCTCCTTATATCTTTTTGACTTGTATTAAAATTTAAGAAGCTTTGACATCCCCCCGCCCCCCACATTTTCATTAGGAATAAGTGTAGGTGTTTGCTTTGTTTTAGAAAATCTCAAAGGATTTCATGATGTTCTTTTTGCATTAAATGCTGTAGCCTAAAACACCCCACTCTTCCCTTTCTTTCTGCTCTTCACTACTTTCCAGCACAGTATTGTAGAAAGGGAATCATCAGGTATGCATTGTTTTAATAATCCCTTAAGCAATACACCTCAGGGAAATAAAGAACATTCCTTTTTCAAGGATCCGTCCAGTGTTGAGATACCTTGGACTTCAACTATGGAGAGCGTATCTTCCTCATTCATGTTGAAGACATGTAATTAAAGACCTGTCACTGCTCCCAGTTCTAAAACCAGCTCTCTAGTCCTCAGAATTTTTTTTAAATTACTTACTCTAGCTCTCCAAAGATTAACTTCCCCACCGTGTGAATGAGCCTGCTCAGAGCAGATGTATTTGATATACCAAGGATACCGGCATAGGAGTGACTAACCGTCCTTGCCTTCCCGCAGTCAGCAATACTCGATTTATAGCTGCAGTCATCGAACGACACGCACACAGTCCAGAAAGGCGGCGTCGCTACTGGGGTCGATCGGGAACAGAAAGTGATCACGGTAAGGTTTAGCTTCCTGCATGTGAGGACTGGAGGTACCTGGTGTTTTCCTGTGGGCCAGTGCTCACCCCCACCCTTCTTTCTCTTTCCTGTTCTCTGTTGTAAATTATTTTGACAATTTTCCAGAAAGACACCTTCCAACACGACACCTTTAGAAGATCTCAAGGGTAGTTCTGCTTATGTCTCTGCACTCCCAGCATGACATGACCCTGGCACACAGATTGCTTCCTAGGTTTTCTCCGCAAGTAAGGATTCAGAGTATCTACATGGGCCCTGCTTACCACCCTACTTGACTCTCAGTGAATTGGCACCATCACAGATCCCACTACCCAATGTTGTCAGCTGGCAAACAGCAGCATCCTGGAGGGCTCTCAGCCATGTACTCTCAGCCTGTACTCCATGCTAGCATGCCCAGCCCCGACCCCCAGCCTTGCCTCAGGGAAGGCTTCACCAGAGTGATGACTTTTGCACTGGGCCTTGAAGGATGACTAAAAAAACAGGAGCGAGGAGACTAGTGTGTAGTCGTGGAGTTGTATGAAGTGCCTGTAAGCTGCTCAGGAAGGGTCGGACTGAACTGGGAGGAGGCATCGAGTGCTACATGAGCAATGAATTATGAAGTCCGGGTGCTGTACCAAAAACTGGTCACCACACAGCTTCTCACCTTCACAGTGTCCATATGGCTTATTGTCACAGTGAACAGCAGATGTCTCCTACTATCTAGGCACCCCTGCCACCAGACCACAAAAATATAACAGGAGTGTAGAACCTTTCCTATAACTATAAAATCTTTTTATTTCACATATAGCCTTAATTTTCCAGGAGTCTTTTATTTCCTAGAATCAGATTTTTTTTATGCATATATATTTAATGTATGCCTTTTGACTCTGCTTTCTCCACATCTACCCTAAAAAAAAAAGTGTGTCTTTGAACAATGTGTTCTCACACCCAGGCTAAAAAAATGCAGGAGTGGTTATTCGTCAAAGCAACCAATGTTACCTTTTACACGAAGGCCACGTAGTCAAACTCCCTTTGGGAAACAGGAGAAGCTAAAACTCCGATTTATGAATGTATACTCTTAATTTGAGCTTTGAATGGCATTGTTTGCCCCAACTGAATAGAAACTTCGGGTTTCTATGGAGAGTCAAAGCAGAACTTAAATTTTTCAGTTTCTCTGACTTTCTGCCTTTTTCCCTAAAATCCTTTGAACCTGCATAAATTCATTCTGTCAGGCAGTTCTGTGTCTCTTCTCCTTTGAATTATGAAACAGGTTTGAGGCTACTAAAGTTCAACAGAAATAATTTCTTATTCAGCAGAAATACTGAATCTCCTCTCCCTCTCTTTCTCTCCCTCTCCCTCATTCTCCCCTGATAGAAATTGCTTCAGTACAAAACTGGAATTCTGAGTGACATTTACAATGTCCCATTAGCTCTCCCATTGTCTTAGTAAAATAGCATATGAAGCAAGAGCTTAGATGAAAGGAATAGTGCAGTGTCCTATCTGAAAGCCAAGGAATCTTAGCTAAGGGCTTGCTTTCTTTCATTTTTCACAATAATTGGATCCCTATTATCCCCAAGGAATAAAAAATAGTTTCTCATGCAGACAGAATGCAACACCAATTGACATTCCACCTAATTCCAGATGCACCACAAAATCGCTTGCATTTACCTGCATGTTGTCATATCCCTAACCTGTATGGCGGGTCACTGAAAGTGGTGGCATTGAGTTAATGTCCCTGTGATGCTTAGAGAATAAGCCAAAGGTACACATTAAAACAAATCTAACCTAATTGTTTTGTCAGCAGGATTCTTGCTTATTTGTGTTTTCTCTTATCTGGGAACTATATCGGGTGTCTGCTAATTGCTGGGTACAGTGCAGGGAGTTGGGGAGGAGGAGGCCTCATTTCTGCAAGGCAGTGTTGTGTTAGAAGAGCTTATGTGATAGGGTCAAGCAGAGCTCCCTGGAATCCCACTTCTCCCCCTCTTTACAAGTTGTGAGACTTTAGTGAAGCTACTTTGGACCTGAGTTTCCTCAAAACAGGATTAGAAATTCCTGCCTGGTCAAGTTGTTGTGAGGAATGGATGAAATAACATGTGGCAGGCACGAGTTCAGGGTCGACCTCCTCACCTCCATACCCACTCTGCCCGCAGGAATTTACAGTCTCGCAGGAAACTGTAAGTGAATGCATGCATTCATAAGACTGATAAAAGGCTGAATATAACAGCTTCTTTAAAGAAGTAGAACAAAGAAGATGGGGAGACAGTTCACTTTTATCAGCAGGTAAATCATGGAAGAGCCCCGCAGGGAGGTGGCCTTGGTGCTGGCCCTTGGTTGGACTGGTAGGACAGTAGCAGCCATGATTCTTTTTTACCCAGTGAGCATATTTCCACACGAGTCCTTGGGTTGGATACACAAAAGGGAACTCAGAAGGATAAAATAAATAAATATATAAGTACTGAACAGAATAGACTTTCATGGTGTATGATTCCAAGTTGTGATAATCCTAGAATTAAAACTGAATGTTACCAGTCCAAACTGGGAGACTTTGGGCTGCATTTTTATTTAGATATATTTCATGTGACCAAAAGAGTTTTGTATTTCAAAGGCATCTAATTTTTTTTTGGTATCATTACTACACAATCACATGAGCAACATTGTGGTTACTAGATTCCCCCCATTATCAAGTCCCCACCACACACCCCATTACAGTCACTGCCCATCAGCGTAGTACGGCATCTAATTTTAATTTTGTATCTTCAAAGGAAACTACTCAAAATAAGAATCATTTTTGTCAATATTCTAAAACCACTTAGAATGATTGTTTTTTTAGCTCTTGGCTATTTACTGTTACATTCACAAGTAGTGGTTTAAAACACTTATTACCTATCTATGCCTTTAATTATATGTCCACTTTTCCCATGACTTCTCTTGAAAATACCATGTTCTACCTAATCATCAACTGGCTTATTTTTAAGTTAAAAATCACGAATATATATTTGTTCTTTGTGAATCTGTATGTTGGTTACCATCTCTTTAGAAATTTATGCAAATGTATATCAAGCAAAATATTTTCTTTATGTGAAAGGAAATTTCCCCCTAGTGAATTAACTTCCAGAAGACTTAAAAGGTGAGTGCTGAACTTTGAAAAGCTGGTCAAAAACGACACAGTGCAACAGGAGACCATTTTCTAGAGGTGCAGATGTTCTCCTGCAGTTACTCTCTGTGACCACAAGGTGGTGAGTCCCCAGAGAAACTTAACATCCCCTACCATCAAGGGAGGCGTCTTAGGAACCGTCAGCTAAGTATATAAGCAGAATACCAAAGAGTAAAAGCCTAATATTGGCTCTTCTGTGCTTACTAGACAGCTGTCCTCTTTCCCAAAGTCCGTCTCTTGCTTGAGATCATCTTTGCAGAGATTTTACTGTATACACCTTTGGACAGTAAAGAAATTTTTCCTTTGAAAGTGTTTATGTATATCCTTTGTGTTTTAGATGATGCATCATCCTCCATGAGTCAGGCTGAGTCTGTTATACTCATCACTGTTCCCAGCACTCAACAGAATTGCCTGGCCCTGAGTAAATAGTCATTAATTTAAGTGAGAGCATGTGTTGGGCTTTTTCCTGCTTCACCACAACTTGCTCCCTCCCTCCAGATTTTTATTAATTATTGAGATCAGAGGAAACCTAAGTTGCAGAGGGTTGAGCAGTAGTATCACTCTCAGGAAATTAGACAGAATGGCCCCAGAGCAAGGGGCTCACTTTGGAAGGGCCTTTGTTGGGGTTCTCATCAGGAAGCTGTAGCAGAAGAGATGGTGGGGGGGTGGGCAGAGTTGCCTGGTGACCCCTGAATCATCACCATCACCCTGGGCTGTGACGAGCCGGGTTCGAGCATCCCTGGACTCAAAGTCAGAACCCCTGGGAAGGGCCCAGTAAATCCTAGAATGTCTGCATTATTTGATAAGACTGGGGAAGGACACACCAGACAAAACCACAGATAACTAAGAAAATAAAAATTCATCAATGCCATTGCTTTGGGAATACAGTGTGTGATTTTTTTTAATTAAATGCCTTCTTTGTGTGAGACATCATACTGAATATTAGGAGTACGAAGACAAAATAATTCCTTGTGCTTTAAGACAGAGTTTGCTAATGAACAAGGCAGCCCTATATTTTATTATAATATGATAAAGTCTAAGCTGAGGAAGTGTACAGAATGCCATTTAAATTTAACCATGTGGGTTAGTAGGTCTGGGAAGTAGGGGTTGTTTGGGGCAAGCTTCTCAGAGAAGACTTCCATGTTGAAGAATGAAACACAACAGCAAGGGGAAGGAAGGTTGGGGGATGAGCTAGGCAGAAGACCACTGTGAATTCTACACCATAAATGTGAACATGAATTACCACTTACTGTGGGTACTTATAAATCAGAGATGGAAACCGTCAAGGAGGTGTTTGGAGGCAAGATGAAGACAGCCTAGCACTAAAGGTTGGCCAAAAGTACTCAACACACTGAGATTTTGCTAAAACCTTATTTTCTACTTTAGTCCCCTACATGTAAAGCATAAGGTGGTTTAAGCATTCATAGCATCTTGTAACAGGTTTTTAGGCCTAGTGTCCAGTCTTACGTTGCAGTCTTAGCACTGCCAAAGCTGAGAAACTCATTCCGGCTCTTAGTCTCAGGTAGAGGCACCACTATGTACCTAGCCCCTGGACCTAGAAACATCAGCCTCATCCAAGGGTGTCAACTTCCGGGCACCTTCACCAAACAAGTCCCTTTGGTCACCAAATCAGCCTGCTCTGCTCTTGAACAAAATCATTTGAAGCCGTCTGCTTGCTGCAGTGAAGCACTGCTGGAGTCCCATCTCCTCAGGCCAATGCTCCAGCCTCCCATCCTCTGGGCCTCTGATCCCTCCCTTCTTCTGTCCAGCCTCCTCATTACCACAAGATGTCATCTCAAAGCACACGTTATGTCCTTGCCACCCACTCCCTTCCTTCCCTGTTACTAAATCCAAACTCAGTTTTGACAGGCCTTGATCTGGTCTGAGCCTGCCTACACAGCCACCTCTCCCACACTCCCTGCCCCTCAGCACGTACACCCCAAGCCTCTCGTCATGCCCCCCAGTCCACTAGAGCCTTTCAGGCTGTTGTGTCTGCAGAGCTTGGCCCCTTCCCACCTCTTTCTTTGCCTAAGGAGCCCCTTCTCTCCCATGAGGGCCACCTGAAGGTGGTCTCCTCAAGCACCCTAAGCCAAGTCAGTCAGCTTTGCTATTCCTTTTGGAAGGCCTCTGTGTTAGCCCCTGTATTTCCGCTTCTTGACTGTGCGCGTCTGAGGAGTTGGGGCCTCTGCTGAGCTGCTAGCCTGGTGCTGGCCCCACGAAGGCACTCTGATGGACACATCCGCTACTGAAATCTCTCTCTCTGCCCAACACGTCTGCATTTCTGGCTAGACATTTCCACATAGATGACCCACAGACTGTGAAAATCAAAAATACTCATTTTCTTCCCTGAGACTCAGGATCTCCGAGTCTCCCTCTCTCATCATCCCGACTCAAAGCCACAGTCCCCTCTAACCATGCTTCACCCCGCACTTCTAATTGCTGACCAACTCCCACTGCTTTCACCCCTGAGATAGCTTTCAAGTCTGTCCAATCCCATACCCTAGTTTTAATTCTTCATCTCTCATCCTGGCTCTTGCAAAAACCTCCTAACTTCCCCCCCACCCCTGCCCTCAGGCCTTTTTATTCATCTTCCAAACTGCTACCAGAACTCTTTTTTAAAAACACGGGAATAGTCATGCCATTTTTTTTCAGTCTGCTTAAAATTTTGTATTGTCTCTCCATTTTCTAAGCTTTGACAGAGCCTTTATTATCTGACTTTGACTCACCGTGCCACCTCCCACCTTCCCTATTCTCCAGCTACCTGCTAGCTTTCTAACCATGTGGTGCAGGACTGGCCTTCGGTTCCACACCTCTGTGTTGTGTGCTCCTTTGTTCTCTTGATCATATCCACTTACAAATTCCTATTCCATTTAAGCCTAAGTGAAGTGTGAGTTCTGTGAACCTTTTCCATTCTGCCAGCCAGAAGTGGTTATTCCCTGTTCTGGATTTCAGTTATACCTCAGTTGAGTCACTTACAATTATCTGCATTAGACTAAGCTAGCTTGATGAATATGTGTCTCATAGTTGGTCGTAAAATCCTTAAGGAAGAGAGACATGTCTGATTCGTGTTTCATAGTCTCCCCTCCAGCCCCAGAATGGTCTTCAGTAAATGACTAAGTGCACTGACCTATCCTTGTACTTGGTTCATTTCTCAAGCCCCATGCAACAGTTTTTGAGCTCCTTGGGCAGGAACAGGTTTTCATCTCTGTCTCTCCTGCAATGCCAAACATAGTGTTGTGTACATAGTAGGCGCCCAATAAATATTTGTTAAGTTGGACTGACTGAAATAATTCTGTCATTTGAGAAATGTTTCATTGAGGACAGAGAAGCACCTTTTCTCATTTCTGCACAGAGCATACGCTTTAAACCACAGACTACTCCTGCGTGGCTGTGTGCAAGCACATCAGATTTGCAGCCACAGATGTGACTCACTACCCTGGGTGAGTACTGATTGATGCTCACTGCGGATGCAGCCACAATATTAATGAGCCGTCACTTCTCAAAATTGTTAAAGGGTATTTTTGCAATATTTAAAAACATGCCAGAGTTCTTGGAATGGAATCCTTTGATCAGCAAGGGCATTTTCTTTTGAAACATGTCATACTTAGAATACCAAAGGAAATTAATCTTTAAATACAGGGAGCCGGCTTACACACAGAATAGTTGATGCCTTTGCTAGTTGCTGTGGGTTTATGTGGAGTTGGCGTTCCGTTAGGCATTGGAACTTTGGGCAAGCTCATTAACCTCTCTGATCATCCTTACCCTCACCTGTAAAGTGGATATTAAAATACAAGCCTCTGTGGTGTGCAGGAATTACATGACACTCGTGCGTGTCATGAAGCAGGTATGCAGAGAATGATGGCAGTTGTTTTTGTTCTGTGTCATCACATTCAGTCCTTTGAAGCCCAGCTTTCCCCACCAGCCCCCAACTGATCTGAGTCCTACTAGGATCTTTTTCTTAAAGCTGCCCTTTTTTTAACATAAAATATGGTCTAATCTTATCTCAGGGGAAAAATGTAGGAGGGTAGTTCCCAAATGTCAGTGGTGGTTATTTATGGGTCAGATGGAATGTAAGGTGGTTTTAGTTTTAGTTTTGTTTCGGGAGAAAGGCTGTTGTGTATTTTTTTCTTACCTATATTTTCTCAGTTATCCAAAATGATTTATTTACTGTGTAGTCGTTTTAAGAAAAAAAAACAGTTACTAACATCTCTTTAAAAAGAAGTCACTTCAGCGTCTGCTGACAGCCTGCAAACATTTGCACCCATGTAGCACAAAGATAGGAGCCCTCCCCGTGCCCTGGAAATCTTAAGTGCCATCTCCTCCTTGCGTAAGTGCCATCTCCTCCCTGCATCTGGAAGCTCTCAGCTGCTTATTTGTTTGTTCGTTATTCTAGGTTACAGTACCATGAGCCCACAGGAAGATAGTGAAAATCCTCCGTGCAACAATGACCCCTTGTCCGCAGGGGTGGATGTGGGCAACCACGATGAGGACTTAGACCTGGACACCCCACCTCAGACTGCTGCCCTCCTAAGCCACAAGTGTCACCACTACCGCTTACACCACCCCACGCTTCATCACAGCCACCACCTACAGGCGGCTGTGACAGTACACACTGTCGATGCCGAATGCTAACAGTCTCCTTGCCTCCATCAGAAGACGGGATCTGGGAGACACAGAATACTCTGGAGGGAAGAAGAGCCAGCATAAACTCCACAGCAAGAGACCCCCTGTGCTCGCGCTTTGTCCAGAGCGCTTTAACTCTTTTCCTGCCTGACAACATATTTCAGAACAAGAGAAACAACAACAGAATTGTATTTGTGAAAATGGGTGGCTGGTTCTGAAATGGAGGGGAAATAAGCCTGATTTAGGAACCTGCCATAATACTAACGGAATGGAACAGAAGGCAAACCTCCAAACAGAGAAACGAAACCTGTAAATGAAACATTGGGAACCTTCATTAAGCTGAGGCAGAGGAATGTTCCAAGGAGCCAGAAGTGTTTGGCCCTCCTTAACTGGAAGAAAGAAAAATGTGCTCACCCAAAGCCTGGGAATGTGGCACATCCAGATAGAAATGTGTGCTTTGAAGATTTCACTTGCTTTCTTAGCGGTACCTGGATACCACAATTTGCTGTATGGAACTCATGTTAAGCTCTAAGTGATGCATCTCAAAATTTCTAAGTAAAGGATTATTTTTCTACTATTTATTGAACTTTCAAACATTCTCAAACTTTGGGAGAAAGAAAAGGAAACACATGGGAAGTGTTCAGCAATTATCTCTAGCTGTTTGTGTGTAATGAAGTGATTCTTTGACTAAGGACTTCTATTTCTTATTTAACTGATATCATCCCACTGCCCCACTCCACAAAATAGGAAAATGAAGAAATCTTTCTGACTTGTTTACATACGTTTTCTTTAGAGCATCATTTCATGGAGACACATCTTTATTTGTAATGCAGTATTCTTTCTCTGTGTTGGACAGAGATGGGATGGGGCAGAGGAATCAAGAAGCATTTTAAAGAAGTTTTATGTTTCTTTATAACTCATTTCCACTCCCCATACAATGCTTTTCTTAGGTTTCTACAAAACCTAATATTACAACCCTCACCTTTCAGCTAAGGGAGGGTTAGATTACTTCTCCTTGTTTCAGAGACTATAAATTTTTTAATGTCCCATTTTAATTCTGAGAATGTTGGATACATAAAAGAAGAACTCTGTAAAATTCAAAATATTGATTCTTAAAGATTTTTTTTCGAAATCATAGTTCAAAGCTGTGGCTAGTTATCTAAGAAGTTATCCACCGGCTGCTTTGTGATATATACAGAGCTTATTCAAATCTGGCTAATATAACATGGGGCATTGTAATTTTAAAGTAGTGTTCTAATTACCGTGATGTATTTTAGATTCACATTTTGTGATTCAAATATGTTATAAAGACATTCTTGCACCGTGTGTGGTAAATCTCCATTTATAGGTAGTTGGAAAAAATTCACTGAATAATGTTTTAATGATAGGGTATTACAATATAATGTAAAAAGAAAAATTGGTTCTTCAGCAGTACAGGAAGTAAACTATATGTGTGCTATCAGGAAACCCCTTCATATTGTGTATAAAATTTCAGTCTAGTGAAATAAACTGTATGAACAGTTTCAGTGGTTATGGTGATCTGTTCACGTGCCACTTCTTGTGCCTCAAGGCAAATTACATTCACTTTGTAACCCAGCAGTTTACAAATTGAAAGGAGGCCTACCTTCAATGCTGCCGTATGCTACTGTCAACTTCAGGGGCTTCTTGACCGCCTTGAATATGCAGAAAAATCTAAGATTATAATGGGATAAAATGAAAAGCAAATCTTTTTAAATCTGTGGAACACAGGTTCCCCCTTCCTTCGCGCCTGGATTGGTATCAACAATAAATAAATGGTTATCCTCTACCTGCTAGAGAGAATGGGTGACTTTCCTGTCTTCCCAGATAATTAAACCTCTTCACAGGATACTGAGTTTCTTCCTAAAATGGAAAGCCTTTGTGTTTGGACACTAGCTCCCTGGCGAGGAGGAACGTGATGTTTTCAAGAGAAGAATCGCAAAACTTAGTTTCAAAATAAAATATGTTACAGCATACTCAAATATAATAACACAAATGCATTTTGTGTCTTTTGTGATTAGTATGTTCCCTATCCTGAACTTTAAGGGAAAAACTGAATGTTTGTACTTGAATAAGAAAACATAGCTGTGTTTTACAGTTCAGTAGAATAACTCATACAGGTTTGTGAAGTTTTGGTGACAGTTTAGATCTTCTAAGTCACCTTTTGTCTCCTTCCCCAAGCATTGCATCTAATGTTATTTAAACATTTGTTTGTATTCTTGTTGTTTAAAAGGAAAAAGATGTTTTGGGAAACTTGTCATGGTGGCCAATATTGGTATACCACTTGCCCCTCAGATACCATTGCTGGCTAAACATCAGTCTTCCCTAAAATCCTGGAGGGAGGTCCTATCAATGCCTTGTTATTCAGTAAGGTCTCAATGCCTGTATCCAACATCACCTATCAGTGTTGACAAGTGTCAAGAGCGAAGGGTATTCCAAGCCACTTTATATAGCTAAAAAAGGAAATTTCCTATTTGTGGCCCAAACAAAGCAGGGCTCAGAGCCATACTAGTTCTCATGGTATATGTTCATCTGATTTTCAGATTACATTAATTTTAGAAATTTTGGAAAACGTAGTTTTTCTTCCTCTACTTCTTGATTTAATTTGAATGCTCAACTAAACCTCACTAATACTTTCATTTGAAAAACTTTGTTAGATTTACTCAAATAGGTTTATTTTGCATGTCAGAGTGACTAGTGGAAAAAAGTCCTGGAAGATCACTTAAGCTCATTTCCTTGTGTGCTGCTCTAGTAACTGCATCTTAAAGAATGTATATCTGGTAGAATAATCAAATCAGAACAAACCAACCCGGTGTCTCATCTCTGTCTTTTTTGGTCAGTTTCTAACAGAGGAGTGTTGATTTTCCTGGCCGAAATACAATATCATATTCAGAATATTTCTGATTTTTCAGTAAAGAATCTTAAGTTGAAAATCATATTTCTCTGGCTATTATAACAGTATAAGATTGTCTGTTTAGTAGCTAAGGGGTGTGTGTGCACCACTATATAGCTATATATACACATCTGGTGGGGTTTTTTTAGGTTTCCCCTAGCTTCCCTCATCAGTCCTAAACTGCCCATTAGGGGCTCTTCATCCTTTAATTCATTGTTTCTTAAAAATTCATCATTGCCCCCCTCCTAAGGAGAGAATTTTGATTTAGTTTAAATTCACACCAATTAAATACTAGGGGATAGATTCTGTTGGAAAGGTTGGAGCTTTGGAGGGCTACAAATCATTGTAATACATGATTTCTTTTCCTGCCCCAGGAATCACTTTTCACCCCTTTGCGGCTGGTGAAAAGTGAACCTTTGCCCTAGAGTTCTGTCCTCAGCCCCTTTTCAGTACTTGCCCGGGACAGTAGGGCACGGGCTTGAAAGCAAGGGAGTCTGGGGACTAAAACAGTCTCTGCTCCCAGGCTCAGAACTACCCTGGACTTCATCTCCCTCCCATTTTATGTCTAGTTAACCACCAGGTCCGAAGTCTTAGCGCACACAATGTCGCTCACGTCTATCCATTCCTTTCCTTCTGTCCTGGTTTGTAAGCTAGTCTGTATACCTGCACTGAATCTGGCCTCTAAGCTGGTTCCTAGATGTTCTTGTACAATTCTTCATTCAGAAAACCTTAATCCTAGGGTTGGATTTATTAATCGTATGAAAATCATAATAAACATCCTATATATTTGGTCAAAAGCTCAGACTGAAGGCAACCAGCATAGGCATTCCTCCCGATGACAGGGAGAACGTGTGACCTACCCGAATCTAACCTGACTGAAAGCACTTTGGGGGCAGGGAGAGTCCCCGTCTCCCAGGAATGTGAGTCCGCTGTGACCCCCAGGTCTCCGGCAGCCCTGTTGCCTCCACTGACTGCGGCGGCCTGGCGGGGGCGCTCACGTGGGCCGGCCGCTAGAGAGAATGAAGGACGTGGCGTCAGCAACTACTGACCCAGCCAGCTCTGAACACACCCTACCTCTGGATTTCCACTAGGGAGAGAATAAAAGGTCCTTATTTGTGTGAGATCACTGGAGTTGGCTTTATAATACCTGCACCTGAACATATCAATATGGGCATTAAACCTGCAAACACAAACATGTAAATAACAATCTCAATTAGGGTTCTTTTCTGGGAAGGCAAAGGGGGGTGAGAGATGAAACAGCCCTTAGGTGTGGGCAGGGGAGGAATCTTTAGAGTAGACGCTCGTGGAAAGCCTCTGAGAGGGTGATGTCGAAGCAGATACCGAGGGATGAGAGAGCCAGACAGCAGGGCAGGGCGACAGTGGGTAGGCTGACGTTTCTGGCAGAGGAAATAGAACACGCACTGGGCCTGAGATAAGAACGAGCACCATGTCTAGAGCACCGGCCAGCAAAAGGAAAGTGGAATGTAATGAAAATGAAGAGGTAGGAAGATGGGGTCCTGTAGGCCTTGGACGAAAAGGGTGAAGCCAGTGAGATCTTTCAAGGAAGGAGAGGGTGAGGCTATCTAGTATGTATTTTTAAAAGATCATTTTGAGTTGAAAAAAGATCATTGGCCTAGTAAAAGGACATTCAGACAGCATTAGCTGCAGAAGTGTATGGAAATGCAGGATGATGGCAGGAAAGATGGAGGGACGCAGAATGGTGGAAAATACACTTTAAGAGCAGGAACATCAGAGCTGGGTTTTGGAGAGTGGTGAGAGAAGGGTTCCATTCTCGCAGTTACATCAGTGGTGCATCGCCTGTGCTGGGGAGACTGGAGCAGGAACAGTTCTGGGAGGAGAGTAAGCCATCAAATCCATGCTTGGCATGTTTGCTGTGAGGTGGCTTGAGATAAGTTCATCCTGCCCACCTCAGCTCAGCAGCTACTGACAATTGATGCACTGAGCATTTGCTCAGTAACAGACATCGTAGTAAGGTCTTTCCTCGGGGTAACTCATTTGACATGATTTAGCTCTGATCAGTGAACACTGTTAAAAGCTTTCAGTGTTAGCTCTTTACCTGCCTCATGTCAGTGGAATGCTGCATAGTTCCTGTTCTGCTTAAATTCAGAACCTCACCTGGCTACCCTTTTTATACCGCTGCTGTGTTCCAGCCAACTAGTCCGCTGAGCAAACCCCTCTGACTTGCCTTATGTGATATATAACTTTGTTCATGCTTACAGGGATTTTTTTTTTCCCCCGGTTTTCTTGACGCAGAATTGTCATATAAAACAGTAAAATATTTAAAGTATATGCCATTGTGATTTGATATATGTATTCATTGTAAAATGATTTCCTTCCATATTTACTTAATATATTCACCACCTCTCTTCATTTATTATTTTTAGTGGGAACATTTAAGTTCTACTCTCTTCTCTCTTAGCAAATTTAAATTTTACGATAGTGTTAATCGACTCTGTCACAATGTATTTACACCAGATCCTCAGACCTCATTCCTTCTACAGCTGAAAGTTTGTGTCCTTTTACCAGCCTCCATTTCCCCTACCTCCCCTCCAGCCCTTGGCATCCACTTTTCTACTCTTTCTTTCTGAGTCTGACTTTTTCTTTCTTTTCTTTCTTTCCTTTTTTTTTTTTTTAAGATTCCACATGTGATACCATGCAGTGTTTGTCTTTTTCTGGCTTATTTTACTTAGCATAACGTCCTCACAATCCATCTATGTTGTTGCAAATGGTAGGACTTCCTTCTCTCTCATGGCTGAGTTGTTCAGGCTCTTTGATCTGCTTGTATGTTCTCTTCTACTCCTAAGAGAAACAGCTGGCCCTCTCACCTCAGCAAATCTCAATTCGAATACAACTATGACAAGGTACCTTAACCCCACTTACCCACTCCCTTACCTGATAAGAAGTGAGCTCTGGCCTTTAACATCTTCTGAAGCTCTTATTTCTGCATGAGCTTCTAGCTCACCTTGGTGTGAATGTTAGCTGCATTTGTCCATGAACGTTTTTAGAGCCTCAACTGGACTTGAGTTTTCTAAGGACAAGGACTATTTCTTAAGCACTCTTTGTAGTGTTCATGGCACCATACTCTGCACTTTGCAGGGCCTTTAGTGTTTGTTGAAAAGATTATAGTGTCAACTGCAGCCATAAATAGTTACAACATAGAATAATATACTTAGTTTTTAAAGTAGTTGAAACAAATTGATTTTTCCAAAGTATTTGCTTAGTTAGTACATCAGGTTTTTTAAACTGAGATATAGTTGATATAATGTATTAGTTTCAGGTGCACAACCTAATGATTTGATACTTGGATATATTGCAAATGATCACAGTAAGACCAGTTCACATCACCATATATATATAGTCATAAATTATTTTTTCTCATGATGAAACCTTTCAAGATCCATTCTCCTAGCTACTTACAAATATGCAATACAGAATTATTAACTGTAGTCACCATGCTTTATATTACACCCCCATGACTTATTTTATAACTAGAAATTTGTACGTTTTGGTCCCCTATTTTGCTCATCCCCCATCCCATTCACCCCCCGACCTCAGGCAACCGTCAGGCTGTGCTCTGTATGCATGGGCTCAGGTTTTTTGTTTTTGTTTTTTGAATGCAATCGTTTTTTATTGTACTAATAATTAGTACAATGTTACATGTTTGAGACTTTTTAATGCTATCTCTGATATAAAAATCCTCAATAACGTCCCAAAACATATAGTTTCAGTATATAGGCCTTCAAAATGCTACCCATATTTTATTAATTGCAAAATATATACACATCTAAGTGAAAAAATAATTCCTGTTGCCTAATTTAAGTGTATAGCAACTTATCCAATATAGCTTTAAATAGCATTTCCTGTGAAGAAGGAGCTTACATATGGAAGGTTGTGAAATCCCATTTCTCATAAGACCTCTTATATTTCTTTCACACTATTCCCATTCTATTTCTGGGTGCTGCTTGATTAAAGTGTTTTATGTAACAATATATCCACCAGGATTACTGCCTTAGTTCCTACTTTGGCCTAGTGCTTTTGGAAAAAAATATTACATAACAAGAAGCTTGGCTCCCCTCCAAAATTATGTTCTTGACTTTCAGGGCTCCTTGGAATCTTTTATCCAGACCCAGTTTACTCTCTAGTACATTCTCCTCAAACTCTGTTCTAAAACTTTTCCACGTTCCCCATCCCTGTACCCTGTCCTACCGCAGCCACTCCACAGCTGCCATACATTCTACCCTCACGTCTGGGAGAAGTCCCATAGCCTTTAAGCCTTTCATATCAAAATTGCTCTCTGACATCAGCCTCTGTCTGTTCTCAGAGGAAGGAATGTCCCCACTCCTTCCCAGAACCAACCCATAACTTTGATCTGGTTGCATGAAAAGGCCTCTCCTCAGTTCCACCTACCCCCTCAGTGGCTCCTTCCCTTTGAGCCTGATGCACACTCCATTACCTCCTAGCCTGTGAATACAAACCTTCCCTAGCCTTGCTCTCCCCGCAGATGACCTGGTAGCTGTTCCTCTGTGCTTCTAAGCAGGTACTGGGAAATGGCAGTGTTGACTCACAATCTCCCGGGCCTCCTGGGCCTCCTTATGGCGTGTCCTCCCCGATGGCTTGTCCTTTGCTGGGACTGCAGCTAGAGGCCATAGAAGCCCTCCTCCCAAGGCAGCATCTGAACCTCTGTGCTGCCTCTCTTTTCCCTAAAATACTGATCCCCTGTCCAGTTACATGTGTGATTCTCTACACAGACATTTCCCAGACAATCCATGCGCCAGAGAGCTCATCATCCCTACCTACTTTGAGTTGTTCTCATTCTCCCCTGGACCACTGCAGCAGCTTCCCCATGTCCTCCCATCGCCATTCCTGCCCCCTCCCATTCATTCTCTACATGACAGGTTGAGCAATTTTATTTTTATTGTGGTAAATGTCACATACCATATAACCATTTTAAAGTATACAACTCAGTGGTGTTTAATACACTCAAAATTTATGCAATCATATCACCTCCATCTAGTTAAATAGTCACTCCCCACTTCCCCTTTCCCCTCCCCACTAGAAACCACCAATCTACTTTCTGAACATTTCACACAAATACAATATGTAACCTTTTGCATCTGGCTTCTTTCGCTTAGCATAATGTTTTTGAGGTACATTTATATTGTAGCACATATCAGTACCTGATTCCCTTTTGTAGCTGAATAATATTCCACTGTGAGGATGTACCACATTTTGTTTATCCATTCATCATTTGATGAACATTCAAGTTGTTTCCCCCTTTTGTTAATTATATATAGTGCTGTTTGAGCATTTGTGTACAGTATTTGTTTGACTACCAATTTTTAATTCCTTTGGGTATAGTCCTAGGAGTTGAACTGCTTGGTCATGTGGTAATTCTGTTTAACATTTTGAAGAACTTCCAGACTGTTTTCTAGAGTGGCTGCACTGTTTTACATTCCCACTAGCAATGTACAAAAGTTCCAATTTCTCTACTTCCTTGCCAGCACTTATTTTCCTTTTTTTTTTTTAAGTATAAGCCATCCTATTAGGTGTCAAGTAATATCTCACTGTGGCAGAGAATATTTTTAAATGTAAAATTAAAACCTGTTACTTGCTTAACATGCTTTAATGTTTTGGCAGTGCCTCACCCTATTCTGCCCTCAGGATAAAGTCAACCCTGTTTTACCCCCAGTCTCTTCATTCCTGCTGTCTTTTTAATTTCTTGAATAAGCCTTGCTCTGGCCCACCCCAGGGCCTTTGCCTGTGCTCTCACTCTGCCTGGAACACTTCCTTCCAAGCCCACCCCTCCCAGCCTCATCCCTCAGCTGGATAACTGCTGCTCCTTCCTTCAGATCTCAGCTTTAATGCCACTTCCTCACTGACTCCCCACAAAGCATTAGCTGCCACTGTTACATTCCTTTGTTGGAAGAAAAATTATTTAAACCCAAAACTGACTATAGGTCCTTCTGCCTGCTAACAGGAAGAGTAGCCTAATACTTAACAAGAAAATCTACCTTTATACTGGGCCCTTCCACTTACAAAGGGGAAAAAAGACAAACTGAAGCCAGTTTTTCTGGGCTGCAAAACAATAAGACTCTGTATTGTATGAAATTGATCTGCATAAGAGACGGGTAAGTGAGGCTTCTGAAGGGCCTTGGAAAGCAAGAAGCTAGGCAGTGTGGGGAGTCCAAGCAGAAAGAAGACACCAAGTGTGGAGGCTCTGGTATCCACAGGGAAAGGTGACCAGTGAATGTCATGTTAGGCACCAGTGGCAAGGAGACTATAGGAGTATTGGGTTTCATTTTGTCTGGCTGTTATGTGTATACCGCCATCTCCCCAAAGCAAAGCTTAACTGAAGCTTCATAAACACAAGCCTTGAGTGAGTGACTTCATCAGAAATCAGTGAGAATGAAACAAGTTCCAGTGGGCCAGGAGAGAGCAGAGAGAAGAGACAGTTGTGGGAGGAAGAGACAAGTGAACCAGCTGAGTGAACTCAGAGCCAGAGGAGACAAAAGCCCTGAAGAATTCACAGAAATCTTGGGAAGGTCAGTGTATTTCCTACAAGACATGGGATAAAGCCTCCAAGCCAATTTTATTTAGATATCCAAGCACAAATCATCAGGGAGATGCGAATCAAAACCACAATGAGATACTACCTCACATCAGTTAGAGTGGCCACTATCCAAAAGACAAGAAATAACAAGTGCTGGTGAGGATGCAGAGAAAAGGGAACCCTTGGGCACTGTTGGTGAGAATGTAAGTTGGTGCAGCCAATATGGAAAGCAGTATGCAAGTTTCTGAAAAAATTAAAAATAGAAATACCATACAACCCAGTAATCCCACTTCTAGGAATTGACCCAAAGAAAACAAAATCTCTGATTTGAAAAAATATATGTACTTTATGTTTATTGCCACATTATTTTCAATAGCTAAGGTGTGGAAGCAATCTAAGTGTCCATCAATAGATGAAGAAAATGTGATATATATGCACAATAGAATATTATTCAGCCACAAAAAGGAAAGAAATCCTGCCATGTGCAACAACATGGATGGACTTAGAGGGTATTTTGCTCAGTGAAATAAACCAGACAGAGAAAGATAAATGCCTTATGATTTCACTTACATGTGGAATCTAAAAACAAAACAAAATGAACAAAACAGAAATAGACTCACAGACACTGAGAAGTAATGGTGGTTACCATGGGGGAGGGTTTGGGTGGGTGGGTGGGACGGTGAGGGGGTAAAGAGGCACAGAATCTCAATCATAATATAAATTAGTCATGGGGATGAAAGTGCAGCATAGAAAATATAGTCAATAGTTCTGTAACATCTTTCTATGTTGATATAGTAACTGCACTAATTGCAGTCATCATTTAATAATTTAGATAACTATTGAATCACTATGTTGTATACTTAACACCAATATAATATTGTATATCAACTATACTTCAATAAAAAACACATTGTTAATCTTCAAGCACAGTTTGACCTCACCTGACATGTGGATATGTCACAGCATACTGTACAAGAGGTCTCCTTCTTGTTTCTCATGACTCTTAAGTTACTTGTCTTAAGTCTGCCTCCCTACCAGGCTAAGCTCTGCACAGCCAGGAGATCTGTCTTACTTCGTGTGCAGCCTGCTGCCTATCTCAAGAAGGTGCATAAAGATACTTGCTGAGTGAATAAGCTTTTTTTCTGACCAGACCTTATAGTGGATTTAAGAAGGAACAACAGATAATAAAGTGGGATGATTTCACATTTTTTATTTAGCCCCCCTTGAACTGGAAATAGAGTGACAGACACAGTTGAAAAATTCAAGATGCCTAATGTGATAGGAGGAAGTTAATGTGCTAAAAGATTGTAAGAGATTGGAATTGCCTTATCAAAATGTCCCATAAGCACATCAAAATCAACCTGTCAACTCTAAAAACATCAGAAGGAAATAAAACCCTGTGCTTATGACCTTGGAGTAAGGAAGACTTTCTTAAACAGGGCCTGCAAAAGCAAAAGTAATAACTCAAAGACTGGTGTAATTTGAAGACTCTGTACTACAAAAATAACCCCCAAAAACTTAACTGCAAAAACACAACAAAGGCTTAGCACTGACAATAATAATATACATTAAAACTAACATGTTAATAACAATTAATGACCCAATGAAACTGTTAAGCAATGGGGAAATTTCTCAGTAGAAAAATCAAGCCAGGAGTTCCTTTTCAGTGAAAAGAAGACACAAATAGCCAGTAATCATATGACGAAGTGTTCAACTTTCTAGAATTAATGAAATACAAATTTGAATGAGGTAAGATTTTTTTCACCCAGAGATTGGCAAAAATTTCAGAGTTCTATAATACTCTAAGCATTAATGGGGGCATGTAACTTGGTAAGGATACTTTGGTAAGTCCTGAAATTTAACTGCACACATTCTCTGATTCAGAAATTTCACTTCTCCACGTCTATCCTATAGAAACACTCACACATGTGCACAAGAAAACTTGATACATATATTTACTGAAGCATTTCTTGGAAAGAATTGGAAACCATCTCAGTAATGAACAAATAAGATGTAGAATATCTGTGTTATGAAATACTATGCAGCAGTTTTAAAAATAAAGTGGATCTCTGTGCACTAATATGGTTGTATCTTTAAGACATATTGTTGAGTAAAAAAGGCAAGTTACGATACCTTCTGTTAAAAAAGAAGGCAGTAGTGCAATATTTCTAAAGGGACATAAACATGTATGTGTGTGTATAGGGGAAAAGGACTAAAAGGATCGGCACCATCAGATCTCAGTCATTACCTCCAGGTGGAAAGGAGAATGGGTGGCAGTGGCTGAAGGATATTAGACTTCTTATCTATAATGTTGCAAATTTTTGCAAGACAAAATGTGTCATACACTTTGTATTATTAAAATAATTTAAAACTAAATGCATGACAGTACTCAAAATTTAGAAGAAATGAACTATTCATACACACAACGTTATAGATGAACCTCACAGATGGTAGGCTAGGCAAAAAATGCCAGACACAAAGAGTGCATTCTGAGTAGAGATGAAGAAGTTCTAGAACAGGCAAAACTAATCCATAATGGAAAAAAAAAAATCTGTGGTTCCTTCTGAGGGTGGGGGAGACTGGCAGCAAAGGGCACCAGAGTGATGGAGAGACGTGGGTCATGTGGATGAATCCAGCTGTTAAAATTGGACTGCTGTGATCTCTGCATTTCAGTGTGTGGAAAACTGACCTCAAAATGAAATTAACAAAACTAACTGACTAGCTTTGTCTCTATCATGTTGAATGTTTAAAATTTTCATTTTTCCCCAGATGAATCAATTCTTCCTGAAACACACTCGTTCTCTATTTCCCATCTGTGGCAGCCTCTTGTTGATTACATCAACAAACCTCAACTCAGACACTCCAAGGATGGCCAAGCAACTGCAGTCACACACAGGAGCATGGTTTGAGGAGAGGAGTGTGTTACATTTGTTAATTGTGAGTGCTGCAAGGCCAGCTCGGTGAAAGGGATGCAGACGAGGAACTGTGAGTCATTGACTGTGTTAACTGATCAGCATATGTTTCGTGTTCAGGAGTCGGTTTACAGAGACGGCGAGCAGAATAGATGACTAGGAAAAGGATACCAGTTCAGCCTTTTAATAATGGAAAAGTTGGAAAGGGCAAAGAAACAAAGCAAGTGAGCAAGTGCTCTAGAGGGAAAAAGATGCAGCCTTATAGCAGCGGTGCTCCGTGAGCCTCCAGAGGGCCTCAGCCTTTTGACATTCAGTCTCTTCAGATCTCACAGGAAGGGGAGGCGCCTGTGGGATTTCAGCAAAGATGGGACCCAGTGCAGGGGGACAGGGCGGGGAGCGTGATGCCTCCTCCCAGGCTGGCGACTGGTATTCCTGCCGAGGGATCCGAAACTTCAACTGATTGAATGATAAGATTTAAAACACTTGGGAGTTGTTATGAGAATAAGGAACGGCGGCATTAGGAAAAATTCCTGTCATTAAAGAACAGTCAAAAATGTTATCTAGAAGTAGTAGCAGCAGTCACAGCAGTAATAGTAAAGAAGCAAACTGAAATTCACTGTTTTGGCTTTTTTGCAAACATTTCATAGTTCATTTTAGTTTTGAGAACTCCAACTCATCTCAGCTGGAAGAAAAAGCAGAATAGAACAGCTTTACAACTTGGTCCAGATTGATAGGGGACGTGGTCATTTCCCCCTTTGGGTGAGAGATGGAGGGTGTGGACAGCCTGGAGACTCAGCCAGCCCGACATGAGAGAAACCGGGCGGACAGTGAAACAGCATCGAGGTAAAAGACCAAGGCCAAAGCACTTTGCACCAGAGCCATCCAAGTTTTAGGTCACATTGAGCTGTGGGTTCTTGTCTCATAAATCTCACCCATTAATGATTGACTGGCTGATCCTCAGTGCTAAAGGACTGGGTCCAAATCTATGTGAGTATTTCTAAATAAAATTTTTGTTATGAAAAGATAACACTTGCAATTCAGTGGCATTCAGTACATTGATAACGTTGTGTAACCATCACCACTATTTCCAAAACTTTTAATCACTCTAATACATAGGTCCTTTTTTCCTCCCCTGAGTTTTGAAATGATAATTCCATAATTAAATATTAGAGCTAGAGGACCTTGAGGTTATCTCCAATCACCTCATTGTACAGATCAGGAAAGTGATACTCATAAAAATTTTATTCAAGGCCACAAAGCCAGATGATGGCAGAGCTGGAACTCAAATCCACATTTCTTGATTCTTAGTCAAGACCTCAGTCCCCAGGGAATTGTTTCCATCATACGTTCTATATTTATTCAGCTTCAACTATTTCTAGCTACCCAGATTAATTAGTCTAATGCAGAAGTCATAATGTCAAATGCCTACCAGAGCTTACATACTCAATTACAGACATTCAATAAACACTTATTGAATAAGTGAATTAGTAAATCAGACAACATGAAGAATTTACTAAATCCCCCATCTAAACTTTAATATTATTGCCATATAGATGGCCTGTTTTTAAAAGAAAAGCCAAAAATTTTTATTTGTATGTGAAATGTCTTAATATTAAACATTACATGGGTGGGGAAAAAAACATGTTTGTAAGTCATAGTCATTATTCAGAATTCTATCCCTCCAGAAATCCAGGAGTTCTGTTGTAAGAATCACCATAGAAATATAAGTCCCCAGTAGCATGTAATAGACATTGGATAGATGCTTATTGGATAAGTGAATAAATACATCATAAATTCACTCCATCACATTTCCCCCACAGGCTAGAACACTAGAGGTATTTAAGAAAAGCCTACAGAAAAGATTCTTGTGTTTAGAGGGAAGTTAGGAAACTGAACAATCAAGCTGTTTATTTCCATATTCATTCACTGATCATATACTGTGTACCAGGCACTGTGTTGGATGTACAAAGAGCAGGAATACATAGCCCTTGCCCTCCAGGAACTTAAAAGCTCATGTAAACAACTATAACACAATGTCATAACTGTTATCAGGAAGATGGTGCCCAGTGTAAGTGTAATAATGCAAGGGCACAGGTGGGGATTATGAAGGGGCTTGGGAAAGGGGCAAGTGCTGGAAAAAATGAAGAATACTTTGCTAGTGACAGACTGCAAATGGACAATGTAAAAGAAAAGGGGTGGATAGATGGTGATTATCACTCCACAATTCCACATTCCTGCTGTCTGTATTAGGAATACCATAAGCTTAACTGTTCAAGTAACCTTTTACTCTACTTCCCTGAGACCATAGCTATCCCTAATGCCTTATGTTTTTGTACCCTTTCTAATGATTAAAAGTAATAACTAAAGAAATACATCAAGATTTATTGACAAGGATCATATTATCATATAGGATGTGGTCCATATAATCTCCAAGATCTATTGATATTATCAATGAGATAATTATCATATTATCTCATTATTAATAGTAAAAAATCAGAAATGAGAAACTCAGAGAATTGATTAAAGAACTTATTATGCAATGGAATACCTTGCAGTCACTTAAAAATTTTTTTAAGGAATATATAAATTACATAGGAAAATGTACAAAATGTAATATTAGGTTTTGAAATTTAAAAATAGAGATTAGTATGCATAAACAAAAGAATTAAATATACTAAAATGTTAACAGGTATTTTTAATGTTGCAGTTACAGATATTTACATTTTTTCTCTATATTTCTATAGTTTACAAATTTTAACAATGACTGTTTCCTGGTTAAAAAAGAAAAATTGGTTCGCAGTGTTATTTGGACACATATCGGGTTTTCGGTCCTGCCAGACAACTTGTCTAAAGTGTCACCAGACTCCTCTTCTAAATCCATGAGCTCATGGAGGCAACTTGAATGGCCCAACAGTGTACAAAATAACCCTGTCCTCTTGGCTATAGTCAATTGGTCCATAGGTGGGCATCTAACCCAAGCTAGGCCAATCAGATTACATTTCCTGAAAATCTGAAGATAAATGATTCCCAAATCAAGTGTCCTTTTGAATGGAAGAGATAAAACTTGAGAGCTGGTGGCCATTTTTTCTGCTTTGTGAACTAAGGTGTAGAGAAAAATAGTCCTCAGAGAGAAAAAAAATGTTGCCAAAGTGCAGAGAAAAAGGGAAGGGAAAGTTGCCCACGTGTTGCCGGGTTCCTGTGACATAGGTGATCCCATTTGCCGTCCTTCCTGAGGGCCTTACTACTCCCTTCAATTCTGTGAGATATCCATATGCCTTATAAGAAATTTCCCTTTTCTGTTTAATCCGAGTAGAACTGGCTTTTGTTTCTTGAAACCAAGAGGTCTTTCTAATGCGAATATCTTTGGGAGCCTAAGGGGAGAAGCCGCGCTCACTGAGAGAGCCTCATAATGGTACTGTTCTGTGAGGGCAAGGAACTGCATCTCTCAACTCAGGTTGCCATCACCTAGCCCAAGGCTGGGCACATGACTGGTGCTTGACACATGCTTACTGACTGCTGACAGCTTGGAAGAATGAATGGAGTGTTGCTATGTCTTTACTCCTATTTGCTCTACATTCCTATCTAATAATTAGTAAAAATAGATCGGGGTAGCAAAAATGACATTTCTGAGCTCCCCTCCTTTCACTCCTCTAGGAAAAGTACTCAAATGTGGCCTGGGAAATGTCATCTTTTAATTAAATTCCATAATTTCATTCGTGCTCAAATTAACTTGTAATTAAAGGTAAGGCAGAGCTGAAAACCTCTCCTTAATTGCTTAGGGGCAAAAAGCTTCATTTGGAAAATGCATGCAGAAAGTTTCTCATCAGAGGAAAAGAATGTACACTGACAAATAAATGGAATCAAATGGCACTTCCTACAATTTATTATTCCTTTGTCAGACATGCAAGAGCAGACACAGTGTTCAATTTGCTGCCAGGCTGTTCTCTATTTTAAACATTACAGCGAGTTAGAGGGAGAAAGTACAGGATCTATGTGAATTGAATTTTTTCTCCCAAGGTAATAGGACAAAATCCATGGTATATAAATAGGGTAACTTGTAAAATTTTGAGTTTTTGAAATGATGAAACCAGGTCAAATTCCTAAAGTTTCCAACAACTCCAAAATCTTAACTTAGAAATAGGAGCATATGTTTCAAAGTTGAGAAGCCAGTTGCATTAACAGCATTACTGAATGTTGTTAACAGTGTGAAGTCTTTAAAAGTAGTGCAACTTACTAAATTTAAATAGGTTTAAAAGGCTCTGGAAACTGTGTAATGTACTGCCCTCAAATTGCAATGTCAAGCTGTTAATTGATTGATTCAACTGCCATTAAAACTCTTCTACCACATCCACAGGTTATACAATTATGTAACCTTGAAGAGAAAAGTTGGTAGAGCCAATGGCAAGAAAAAGAAAACTGTGAATCACAGCCATCCAAATATTTTAAATGTATCAGTTTTGACTCTTTGGGAAATAGACTTGTAATTTTCACTCAAACACAGTTTTATAAGTGGAGGGTTAATACTTGGGTTAACTTCCTCTCTAGACTCATGAAGATGCTCACTGAGCCGTCACCACAGGCAGGCACTGTGCTGAGCGCAGGGGATCCAGTGATGAATGTAAAGGACAAGCTCTGCTCTCATATGGACAACCTGATAGATGACCTTCAAGTTAGGATCTGAAAGATGAGTAGCGGCCATGTGAACAAAGAAACGGAAGGTGTTCCAGGCAAGGGAAGAGTACATTAGAAGGCCTGAATGCAGCAGAAAGCTTCGTGAGTTATACTTATAAATATGTACCTTTTCTAATCCTATTTTTTATTTTCTCTGTGTTATTATGCTTTGACATCTTGGGGCTTGGAGACCCAAGAAGGCACTGCCCCTCTCAGGCGTAGCTAATTCTTAGAGCTCATAAACATGCATTTGATATGCACACTAGCCAATCCTGAGGTCATCCCCCCACCCACCTCCTCTTAGGAGGCTCCTACCGTCCTGGATGTTATCCGCCTGCCATAAATCACCTCGGGGCCAGATACTGTAGAGATTAGCCCTATAGCCCAGTGTCCACTGAATTATTCACACTAGCTAAACCTAAATCGGCTTACCCTGCCTTTTCTTGCCTTTCCAACAGAAACCATAATAAAGGCTCACATCCAAGTCCTCCCACATCCCTTCTGCCTCCTGACTGACCCTGATGTCCCTGCACAGTGTGGCATGTCCCCCTCTCTTGGGAACTGTGAGTAACAGTCTTTTTTTTTCTCTTGAGATATAACTGACATATAACATTGTATTAGTTTTATGTTTACTACCTGATGATTTGATGTGTGTACATATTGAGAAATGATTACCACAGTAAGTTAAGATCTATCAAACTGTCTTTGAGATGGCAGTCATCTCTTGATGTGTTAGGCTCACCATATTTGAACACCAGCAAAATACCCAGTACATTTTAAAGCAGTAGCAACTCACATTGTCATGGAATAATTGTCATGGAATATCAAAACTGAAAAAAATATTATCAGGATAAATACTGACAAGAGACATATTAGAACATACACTACGAAAAATATTTTGAATGCAAAAGTGAAAAAAGTTACTTATAAAATGTCATACATCAATGAAGGGGGTAGTGTAATCACCATAATATTACTCATTTAATTGTAGATTAATGATATCAAAATAAACTTATTAATAAAAAAATGTCATACATCAGAGAGTGGCACTTGTTCATTCGATGTATATTGTTGAGCTTGCTGTGTGCCAGGTGCTGTGCTGGGTACTTGGATATATTCGCAAACAAAGATCTCATCTGTGTGGGGATTATATTCTAGTGAAAATAGAAAAAATTTTGAAAACCATGAAGTATATAGATATAAAAACATGGTGAGTGTGAAGGAAAAACAATTTTGTAGAAATGGGTGGTCAGGGTGGGCCTCACTGAGAAAGAAGGTGAGATTTGATCTAAGACTTGAAGGAACTGAAGCTCATGTGGTATCTCAGGGAAGAGCCTAGTAGGCAGAAGGTACAGCCAATGAAAGGTCCTCAGATGGTATCACATGTGGCTGTTACAGCAAGGCTAGAACAGCAGATCTAAAACAAAGTCAATTAAGGGAAAAAGACTGACAAGCTTAGAGGCATGCTAAGGACAGAGGGAAGAAGTAGAAAGTGAGGGAAGGGCAGTCTGCGGCAGGCCTTCTGCCCTGCTTTAAGGATTTGGGCTTTTACTCTGAGTGACATGGAGTGCCACCAGAGGACTCTGAGCAGAAGAGTGACCTGATCTTAGTTAGGTTTTTAAAGGATAACTCTGGATCCATGTTAAAAATCCACAAAAGAGTACAAGGGTGTTAGAAGGGAGCCCGCAGGGACTACTGTAATAATCCAGACGAGATGATGGGTACACTTACTGAGATGGAAGCAGTGAAGATGGGGAGAGGAGATGGGTTTAGCTATATTTTGAAGGTTGAGTCAAAAGAATTTCTTAACAAATTGCATGTGAAGTATGAAAGGGAAGAGTCAAGGATGATGTCAGATTTTTGGCTGAGCAATTGGAAGGATGGAGTTTCCAGCAGACAAGATGGAAAAGACTGTGGTGAAGAGACAATTGGGTGTTCAAGTCTGGAGAAGGGAGAGAGGTCCCTGTTGGTAAGAAGAACTTGAGAGTTGCCAGCATATTGATATTTAAAGTCATGAGACTGGCTGAGAATGATGGGAGATGGAGACTCCTTCAAGGATCAGTACAAGGAAATACATGGCTATGCATATGAAGATGAAGCCAATAAAAATGTTTCACACCTACAGAATATAGACAAATATGTCTTGGCATGAAAACAAAGCAATATACAAGAGCATATATAAATATGACACCATTGTAATATGTGTGTAGATATAGATATATGAGCAGATGTGTAGAAGAATTCATGAGAAGGAGAATACAAAAACATACAAAATCGTTAACAGCAGTTTTCCGTAAAACTGTTGCTTAAGTAAAACTATAGGTTACTTCCTCCTATTTTCTAATTTACTATATTTTCCAAATTTCTTGCAGTGAATATGCATTACATTTATAACAAGGGAAAAGTTTTTAAAAATCAGTTTTTCTCATTTTTAGGAGTAATAAAAATGTCACTTTTTCATAGCAACCCTATTTTTTTATTAGTTTTTTTTCAATAAACGAAGATACCTACAGGTGAATTTAGTGTGTTTTTAGATAATTTGTTGCTAATTCAACAATGGTGGATTTTTTGGTGCAATAAAACATGTCTTTCTCTGAACGTGAAATATTGGTGGCAAATCTTGCCCTAGGAAAACTATGAAATAATCATGCAGACCTTCTAATCATCCAGCCCCTAAAATCTGTTCCCCATGGAGTCTTTCCCCAGATTAGTTGATGGCTGCCCCATTCTTCCAGTTCCTCCATCTGGGCATCCCTTGCTCGCTCTCTTTCCCTCGCATTACATTTCCAGTCCAGCAGAAAATTCAGCGGGCTCTATTTTAAGAACATACACAGATGTGATCACTCCTCATCACTCTTGCTGCCGTCTAGTCCGGTCGCCATCATTTCTTCTCTGGATGACTTGAGCAAACTGTTCACTGGTCTCCTTGTTTCCTCCCTGATGTCCTGTATTCTCCACCCAGCGGCCTGAGTGTATAAAACACCGCTCAGAGGATGGCCCTTCTCAGCTTCACACCCTGCGCTCGCTCTCCATCACCCTCAGAGTGAAAGTCAAAATCCTGAACTGGTCTGTAGGGCCCTACACAGTCCGGATCCCTCCCACACACGCCCTCGCCCACCCTCAGCTCAGTCTTGGCTGTCCTTCGGGGCCAGCTACTCCTTGGCTCACTCCTGCTACTGCGGTCACCCTGGCCTTGCTGTTGCTTGAACGTGCACACGTATCCTTCCTGTGTCTTTACTCGAATGTCACCTTCTGCCTGACTTCTTACTTCCCTATATCCTGCTCAGTTTTTTTCACCAAATACTTATCCTCTTCTAACATAGTATGTAATTTACTTTTTTACTACATTATTAATTTGTTTTCTATCTGTCCCTATTGGAATGTAAGGTCCATGAAGGCAGGGATTTTTACTTTTGTCCACTAATGTATTCCAAGTGCCCAGAACAGTGCCAGCTTGTAGCAAATATTTGAACTTTATGAATATTATGAATAATATGAATTAACCCATTACCTTTAAAAGGCCTAGGGTACCTTTTATACAGGCCCCTTCACAACCCATCAATTACATGCTGACCCCTATTCTTCGGGTACACTAGGAAAGAGATAATAACCTTCAAATAAGTTAAGAATATAAAAACAGCTAAAACTTACTGAGTGCTTACTCTGGGCCAGATACTGTTCTAAGGGCATCACATGTAATAGATCTTTTAATTCTCACAATAACCCTCTGGGATGGGTGCTATCACTGTCCTCATTACACAGGAAGAAGCTGAGGCACCTGGCCGTTAGGGATGAGGTCCAGCGTCACACAGCCTCTGAGAGACAGCATTAGCATTTGAACCCAAACAACCTAGAACCAGAGCCAGTGGTCTTTACCACTATGCTCTTCGCCTTCCAGAAGTGCATTCATTCAGGGAATAAAGCACCTATGTGACTTTAGATGCTTGATACAGCATGACTAATAATTACTGAAGGTGGAAATGGCCTCCTCTTGGCATCGTCCCCAAAATATTAAAAGATTAATCAGAATTTTTTCATTCGTGGAATTTTAGAATACCAAGTTAGTAAAGACTTATTTCAATATCTTAAGATTTGTTTGCTTTTTCTCATTGGTGGAGGAAAAACTAGTTTTTACAACCTTCATTATTCACATATTTCCTTCAATAAGTTATTTTCATAAATCAAATTCTTGCTTTAGTTTAATAGTTTTTGCATTAATAGAAAATGGTTTTCAAGAGAAAACTGATATTTTTGTTAATAATACTAAACCGAATATATATCCTATAATATCTAATTGAATATTCACGCCTTAGAAGTATTTCTTAACTATGAGAAAAATGTGGTACAATGTGCCCAGCAAAACTTCCTTCCACAAAATGGGAATTGGTCTTTCCAGAACTGTTTGGATATTTTTATTGCTACACTCGTGGGGGAATTTATATAGTTTTTTCCTTCTGTGTTCATCTTTCACAATGATTAAAAATTTAAATAAGCTTGCCAGAGGCCTGTTTGGCAGCTGCTATGTCTATTGAATAGAGTGCATCTTTAGAGAGTTCCATTCACTGCTAAGTGGAAAGAATTTTAAAGCAAACTAACCTAACCTCCTGGGGAGTGAAAAGGTTACACATGATTCAAGACACAAAGGATTCATTGTGAAGAGATATTAGTGTAATAGGCAAGAACTTCAACTCTATTATAACTTTGTGGTTCAAACTTCTTTAGCCTCGAGAATTCAACTAAGGTAGCAGTTGATGTGCATAACCTTTGTGATGCTCCAAATTCTGTATTCACCATGGGCTGGTTTAAAGTGAAAAACTCCATTGTATCAATACTTGGTCCATGTGAAATATCCCGATGTCATAGAGCTAGCTTTTTACTTGATGCTTTTGATGACACGTAAGTAAGGGTACATGACCTCCTCGTAATCTGTTTTCATATTTATCAGAGAAATAAGAAATGGTATTTCTTCTTCACAGGGGCACTAAAAACATATATAGAAATTGTCTAAATAGTGCTCCTATATTAGAGGTCCTCAGATATAAAAGTAAAATACGATTACTACTAAGAAAATTTAATATATATTATCATATATAGCTACTGTTTCCACCAATTTTTAAGGTGCTATGTAATGTAAAGAAAGTATTTATTCTTAACATAGGGGCTGAACTGGCTAGGTAAGACTCATCCAGAGAGCTCTTAAACTGCTGAGTCCTCATGCCCACTCTCAAATATTCTGATTCCTAGACTAGGGTAGGGCTAGGAATCTGGATTTCTAATAAAAGTGTGCCCAGCTGATTCCGATGTAGAATCATGTGTGAGAGACAGTGTACAAAGACATTCCTAGAGTTGTATTAGAGACTTTCAGTCCCTAACCATGGCCAAAAGGTAAGCAACCTGAGAAAGATTGTCTGAGCTCTTCTTATATCTGCCTCATTGCCCAGCACATAAAGATTTGTTGAGCTTACTTGGATTGAATTGCTCTGACATGTGAGTTGTACTTGGAAGTTAACACATGGTCACCAGAAAGCTTCATGCCCTCTGCAAATTAATTGCCCTTTGGCACAAAGATCCTGTTAGGTAGGTGAGTCAGATATTCCCCAGCCTAATCATCCTTTTGTGTAAAAGCCTGTTCTTGAGAATCAGACATATCTGGGTATAAGCATTGACTCTGTCCTTGATCTAATGCACATCATGTACTCCATCATCCTATGTGTTCATCTATTAAATGGGTATAATACTAATCATCTAGGGTTTTCATAAGGATTAAATGAGGAAAAGGTATGTTAGATGCTTGCAACATGGAAAGTGCTAAGTAAATGTAAATTGCTTATACTATATCTCCCTTTTCTTCTGTGTGGAGCTGAAAATCATGGTTCTATGATGAGAATAGTGAGAGACCAGATTCTGAACTATGGCTACCTTACCAAAGCAAAAGCCATCCTGCTCTGGATTGCTGTAGGAATTGTAATCCAAATGAAACACTACCATTATTACTATAGTTATGCTACATTAACCCTAGATTTAAATAATAGTTCCAAGCAATATTTAACTATTAGTTTCCTAGGGCTGCCATAACAAATTATCAAAAACTTGGTGTATTGAAACAATAGAAATTTATTCTTTCATAGTTTTGGATGCCAGAAGTCTGACAGGAAGGCATTGGCAGGGCCACCCATCCTCTGAAAGCTCTAGCGGGGAATCCTTCCTTGCCTTTGGGTGAGCTTCCTTGAGCATTTGGTGGCTCCTGGTGTCCCTGGTTTGTGGCAACATAGCTCCAGTTTCTGCTTCTGTCTTCCCATGCCTTTCCTTTATGTGTCTCTGTGTTCTTTACTCTTCCAAAAAGGACACCAGTCATCAGATTTAGGGCTCATCCGAAATTCAAGGTGATTTCATTCCCAGGTCTTTAACTAGGACTTCAAGGACTAAATTTCCAAATAAGGTCACATTCTGAGGTTCAGGGTGGCTGTAAGTTTAGGAGGAACACTGTTCAGCCTACTACACTAACCATTTCTGATATAGATTGTGAAATATCCCCCACATCAGTTCTTTCTTTCTTAATGATGTAAACCTCAAATTTTAGTTAGATATAGGGCTGTCCAGAATAAAGGCTTCATTTCATAGTCTTGCAGCTAAGAGTATGATCATGTGACTAAGTTCTGGCCAGTAAGATGCCATCAGAAGTGAGGTATAAAATTCAGTGGAAGGAATATTCTCTTCTCCGCTCCTTCTCCTTATTGCTTCCTGGAATGTAGACATAGTGATTTGACTTGGGCAGCTATTTTGAACTATTACATGGAAAACACATACTGAGGATAAGAGCCTGGTCCCTGACAACTTCATGAAGCTGTTCTACCCTGGAACATCCCTTACTGAACTTTTGTACAACAGAGGAATAAGTTTCTGCCTTACATAAGTCAATGCTTTTAGGGAGTTTTCTACTACAGATTAGCTGGACCAAATCCTAATAAGTACACCATCAGTCTTCTCATGTTTGATAGATTTGAGGTTCAAACCTCAGACTAAAAATTAGAATTATAATTAGAATTTTAATAAAAATTTTGATGATTCCAAATATTCAGCCCTCCCTTTCAGGGTCTTATTGTCATTATAACTACATTAATTTACTCAGTAATTGAGTGAAACATTATATTATGGTTACTGATTTTGTTTGCTTCATAATTTCCTTCTTATGAGACAAACCAGATAAGATCATTTTCCTGCTATGCCTGTAGCATTCTATTTGGCTGGGCCTTGGCATTGCCAAAATCCAGTAGTATCATTCACAGTGTAGTCTTCTCAGGGCACCACTCCAATGTGAATAGTGCCCCCCAGAGGTGTGCAATATGGAGGTCCTGCTACTAGGCTCCATGGACTACGAGGAAATAAAAGAAGTAGAAGATAGTTCCCCTTATTTGAGGAGTACTAATGGTCTTAGAAACTGAACAGTGTTTAGTTTTTAAACTGTATGTCAGTGTCATATTCCTGGAAATAATTGCTCAGGGCTCAATCACAAACAACAGAATTCAGTCAAGAAAGTTTAAGAATAAAGGGATGACTTGTTGGATCATCAGGATGGTCAGGAGCTGCGCTGCAGTAACCAAGCAGCCCTCAAATTTTTATAAAACAGCAAAGGTTTATTTCTCATTCACTCTATGGGACCATCATGGGTTGATTGGGTATTCCATTCTGCGGCATCCTCATTCCAAGCAATGGAGCAACCACTTTCTGGAGCATTGCTATTAGCCATGGTAGAGAAAGGTGCTGATTGTTCTAGTTCATCAGCTCTCACAAGTCACATAGCCAAACCAGCTCCAAGAAGTCAGGGCAGAGCAGTTGTACCATACGCCCAGAAAGCAGAAAACCTGAAACGTACGTGGTAGACAGCACTAATGACTTCCTTGATTACCCAATCATTGGAAGGACTGGTAGAGGGAGTTTGGTTGAACTACAAAAGACTCTCAGAACAACTCTGCAGAATTGACCTATCAAAGGTACCGCTGCCCCTGACAGGACTGGGAAGCTGCAGCCATACCAGCTGACTCTGGGACCACATAGCCTCAGCCACAGTGCTTGTGTAAAACTCTTTCTTAGGCTTTCAAGGCATACCGTTAACCTCCAAATACCCTCAAAGTTAAGGACCAGATACTAGAACCTCAGTTACCACCCCTGCAAAAAAGCCAAATGCTTCCAAAAGAGAATTGGCAGACACATGCTTTCCATCTCACAATGGTTACTTCCATCTTCCAATTTTTATGCAGCTGTACGTACTTGGAGGAAGCAAGGTTATATATGGCAAATGAGCTGTAAGGAAGTCTGTGACACGTAGCTTTGAGTTTTCCTGCCTCGACTGCTCAGTAAGGTACTCTACAAGGGGGTTGAAATGGAGTTGAGTGAGATATTTATATTATCTGCTCCATGTACAGTATTCATTTTACTCTTTCATATACTCCTCCACCCATGGTTTCATTTGTTCTTTCAACTAACACTGATTGAATTCCTACTGTTTGTAGACACAGTTCTAGATGTTTACAGTGGAGGGAATTAAAAGGGCATGTCCAGGGCTGAGATGAAAATCATGACCCAGTTTTCAATTATGATCTATGAACATTTCTAAATCAAACATAGAACTCCACAAAACTAAATTTAGAAACAAGTTTGAAATGGAGCTGTGGAAGCACATCTTCCTACATACACCACAGGAAGTTGGTTTTTAAAATAATCATCCCACATTAAATAATTTATAATGTGTAGAAATCAAAAGCTTTACACATCCGGAAGGGAGAGATGGTCGTCGCTGAAGCAAAGTATTTGAGTGGGAGTTAGAAGACAAAAAGCCCTTAACAGATTAGTTCCATACAAAGGTTAACTGGTACTTTTAGGGGTTTTCCTATTGTAAGCAGGGAAATAAATAAAAATTTACTTTAATGAGCTGTATAAACAGCAGCAGGGGAGCAAGGTAAGACTCTTGTTCATCACCAAAGGAATAAAAGCCTGGCTTGAGAATGCGCATTTCTAGAGCCCTGTGACTGTACCTATAAAAGCTGCAGCCACCCAAGCACCTCAGTGTTCCGCCAGGGACAGTGTTCCAGTTCCTCCCACCAACAGCACAGTGAGCGGCATCCCACTGCCTGTCAGCATCTCTGCCATGGATTTTAATGTCCGTTACTTGGTTTTCCTTTGAAGCTGAAAAATTACCAACTTGAAAACCATTCCATCATCCACTTAACTCTCATTCTCAGCGAATTCCTTTTTTATAAGCACTTAAATACGATCAAGTCTTTCATTTTAAACAATAAACCTTCCTGTTACGTTCTGGTTCCCCCCAGGCACCCCTCTCTTCCCTTCACAGCCGCGTCTTGCTGTGTGCATGCTGTGATGGCTCTCACCCCCTCCGTGCCTCCCTCTCACTCGTCAGCCTCTGTTTCTGCGACTCCTTCCCCACCTTTCTACTCGAGCCATCCTGGGTGAGGGCATCGCATTTCCCCCCAGACCCAGTGGACACTTTTATGCCCTTATTTTCCTTAGTCACTCAACAGACTCAAAGCTGCTGAACACTTCTCCTTTCATGAAACAGCCCTTGGCCACCCAGACCATACATTTTCCTGGTTTTCCTCTTGGCTCTTTGGTAGTTTGTCCCTAGTGCACTTACAAATGGGACTTTCCCTTATATCGCAAATTTAAACTGAAACCCAGAGCTGGAAACAGACAACATATACCCTGTATTCAAAAGAGAAGTATTATAATTTGCTAAGAATGGACAGATCTCAGTCCTGTGCCCCTTAACTCACCTAGGGCTGCACTAGAGGAAGAGGAGTTCTTTGAAGAGAGTTGCTTGGCCGACAAGGAAGTGCTGCAGCAGTTTCTTCTCTTCCCACAGAAGAGGTAAGAGGCATGCTATTCATCTCAAGCCAAGTGAAGAAGGCAGGAAGTGAACACAAAGAGAAATTTAGGGTGAGTGCTTTCCAGAAATGAACCCTGGCCTCTTACTCCCACCTGGATGCTTGTTGACACGCAGAAACTCCTTGTTCCTCTTCCAGGCTTGCACCAAAGCCAAGCACAGGTTTTTTGGAGAGCCTAACATGGGCTTCAAAGAGTTCAAGAGGCTACATGATAAAGATAGAAGCTGGCTGGAAAGGCTGTGTCAGCAGAGGGGAGGATGGGGAGAGACTATGGAAGCTGCCTAGATTGCCAGGGTTTGGAGTATTTCTTCCAGGGCACTGGCCCATGTAGGGATATGGTAGTCATTAGGGCTGTTTAAAAATATTCCAGTTGTTCCCTTGATCTGGGCATGTCGTTTGTACTTCCTCACTCTCCTTCAAGTTTGATTATGTGCCCAGCTTGGGCCCTTGAAACATGGGCAGAAGAGAGGTATCACTTCTGGGTGGAAGCTTGAAGGGGTGGCACAGGATTCACCAGGTTATTTTTCACTTGTTGTGGTGATCATAGAAGCATGAGTCAAGAGGAAGTCTGTATCAGCCTGGGGTTCTGAAGGCTATGATAGGCAGAGCCCCTTACTAACTTACACTGCACATGTCGCATGACAGAGTAAATTTCTACAGAGATTTAGGAACCATCATAGCACAACCTAGCCTATCCTAATACAGGAAGGCAGCATGATCTTGCAAGGATCCAACTCAAGAAGTTGGGGGTCAATTACTCCAGCAGGAAAATAATATGAACATTGAGGGGACTTGTAAGAAGCTAGCTGGATAATGGAGTTTCTGAGTAAAGGAAGGGTGCACCATAGAGGCCTCTAGATGTTTAAGGGAAGATGAGGTATGAGAGTGCCCTTAGAGAGCTCACCAAGCCCCCAACAGGAGGAAGAGCATTTTAACATCTGACATAGGAAGGGCATTTGACAGCCAACTACAAAATACTTCTGCCATGTCTTCTGTTATCCCACCTTCCTATATTACTCTGGAAGGAACCAAGAACCAGAGCAGAAATGGGGGAAATATGGCACAAAAAGAGTGAAAGACCATAGTTTTTCTCTACTCCATGACTGGGAATCTGTCAGGCTAGAGCTGAAGAAAGAAAGAAAGCTTGGGCTGGTGAAAGCTTTTAAATGGAGGTTTTCATTTAGATCGATCTGAACATTTCAGCATGCAAACATAGGACTATGTGAATGCTAAGACTTTAACAAAAATTAATGGAACATGCTCAAGATTGTCCAGGGTCGAATGATTTGAAGGCAGTGATGGGAGGAAAATGAAGCTTATGTTCTGAATGTACCCTGCCAAGACCAAAAAAAATGCAATAAGCAAGCTCTGATTCCTCAAAAAAAAAAAAAAAGTGAGTAATCCTTAGGGTCTTATCTCAAGCCTTTTTCTCACATGCTGCTTTCATATATTTTTATGGTAGAAAATTTCTGTCACTCTGCTTTCTCTCAAGCCTGTTTTTCAGACACAGGCCACTCTCCTGAATCACAGAATTGATGTACATAATTGTTCAGTGGCATTGGAACCTGGATGGCTCATGGGATCCATACCAACTGGACTCTTAATTATCTACTTTGAGCACTCCTAACCCACTCCTCCTCAGTGTTCCATTTCCTATTTCATTGCCCAGCATGGAAAGCTTGACTTTCTCTCCCATGTGGCTCCTAATATCCAATCAATTACCAAGTCCTGTCTACTCTGCCTTCTAAATTTGTCTCAAATCTTTTCATTTCTCTCCATCCCCCCGTGACTACATTACTCTGAATCATTTTCATCTTTCATGTAAAGAACCACACTGGTCTCCATCTGGATTCTCTGCTTCTAGTCTCACTGAATTCCAATCTATTCTTTTCATTGCAGCTACAAGTGATCCTTATAAACCAAGTCATTTACTCAATGGATATGTATTACATATCCACTGTGGGCTGGGACCTGCTCTAAGCTCTGCAGATAGGAACAGAGGACAAAACAGTCAGAGTCCTTGCCCTTACAGAATTTACATTTTAGTGGGAAAAAGGTAAGTATTAAACAAACAAGATTATTTATAATAGAGCCAAGAAAGGATTTTAAAAGCTGTAATTATGTGGTTAAGTGTACTTGGAAATTTTCTGTATATTATGTGTGTATTACATTAAGAAAAATACAATGCATTAATTTAGTGGGTTTAGGAGAATATGTTGGGGCCAACAAGGAAAGACACAGACAAGATAAATAGACTATAAATTGTTTACATTTTGCACACAATAGAGATAAACTGAGACTGTAATTTGACAAGGTGGAACAGGAGGTGGTGCAAATGCTCAGATGTGTAGGGACCATTCCCAGTTGCCTCTGTTAAAGGCCTCATATCACCCATCCCATATTAATGGTTTCATAATGAGAAAAGCTACATTCAAATGAAGTAAACAATAATAAGAGTGGAGTTATCTCCAGAACTTTCTGGGAGTTGAAGTCCTGTTATATCTCCCACAGATTTGATCATAACTAGTGCAAACAGACTAGGTGTTTTTAAACCTGCTGTTTTGCTTAGCACCATCACTTCCCAGAAGGAACCTTAGATTAGAAGACACAAAACTTTACTTTCCTGATGGCTTTTATGAATGAGTGTTGGTTGCAGATTGATGTCCTGATGGCTGGTTCCTCTCCCTACTGGTACAAACCCAAGAAGTGTCAAACCTCCCCAAGGAGTGTAAGGAAGATATGAATTTGCATTAGTCATTATACACCAATAGCAGCCAGCAAATGACTTCCAAATCTCAGTGGCTCAGTCCATAAAAGGTTATTTGTTACTTACACCAGCACTGCTATTGGCTGACAAAGAGGTCTGCTCCACGTAGTAATTCGAGGACCCAGGTGTTCGAAGTTCCACCATCCAGAATGTTATTGGCCACCTTGTCATGGGAAGAGAGACAGTACAGAACCACAGATGGTCTTCCAGCTGCCGCAGCCAGGAAGCAGCACCCATCACTTCTGCTCACACTTCATTAGCTCTTACAGCTACATGGCCTAGATTATTTAAAGGGGTTTCAAGAGAAGCAAAGCCTTTCATATTCTCAGGAAAGAAAAGAGAACTGAATATTGGTGGGCATTAGTAATATCTACTACCTAAGTCAATAGTGACTTTGTTCAGAAAACCTTCCCTTGACACTTGCTAATTCCCAGGTAAGATGTTCCTTTGATATGCTTACATAGTCCCTTTACATCCTTTTTCATATCAACTGGTATATATTATTTTACTTCTTGTTTGATTGTTGCCTTATTAGATCTCTGCCTGCTGCCTAAAACACACTTGCCCCTCTACTTCACTTCCTACTTCGTACTAATCCAATAGGTTTTAGCTCAAATTACTTTCAATAATCATGAGGGAAAAAAGAATGTGAACCCTTAGCATCTGTAGTGTTTCTCCTTACAAAATTCTTCAGTAAAGGAACCAGGGATCCTTGGAAGGTACCTGATCTTAGAGGAAGAGAGAGCAAGAAGAACCTGATACAGAAACTAAAGATATTTTGTAAATACCAAAAGACATGTTAGAGATTGTCCAGACAGGAAAGAATAGCTACTGGGGAAAAGGTGACAAATTTGGCATTAAAAATGATCACAATAATTAGAAGATATTGAGTCTGTTGAAGGAGCTATAGGTCCATGGTGATTTTCAAAAGGTAGAAATAATTTTTAAAATTGCTGAAAGGTTGGTTTGAGATTAATAATTACTTATTAATTGAATGAATGAATGAGTTGTACTTTGATTCAAGTAGAAAAATGGTCATTTACATGAAAATGTATACTATAGGAAATGAACAGTTATAACTTGGGGAATATGTTACTAATTGTGTACAAAACATAAGAATTTTTTCATCTCCAAGACATAATAAAAAATGGATTTGAGATATAACAGAGGGATTACCATATTCAAAGGAGTTTCTGACTCTTTCTTGGGAAGTTTTTCATCCTTTCTGCGTTAAATACAGCAGAGTTGGTTTGCTAAAACTCCTTCAGGCATCTGACTCTCTAAGGTGATCATTATGAGGCAAGTATAGACATATTTGTACTGTTACTCAATTCAGTGGAAACTTGGGTGAGCTTTGTGAATGGATATTCTGTAAGTGACATTTACAGTTGATTAAATGTGCATTTGCATCAAAGATATAGGTTCCTGGGAAATTTTTAAGAGTATGTGTGGAATTAGCACTAATCTACTCTACTGAAGTTTTCTTTGTCATGCCTTCTTTTGGAATCTTTTTCTGTGTAACAAACAAGTTCACCAGCTGAAAAGTATATTAGGAAAAAGATCTGTGCTCATGTGAAAAGTATTATATAATAGTCCAACTTCAAAGGTTGGGTTTCTCTTACTGGATGAAGAAAAGCAAATTGCTGCCTGTAAATGGACAACTGAGAGGAAAAGCAGAAGGGTAATGGAATATTATAACCAAAAAAGAAATGGAAGAGCTGGCAGTAGAACTGGAGTACAGCAAAATGGAGGAGGTAAAATTAGCTGAAAACGGAGGCAGTTGTACAAACATTCCATTTGAGTGGGCAGCTCAAATGCTAATGATTCTACAAGAAACTCAGGTTTTAACTAGAGAATCCTGGGAATTTAGTTCCATCAATACATTTGGGATGGTATGGAGAGAATTAACTTGAAAACCCCCACCTGCATTGGCTTAGAGAGGAGGTGGGAATGTAGAATCTGTGAAGAAAAATTTAATGTGACTTTTTTTTTTTTTTACTGAATGAGACCAGATAATTTATGCATTGATGATGTGAAGCACCTGTTAGCTTAGCTTCAAAAACAGTAATTGTTCAAGGACTGTAATCCATTAATAATCATTGGTAAAACTGTTGTCAGGACTAAGCTAATTAGATATGCTCTTAAAAGTCTGCTTGAGTGCCAGGTTCCAGTGGAGATTGATAAACAGCATGGAAATGTGCCAGGGGATGAAGACTAAAGGGATGAAGCAGGTGGATTGTATAAAATGGCCGAAGAACAAAACAGAAGGATGAACATGTATCAAAGTTTGTAGGGAGTTCTAAAGTCAAAATTATAAAAACAATTTATCCTAGTTTGGGTCCTCCAAAAAGCAAGGCACCTATAGATAGAATGAGATAGGCAAGAAATGCACTAAGGTGAAATGCCTGTGAAGGATAAAGTGGGGAGGAGTAGGAGAGGTGGGCTCTCAGACCACAGCAGAGGTCTGACCCCTGTAAAAAGGGAGAGGAAAGGAAGGAGCATCTTGTAGAAAGAGCTTGTGGATAAAAATGAGAGTTCCTGTGGCCAGGATTCTCACCTGGCCCTGGTTGATTAGCTCACTGCACACCTGTGGGCAATACATGGCTGTTACCTCTATATAAAGAGCTCCGCCCAGAGCTCTGGGCATGACATGGTGGCATGGCTGCAAGGCTGCAGGAGAGCAGAGCAGAGGACAGAGGCCCAGAGAACAGCTGTGTGGGATGGCTGTGCAGGCAGAGAGGCCCAGAGGACGGCTGTGTGGACAGAGGGGCCCAGAGGCAGAGACCAGCTTGCTGTATGCAACTCGCTCTGAGTGAACAGGATTTTAGTGACTGACCTGCCACCTGGAAATAAAGTTGGATATATATAACCCTTTCACTCCAAGAATGTTTTGCTGTCAATTTCTTTGGTCACATTGAATCCATAGCAAACTTGCCCAGGGCTGAAACCCATTGGCAAGACAGAGCCCCAGGCTTCAGTGCAGCAAGGTCAATGGCAAATGCCCTAGCAAAGATTGCCCATTGGAAGAGCTTCTACATATGTTTGGGGAGCAGCTCTTCCTGAGGAGAAACTCCAAAGAGGGTAGTGGTGCTAGGTGCTTCAGCTGGTGCCTGACATCTGAATGGTTGGTTTTCAGTGTTTCCCTCTTCTATCCTTTTTTCTAAATTCCCTTCACCCTATCACCTCATCACCTCTGTCATTCCTGGTGGCTTACCTGGTGGTATGACCTAACCTAAACCTTCATTCTTGAGGGACCTGATTCGTTGGTAATCATATCTTCTCAGGCCAACATTGCTACATGTGTCCATTCATAGTTATAATTGGTCAAGGAAGTACTTAGAGGCACCCAAATGGGTCACCCTGTGGAAATGCAGTCTTACCTCCCCCTGATGTTCTGAGCCTATTAACCCTGTGAAGATGATGACTTCTCTTCTTGCCTCCTGGTTACTGGATACAAGGGTTCTCTGGTCAGATGCTATGTGATATGCAGTTCCATATCCCTGAATCAAGCATTGTGTAACTTCCCAGATAGTGATGCTAACTGAGGCTCTTCAGGCAGACCTAGGCTCTTCATAAACACAGACCTGTATCTATCACTGTGAGGATGAACTGCAGGCCCTTCCAAGACAGAGGAGCTCAGTGACACCAAGTGGCTGTTTGTCTCCCTGAGGAATAGTGCCACATCAGGTCTCACTTTTGGTCTCTGTTGTTGGTAGGTTGGGCATTCTGAGACAGCACTAGTTAGACTGGTCTTAGTAAGAAGGTGTAGCTCCGGGATGGAGGGGGTTCCCAGCTCCGGGCAAGTACACTCTGGATTCGATGAGACCGAATAACAATGGAATTTTGGTGGGGGTAAAGAGTTTATACTAAGCTTTATTCTCACAGTGGCAGGTCGAGCGCTAGAACCATGTCCTCGTGCAGCAGGCTACAAGTTCATAACCAACCTGCATCCCTGCCTCTGCCGTCTTCTCCAGTCTCTGCCCCGAGTACTGGGCAGAACTCTTTATATGGTAACACAGGCAATAATGGCCTGTTGCCAACGCATGTACAAGCATTCGCCTGCACAGTAGGCTAAGTATTAATTACATCATTGCATGTGCACAGTGGGTGAGTAGATTAGGATCAGGTGAGGATCCTGGCCATGGAACTTTCATTTTCCCTACAGAAGGTATTCATGTTGTGCAGCCTATACATAGATACCATCTTTAACACCATGGCCATTCTATTTGTGTGCCCCTGGTGTCAATTCTGGGATGGCCAATGATAAAGGCTGGCTAACATTGAGAATCAAGTAATTTTGACTAATTATTTCGTCAGTGCCTTGTCCAAGGTAGATGCTGCCTGGTGGGTATTAACATGTAATACAAAAATTGTCACACTTCATGTCCACTTCCATATGCCCATTTACATCCTTCCACCACTTCATCTGTCATCTTCCAGTGGTGGTACTGTATAAGCTGCAGCCTACACTTACTGCAAAGATCTTTTCTGTTCCAGTTTCTATTCACAGCTGGCAGCCTTCCATGTCACCAGGTTAATAGGCTGAAATATAGTTCCAGTATTGGGTGTAGATTTGGTTGCCTCCAGAAGCTAAAGAATACTATCAGGTATTATGCTTCATTGTCTGTAGCAGGGTGTATATAATGCAGCAATTTGTCTTCTACTTTAGAAGAGGCATCCAGACCTACCCCTAGCCAATGAAGTCTTAAAAAATTTTTCTGAAGTGGCAGGTTCCTGAAGCTACATATGTCTAATGTCCCACCTTCTGAAACTCATTCGCCTTACTAAGGCCTCCAGCATCAGACCAACTCTTGCTTGTCCTGCCAGACCAACATTATGTTGCTAACGTATTGGATTGATGTGATGATACAAATCCTTTGAACTATATTATTATAGAATATGGAGAATTAACAACAGTCCTGGGACTAAACTATAAATGAATCTTGTTATCCATTGCATTTCAGTGTGAACTGTTTCTGATCCTCTCTTCTGATTGGTGTAGAAAAGAAATACAATCAACAAATCAATGTTGGCACAGTACATTGTCTACACAGCTGAGGCCTTACTATTTGCTTTACCATGAATATCATGTCTAGCACAGCAATGACAATGGAGCTGGTGCTTGGTTGAACTTGTAGAACTATTTAGTCATTCTGCAGGATCCATGTGGTTTCTATATGTGTCAGACTGGTGAATTAAATGGAGATAGGGTAGGACCCACATGCACCACCCATGCATCCCTTAAGTCTTTAATGGTGGTTGTACTAATCAGGGTTCTCCAGAGGGTGGGCATGTTCTAATAAATAATTTTATTTAAAAAATTATTTTTTAAAGAGATTTATTTGGCTCCTGTGATTGTGGAGGTTTGGCAAGTCCAAAATCTGATGGAGGAGACCAGCAGCCTGGAGGATCAGGAAGGACTTGCAGTTCAAGTCCAAAGGCAGTCTGCTGGCAGATCAGGAAGACCAGATGTTGCAGATGAAGTCTGAAGGCAGTCCACTGGCATAATTCCCTCTTGCTCAGGAGAGATCAGCTTTTTGTTCTATTCAGGTTTCCAACTGATTGGATGAAGTGCACCCACATTATGGAGGGCAAACTGCTTTACTTAAGTCTACCAATTTAAATGGAAATCTCACCCAAAAATACCCACACAGAAATGTCCAGAATAATGGTTAACAAAATATCTAGGCATGATGGCCCAGCCAAGTTGACATATAAAGTTAACCTGCCATCACTTTTGGGATGCAGTTTTATTTCTGATTCACTGTCTTGGCTCAGAAAAGGGCAGTTTCAGAGTCTTCTTGGCCTTAAGTATTATCCTACTAGCCAAGGACCTAAGTGAGTCAAACTGCCATGAATGTTAATCCTAATTTTTTATAAGGGTGAATAAAATGATCACCAGCTAGGTTCATGGACCCAGTGGACCCAGACTACATATATGACTGGGTCCCAAAGCCCTTACTCTAATAGGGGATAGTGAGGTTTCCAAGTATCTACATCAGCTCTGATAGTATGTCCAAAAGCCCTCAATATGTGTAGTTATTCTCCTTTTTCCAGTGCATAGTTACCTGAGAAAATGGCTGTAGGTCCCTTTGGGGCAGAATGAGGGAAATCATTATGGTTAGTATTTGTCATGGTATTGCAGGGTTCTTCCTCCTTGGAATACAGTCATCTCTGTCACTGAGTTCTGGGTCTGAAGATTTTCTCAAAATTGGTACAGCCATTGTGGAAAACAGTATGAAGGATCCCCAAAAAATAAAAAATAGAACTGCCATATAATCCAGCAATTCCACTTCTGGGAATACATCCAGAGGAAACAAAATCACTAACTTGAAAAGATATCTGCACCCTCATGTTCATAGCAGCATTATGTACAATAGCCAAGACATGGTAATAAGTGTCCATCAGCAGATGAATGGATAAAGAAGTTGTGCTGTGTGTATACATATATACATATATATATGGAATACATGGAATATATATGGAATATTACTCATTCATAAAAAATGATGAAATCCTTCCATTTGTGATAACATGGGTGGACTTTGAGGGCATTAAGCTAAGTGAAATAAATCAGGCAGAGAAAGACAAATACTGTATGATCTTACTTATATGTGGAATCTAAAAAGAAAAAGACAAACTCATTGAAAAAGAGCTCAGACTTGTGGTTACCAGAGGCAAAGAGTGGAGGGAGGGGAAATTGGAGGAAGGTGGTGAAAAGGTACAAACTTCCAGTTATAAGATAAATATGTCCAGGGGATGACTGTAGTTAATACTGCTGTATGGTATACAGGAAAGTTGTTAAGAGAATTAATCCTAAGCGTTCTCATGACAAGGAGAAAAGTTTTTTCCTTTTTCTTCTAATTGCATCTATATAAGAAGATGGATGTTAGCTGAAACTTTTATGGTAACCATTTCACAATCTATATAAATAAAACCATCATGCTGTATGCCTTAAACTTGTATAGCAATGTATGTAATTATTTCTCAATAAAACTGGGGGGAAAAATAGACTTCTGAAAAAGAGGGATGTCATATGGTCTCCTCAAGAGATAGGAGAAAAAATATGCCCAAATTATATAGAAAATGATATCCATTAATAAATTATGTTAATTATTTTAAAGTTGTCTCAGGTCCAGGAACTGAGCAATGAATCATGAATTATTACTGGGGCAACTACCCATGTCCATTCTTGCCTGTTTCTGATTATAGATGTGAAATGGCACTCTCATTGGTTGCTCTTCTATTTGGCCTATAGTGAAATCAGATTCTACTAACCATTTCTGCAGCTTCCTGTGGGTCATGCTTCCTTGATGGCTGCGCCAGTCTTGCCGGTAGGTAGAGTAACGGTGGCCCTCTGGTTTCTGGCAACTAAGCTTTGTTATATGGCTTCTGTTATACTGGAGTGCTGTCCCCCCTGTTGGTATTAATGAGCTCAAATCTGTGACAGCTTTATCCCGGACCTGCAAGCAATGCCCTCCCTAGACTTAGTGATGCTGGCACCCCTCTCGCCAGTGCACTGCTGGTAGCCTTGAGGCTGGGACATTCTCTGGGCTTTGCTCTGGGCACAGACCTCTGATGGGCCCTCTGGTCTCGAATAATGAAGCAGTACTGCATACTCCTTCCTGTGGCCTTTTTATTTCTCCCACTAGCATCTGCCACGGCAAATGATACAGGCACTTCTGCTGCAGCATGAGCTATCAACCTTTCCAGGCTTCTAAGAGCCACCCTACAGGGAATTTGCCTCATTCCCTGAGGTGGGGCTGCCCGAGGGGTGGAAGTGGTATGTGGGTGGAGTCCTTGCAGTGGTGTCAAATCCCATTTTCCAAGAAAGTGCTCCAAGTCAAACAGGCTCTCTGTCTCTCACACTGTGCCTTTTACTGCTTCATTATTTCTCAGTTTCTCATTATCCCTCTGCAGGGCATCGATAGAACTTTGAAGTAACCAGCCAACACCAGTATACTTGTAGGCACTATTATCCCTATAGCTTTCAAATGCCTAAATCATCACACTAGCAAAACTGTTCCCCTCTACCAGAATGCATTGCCAGGTCTCCACCAGTAAAATCTTCAGGAGTTGTGGAGCTACCTTGTGCCAGGGACTATCCATTCCCTATATTCCAGTCAGGATAAGGTTCTCCTTGCCAGTCACACAGGAGAGAACAGTCCCTAAACCTAATTTTACAGCCTCCTTTCTTGGACTGTTTTTTAACTATCTGTGTCAGCTGGGCCCTCTGTTGCTGACATCAAGCCAATATTAGATGTGCAAAGGATATATTGGAGAAACACATGTGAAGGATAAAGAGCCTTCAACCAACAAAGCAGGTCTGACACCTGTGAAAGGAGAGAGGGAAGGGTAGAAGATTGTGTAGGAGAGCCCAGGCTGCAGCCACTCTGAGAAAGTCCTGGCCAGGCAACAGAAGACTCCTCACAGGTTGCCCACTAGAGGTATTCTGTGTCAGACAGAAGCGGCCAGCTATAGTATAGTTATTGGTTGGGAGCTCCTTGGAGGAGAATGGCCTCAGTGTGAATGACGGACGGAGACATTGACTTACAGCAGCTCACTGGAGGATTATGGCCAATTACACTTTATAAACTTCTTGAAGGAAGATCTGAATGGATATCTCTCCAATCAAGTCTAAATGGCAGAAGCAGGAAGAAAAGAAGCCAAGGCCAGGAGACCAGGTGGGAGATGAGATAGGAGCCTGCCAAAGAGCACTGTAGATGATAAGCAGGGACAGGTGCAGATTTTACTTTTATTTGCATGTGTATGGGTTGGGTGAACAGGTTAATGTTAAACAGGCACGAATGCATTTGTGCAAATATATGTGCCACCATGAGAAGTGGGCACTGATAAGGAAGGAGAATTTTAAATATCTATGAAAAGGACTCACAAGAATTAAAAGGCATAGCTTTATGAAGCCATTTAATGTAGAAGGAAATCATCTTAGACTCCTCAATAAACCCAGAGGACAATCACTCATGCTGGTATTGCACAGTCACAGCTGAAGACAAGAAGTGGTACCCATAGCCAGGCTGCTCCAGACTCATAGTGCCTGAGTATACGATGTGGCCAAGAAAAGAACTATTCCAATGACATTAAGAATTCTGCATCAGTTTAGATGTAAGCCTTACCAACAGTTACAGAAACAGTAAGCACTATGATACGTGTTATCTTTTCAGCTATTTTTAATAGTCTTCTATTTTCACTCTTGATAAATAAGCCTCCAAATTGTGATTGAGTCAGTTTAAACCATCATTAATACCATAATTTTTTATTATCTGAAATTACTGAGTCAGATACTGCATTAATGGTCATATAATTAAACTGATGTACTATAGAAAAAAAAACCCAATGGACTCATCACAAAAAGCATAATCCAGGTTGAGTATCCTTTGTTTTATGAGGTAAATATGTAGTTCTTAATACAGGTACTTTAAAAAGACTTTCATTGCACATGTAATTGTAAATTAATGATAATAAAATAAATTATATTAAAAAAAAAAAAAAAAAGACTTTCAACAAAATCATGTTTTAAATTTCACTTGCTTAAATGGTAAATACCTCCATTCAACACAAAAACTTTAAAATTTAAAAAGATTTATTTCCCTGCTAGATAGCTGGGTTATACTTAATTGTTTTTCAGATATTCATGCAGTCTGTTTCATGACTTTTTTGAAATTTTATAGCTACCATTTTTTAAAAACACATATATGATTAGAGAGTGAACCAGTTCCTTAGACTTCTGTAATTCAGGAAGCAGGATGCCAAAAGAATTTAAACTTCAATGGCAAAGTGTAAAATTCTTTTTGTGTATTTCATACAATTCAAGGTTCAAGGGAAATGTTTGTAGTTTACATACTTATGACCTCCAAAATATCTTTCATAACCTTAGAAATAAAAATAAATCTGAATTATAGTAAGAGTTTATAATATTGTAAAAGTATGTTTACATTATAACAAAAGGGAAGTCTGCAAATGATATTTTGTGGCTAAACTGAAACTAAGAAAAGTCATTTGTATTAAGTAACATCATTTAGTTGTGGATACTCATAGTCACTGGGTTTTATGGCATAAAGTTAGATATGAGGCTATTACTTGCAGTTAAATTTTAACCAGCATAAGCATTTATCCCTGTTACCAGCACTAACCATCATCTGATTTGTTTTATTCATCACTAATACACCTATTGTAAACTTATATATAAGTAATAATATTCATAATACTACCAGTGTTATTACTACATCAGTACTTTCACATTCCCCTTGGCAGCTGTTCTAAATCTGAATGCAGGAAGAAAAGCAGAGAATTTGGAGAGAGACCGGGTTTGAGTTCTAAATTTGCTCCACATTAGCTGCATGACTCAACTTCATTACATCAGTCTATTCAAATATTAATGCTGCCTGTTCTGTGACTTTTTCTATGATTTTATAGCTACCATTTTTTAAAATTACATTTTTTGATAGAACATGTACCACTTCCTTCTGTAACTCAGCATGAATTACAACGAATATGTTCATGTACATTATTGCCTAATGTATAACTTGGGAATAATAATACCCATTCCAGAAGGTGGTTGTAAGATTTAAGTATATGTAAATCACCTATATGGACTACAAATTTTAATTTCCTTCCCAAATCCCCTATCAGAGGATGATCTTCTTTCTGCTTCACAGAGAAAATCAGAGGGCATAAAGTTTATCTCACCAATCACCTCTCACAGGGTGTCTCTTGTCTCTGCCACTCTCTTGAACTTGAAAGACGCTGGGAGCTTCTAAGCTGCCAACTCCAATTACCTCCTTTTCAACCCTCATTCTATTTGTCTTCCCTGCTGCACTGACAAGTTGACCATTCTCCTTCTTGAAATATTTTGTTTCCTTGGCTTCCCTGAAGCTGCTCTCTCTAGCTCATTTCCAATCTTTGTTTCATCCTTCTTTCTGATTTGGGGTTTCTCTTATAGCTGGTGTATCATGGAATGCAAGGTCAGTAGCAGAAAGCAATGAGTGGTGAGTCCACTCAGCCTGTGATCCAAGAAGGAAGCCAAAAAACAACCAAGGTCAATACTGTAAAGCCACAGAAGCCAAGGAGGGGATGTGCCGAAAGCTGTAAGGGAGGGCTGGAGCCGAGGATCAGGAGCTAGAGAGCAACACTTAGGTACCTGGAAGCAAGAAGACAAGGAGCAATAGCTAAGGTAATACATCTATGTTTGCCAGATATCTTTCTCATTGTCACCTGGCTCTCTTTTTATGGGTTGGGCACCTAAGTAGTATGAGCAGTCCTTAACAGGACTACCAGGTAACTTCCACTATCTTTCCTTTCTGGCTTTTAAATGTCATTCTCGATGGTTTTATTTCTTGGACTTCTCAATTTACACACTCAGCCTGGATGAATCTCATCCAGCCTCATTTTCTAACTCCCTAGTTCTCTCACAAGGTTTAGACTCTACTGGGTATTTTTATCTATATGTCCTGCAATATTTGAAGTTCAGATGCCCAAACTGAGCCTGGTATCTTTACTTCCTAAACTGTTCCCTCTTTCAACTGCGACATCAATGCCCATCCAGTCTATCATAATAGAAACCACAATACCATCCTTGACTCCTCTTGGCTGACATCCAATGCCACCAAGACTTAAAAACAATTAATATGTCTTTGTTATTATTATTACTACAAGTGTTTTTTTTATCTAGCCCTTAAAAGGGGTTTTGTTCTTTTTTAAACTTATATAAAGCCCTTTTATATGTTACCCCATCTAATCCTCATAATAGCCTTTAATAATAGCCTTATGGGTTATTAGCTCTATTTTAGAGATGAAGAGTCTGAAGTTTGTCATATTTGAATTATTCTCTCATGCTTTAAATAGCTTGCTCCAGTTACACAGACTGAATCCAGGTATCCAAATCCTGCTTCCTCTGTCACTGTATTCAGTTTGCTCTGCTGGGTTTCCCTCAGAGAAGTCTCACAAATCCAGCCCCTCCTCCAGCTGCATTTATACAAGCTCACATACCTGGACTCCCAAAGCAGGTGGCTTTGCCCAGGAATCCCGGTGCTCCTGCCTGCTCTCTGCCTTTGAGTCCTCACTGGTAAATAGGAATTCAGTAGCTCCATTACAGGTTGATTATAATTATGATAGTGATTATAATTAATTGATTATAATTTAAAATAAGATAATAAGAAACAAGGAATACAAGCTTTGGGAAGCTATGTAAAGCCTTCCTACACTTGATACTGTGTATACTACTCCAGTATAAGCCCTCCAGTGTTTTCACTTTGTTTCAAAAGATTTCTGACTGGTCTTCCTGACATAAGAAGCTGCTGAATTCATTCTCTCTGGTGTTATCAGAATTATTTTTTTAAAAGCTAAATTTGAACATGTCCTTTCCTTGCCTAAGAGCCTCTGAAACTCCTTTTCTCTAGAGGATTGCCTTGTAGGCCATACTAAAGCATTGACTTAAAATGGAATCAACTTCTTAAAATGGAATGACATCTGCTACCTTTCTCAGTTATTTCCTGTCACTCTCCCCAAAGAAGCACACACTTCATTAACACCAAACTTATTATTTCATGGACATGCCCATCTCTGATGCTTCTGGGTCTCTTTCTGTTCCCTGTTTCAAACCTTGCCCCTTGTAGTCTAGAAAACTCCTATTTGTTCTTCAAGACCCACCTTGATACCTTCCTCTTCATCCAAATCAAACACCTCCCTGTGCTATTAAGACTACTTTATTCATAGTATTTATCATGCCAAATTTGCAATTACTGAATGGCAATTACTTTCCCCAGGGAAAAGGCCATTTCTGAATAAAAATCAATCAAATGTGGTATGTTGTGTAGTATTGGATACATTGTAGGCATTCAATATCTATCACTGAATGAATAAATAACTAGAAGTCTGTCGTTCTTCCAGTTTACAGGGCCTTTTCACATACTTGTTTTCATCATATTATTGTAATATATAAGCAAAAGATTGTTTGGATGCAAGAAGCTGTGTTATTACTATTATACTATAAACTGAGAGTTATTAAACTTCTCCAACATTTTCTCTATTGCAGAGCCTTAAAAATACACAAAAATAACACCAATATTTTAAAAAATAATGGTAAACGTGAACACATGGATCATGTTTTAAGAACAAGGTAATTATATAGGTCATGATAATTACCTGGCAAATATGTTGTAGCTTGATAATTATACTTGACATCAGGTTCAAATTAGAATGTTCCCTTCGTTTGCTGCAGAAGCTGCTATTTCAAGTCAGGCTAAAACCTGGAATGAAAGCAACTCTTTGGAATTATAGTACCATTTCCAAATCTTTGTAGTTTCCATCCATTTATTTTACATGGCAATATCAGATTATCAGTTAACTAATTTTTATTATTTCTCTGAGTTCCTTGAATACAATTGAGCCAAAGTAGTGAAGATAGTTGGTTTGCAACCTAGAGCAGTGTTTATCAGAATGTGAGCAATGACTCATTAGTGGCATATGGAATCAATTTAGTGTATTACCCCAGTGATTTTGAAAAATGGAATAGAATCTTGTCTTGCCAATGGGTTTCAGCCTCAGGCAAGTTTGCTATAGATTCACTGTGACCACAAAAATTGACAGCAAAGGGTTCTTGGCGTGAAAGGGTTATACCCAACTTTATTTCCATGGTGGTAGGTCAGTCACTAAAATTTTATTCTCTCATTGTGAGTCTGTATGCAGCAAGCCAGTCTCTGCCTCTCGTCCCCTCTGTCTGCACAGCCGTCCCACACAGCCGTCCTCTGGGCCTCTGTCTCCTCTGCTCTCCTGCAGCCTTGAGGCCGTGCCACCTTGTCACGCCCAGAGCCCTGGGCGGAGCTCTTTACATAGAGTTAACAGCCATATATTGCCCACAGGTGTGCAGTGAGCTAATCAACCAGGGCCAGGTGAGAATCCTGGCCACAGGAACTCTCATTTTATCCACAAATCTAATAAAAAACACTAGAATGAGCTGCATCAAGTAAGGGTATACTGTTTTGTGAAATCTTTGTTTCAGCTGTATGCATGTGTTTACCTGGGTTGTGCTATATAACGTATTTCCCAATATGGTATATATTTCCCACGATGGTATATTTACTTCTCACTAGATTGGGTCAAAAGTTGGAAAGCCACCACCCTACAACACACAGCAATATTGTTCAAGGAATGGGATCAAGTCCAAGAAGCTACTTAATAAAATTGGTTTAATAACTTGATTACATTGTAATCATGTCTCACTTGGGGCCCAAAACCCCAATTACATCATCATAATCCCAAGAGCACAATCAACACCTGATTCATTCAGCAGACTTGGCTTCAAATAACATTTAATTATTTCCAAAAGTCAAACCCTTCTCTAAACGATGAATATTCCCTACCACAGAAACTATGCAGAAGAATTTGCCGTAGATTCTGAAGTCAATACCAAAAAAGCAGTTTGAAATATATATTCAGCAAAAGCAGCATCTCTAAAATTAGAGTCAGATCACTGTTTTTCAGGGCTGCTCCTAACACTTCTGTTTGCATGTGTACCATTTAATTATAATTATTGTATAATTTTCTCCCAATGAGGCTGAGCCCCTATCATAAATAGAAACCTTATTTTATTATTTTTATTTTCTAGGGACTTTATATTGTCTAGCACATGAGAGACATTCCATGTTTGTCAAGAAGACAGTGCTCATTTAGATAAATATATATTCTGAAACTTGATGAGTGACTCCAGGTCAAAGCATATACTAAGGCTATTCATGCTTCTTGCCCACTTTAAAGAATGTACTTCTCAAAATCTCTCAGCCTACAGTTTTGTTGGAATTTAAAATTCATACTTTTTTAAATCAAGGGAATAAAATTTAAAACAAAATGAAGTATTTTGATATCAAACTTTCATGGATACAAGCAGGGAAATGAGCACTCGGAAATGATGTTCATGATAGGGATGATTGAGGGAAGGCAGTTAGGGTATAATATATATAAAATCTTATTCTTTGATGAAGAAATTTTGCTTCTAGTTCTTTATGGAAAAATTAAGAATCTGCTAATATAGATACATGGATATTAATCTCAGCACTGTTTACAATAGATAAAAAATACCTAACACTAGGAGATAAATGATGTAAACTATGGTAATTCTTACAGTAGAACAATATGCAGCTATGAAAAATAATGATATTCAATTATATTGGCATAGAAAGAGGCTCTGTAAAGAGCCTGTAAAAAGCTGGTAACAAAGCTATAAACTGCAGAATATTATTTTTTAAATCTTTTTATGAGGTGAAATTCCCATAATGAACCATTTTACAGCAAACAATTCAGCATCTATTTAACATATTCAATTCAGTGGTCAACTGGCACTTCTGTCTAGTTCCAAAACATTTTCCTCACCCCAAAAGGAAACTTATTTACATTAAGCAGTTGTTTCCCATTCCTCCTCCCTCAATATTGGTAATCACCAATCTGTGTTCTGTCTCTTTGGATTACTTTGAATATTTTTTATAAATGGAGTCCTACAATATGTGACCTTTTGTGTCTAGCTTATTAGCATAATATTTTGGAGGTTCATCTGCCTTGTAGCTGTACGTTATTCCTTTTTATGTCTAAATAATATTCCCTTGTATGTATATACTAGAATTTGCTCCTCTGCTTATTGGTAGATGGACATTTGGCTTGTTTCCACCATTTGGCTGTTGGAAATAGTGCAGCTTTGAACGTTGGATGTACTGCAGAATCATTTAAAATGATACAACTATGGCAGAGTTAAGTCAGGAATATTAGCAGTCATTATTTGGGGATTACAGATTAATCTTTCTATATGATTAAGAGCACTGGGTTTTAAAATTCAGCATACCAGACTTCATTTCTTCATGTGTAAAGTGAGGAAAACAGAACCTAAAATAAAACTGGATTATTGTGAAGAGTAAATGAAATATATGTAAAGTACTTGGAAATACGTGGGGGCCAGTCTAAGTGCTGAATACATATTTTTAAAATCCTGTTTTTATGTTTTGGTTACATTTATTTTTAATAACGTTTTTTTTTTGAGAGTGTATTTGCACGTTAAACACCTGGGATGCACGCTCCTCTCTGCTGATAGTCATTTGGGCTGCGGCCAGTTTTATCTGATAACATCATCCTGACCAAGTATAGTTCCACAGTGTAACTCTCCAAATTGCAAGTAGTATCCTTCAGCCTTCTGCCATAGCTGCTCTTCCATTTTTGTCTTTGTTTCAGCATCGCTTTATATGATGTATTTGCAGCCATCTAGGTCTTACATTTTAGGAATTGTACAACAGGGACGGAGGGGACCGGTAAAGGGCACCGGCTTTCTCCTACACAGCTCGGAAAATAACGTGGCGACCAGGTTTTTCCAGATACAGAAAATTTCCTCCGGAACATTTCTTTGGACTCCTTAAATTTTATTTTTCATTGTAAATTCAAACTTTTTTGCCAAATACGCACATTTTGAGCACAGCAGAAGGGTTACCTTCCGGAGCCTGCAGGGCACCTCCCGGGGTCTGGGGAGCCCTAAGTAGCGTCCGCAGCCCCCGAACCGCCCCAGCGCGGGAATTTCGAGGGGCGCCCGGAGACCGCCGCCGGGTCACGTGGGGAGGCCGCGCGGGGTCAGGCGCCAGGGACTCGGGTCCCCGGGAGCGGCCGCCGCGGGGCCGCGCCCCCAGAGCCCCACTTTCCAGGCCTTGCAGGGAGGGGGCGCCGCCCGCCGCACAGGTGTCCGCGTGGCGGGTCCGGGGCCGCAGCCGGCGAGCGGGAGGGGTGGGCGCCGCCCGAGCGCGGGGCCGGGGACCGAGGGGGAGGCTCCGCGAGGTGGTTGTCGGGCTCCTCCTGGGCGCTCAGGTTTCCTCCCGCCCGCCGGCGGCGGCGCCGCCCCCCTGCTCCCCTCCCCGCTCTGCGGCCTCCTCCCGCTTTCTCTCTCCGCTTCCCCTCGAGCCTCCGAAGGAGCCCGCAACCGCGGGGCGCAGGGAAGATGGCGGCGGCGACGGGAGGCGGCGGCGAGGGGGGCGCGGGCCGGGGCGGCGCGGCGGGGCCGGGGCCGGGGTCGGGGTCGGGGCGGCGCGGGCCGGGACCCTCCGCCGAGGCGCGCGACGACGCCCGGGACCCCGCGCCCCCCGCGCTGCACCCCGAGGAGGTCGCCGCGCGGCTGCAGCGGATGCGCCGGGAGCTCAGCAACCGCAGGAAAATCCTGGTGAAAAACCTGCCCCAGGACAGCAGCTGCCAGGTACGGGGATCGGACTGTGAGGCGACGCGCCCCGGGGGAACGGGGCGGCGCCCCGGAGAGGAGCTGCCCCCGCGGCGGTGGGACTGGTGCCCGGAGCCGAGGGGAGGAGGGGTGGGCGCGGAGTTAGGCAAGCGGCCCGAAGCTTCTGCAAAGTCCCCGGGGTTTCTGAGCCTGCGGTCACGCTGCGAGGATGGCGGATTAGGAAACTGAGGCTCCGAGAGGCGGAGCGGTGTGTCCAAGGTCACGGGAATCAGGGTCGGCCGCTCTCTCCTTCCCCTGTGGCTCCAGGGTGTGCTCGCGGGAAGGAGACGGAGGTGAGCTGTGGCGCGCAGCTTGGCCGGGGGCCAGGTCTTCGCGAGCATCCTGAGAGGCGGCGGGTCCGGCCTGGGGTCCTCCGGGCTTGGGGGAGCCATGGGGGGCGGGGTCCCGGGAGAGCTGGGAGTGAGTTTCGCTGTTTCTGAAGCACTTGATCAAGTTTGTACGGTACCACTCTGTCCCTCAGTTTGCTAAGGCGCCGGAATGGATACATTACCACCGAGCTTTGCGAGTCTTGCGGCCACCTACAGCCATACCAAGCCCTGGAGGATTTGTTACTCAGGTGACTCTGAGGAGGTTTAAAGATCGGCTACTTTGTGTCTTTGATCCAGATTAACTGTTGGATTAAGATTAGAAACTCTGCTTGTATTTAACTTGTTTTTTTTTCTTTGATTGCCAAAGTTATAAGCTCATTGTAGGAAAGCGAAAAAATACAGAGAAGAGCAAAAGGGAGAACTAGGAAGCACTCATGTTTTTAATACTTAAAGATAACAGTTGTTAACATGGGATATTGTCCTCTTTGCTGTGTGTATGTATGCACATACGCTTTACCAAAAAATGAAATCATTTTTTTTTATTCTTCAGGGTTTCTTTATTGTCTAGATATTGATTTATTTTTATTTAGGTATTCATTCTAAATTTAGGACTATTTCATGTGTATGTCACATGTCTTGAATTTATGTATTTTGCATGGATGGGGAGTGTGGGCTGTTCTGGACGGTTGCAGGTAGTTTGGGCCGTTCACGTAGTTTACTCTGAAATGGTATGTATGGAATTGCAAGTGGGCTAGCTATTGATAATTGCAGAGAAGTTCCCCCATAAGATCCAAAAAGAGACCGGCACCTCATTACTATGTAATGAGACTTTACACAGTCACTCACAATAAATGTGAGCACATAATCTTGTAACATATGCCGGAGGGAACATTTTGTTTCAAAAAGCAATGTAAAAAACTCTTTAACATTATTGTCCACTTCCCATCTGTCAGGTAATGTTTTGTGATGCTACCCGTAAGGATACTTGCAGTGGACTAGTTTTGTAGAAGCAGTTTTCCCCTACCCAATGCATGTGGACAGCCTGGAAGAGGCAGGTGTATTAAAAAAAGAAAAAAAGAAAAAATAGCATCTCTGTTTGTAGATAATCTTGGACAAGAGTCTTCATTTCCTTTGTATAATGTCAACTGTCTTTGTCATCAAAATTTCTTAGATTAATTCTGAAAATACTTAGAACCAAATTTTTCCAGACAATTCTGTTTGTTCTTGCTTTGCTGTTGGTATCTTTCTCATTTACCTTCTCAAGAGTCATGAAAAAACATCAGCGGAGCTACTAAAAGGAAGTTTTAATTATCTGGTGTTACTGATGGAGAGAGATTTTATGAGAATTACCCATAATGAAAATTTATAATTTGTATTTTTGAGATTCTCTTTCTCTGTTATGAATGGAATTGCATTCCATTTGCTAACCATAAGGTTAGCCAAAATCTCAGTTTTTCTGTAAGGTAGCAAGCATAAACTATTAAATAAAATTGGTATAAGATCTATATGTCTAGATGAGTCTTTTGCTGCCAAGTGAAGTGTCTTAAATTTTTATGTTATTCTTATGCCATGTTTTTTGAGAGCTGAAGAATTTCATCTAAAAGCTTTTTTTAGGACCCAGAAACTAGTTTTTTTTAGGACCTAGAAGACTAGTTTCTAAACGTGTCCTACCATTTATTTTTTTTCTATAATGATTCCCACAATGTTTTTAATATTTCTGATACATAGTTTTAAAATCTAAACAGATCATTGTTTGATTACAGATAACATTTGTTTGAGTAGTGTTTTACTTTTTCTGTCATTTTCCATACTTGTATCTGGTAGTTTTTGGATTACAATCATAGCTGGCAGTGGTCTCTGTTACATAAATAAGTAGAATAGACTAATGTATGCTGTTTTAAAAGCAGTTAAAAGACTTTTCTTTAAATAATTTAGATTGAAAATTGCTAGTTTTATTTGTTCAGTAAGGTTAACATTTACTTCATCTACTTTTTCTCAAGTTATAATATTTTCAAGAATATATTGTGCAAGGATCCTTTGTATTTTCTTTTATTTCCCTTAACCATTTTAATGTCTGTTGTTAATGGCTGCATTTTACTGGCAACTTAATGAAAGTTTAAGTTTTATTTTGTGCCTTTTAGCAGGTATCACCTGGCTAAACTATGTATTTATTTCTTTTGAAATGACTAACATGATTTTTTTTTAATTACTACTTTTTGTTCAGTTATTATGTAATCAGATATTTTAAATATTCTCATTCTTTTTTCTGGAAGAGTCTATGTTTATTCCTTCACTTATTCTAGAATATCACGTTAAAGACCAAATCCATTCCTAACTAGTTCTCAAACTGTATAGTTATGTCTCTAGAAAAGCTATGTTGGTCATGCAGTAATTTTTCTTAACATTTTGAAAACATGGTTAGTTCCTTTATTAACTATAGTTTTCATAAATCTTACTCAAATTTTAATTTTTGGTCAAACATTTACCATAGCATTTCACAGCACTGTACTTCCTGTGATTGGAAGGCAGACTGAAAGTATTATTTTTAAGTGGAATCTTTTAAAGGTACATATACCAAATACCTTACAGAAATACTAGCTTTAAAAAGGAATGAACAACTTTACTGCAAGTTTTCAAGAGCTGTCTCATTGAATAGTTACTGTGTGGTTAGGCAGGCAGTGTCTGGCTAGCCTCCTTTGCGTCATCAGACCCTCCTAGCCCTCTGGGGTTTCATAGCTCCAACTCAGTTTCATGTCCTTTTCATCTCTTGAACAAGATTATTACAGCTTTTCAGTTTGTCACCTATCTGCATTATTATCCTTTTATATTTTAACCCATTCTGCTATTGCTTATGACTTCCCTGGAGAAGCTTCCCAAAGGACAAATCTGATATGATCACATCACTTTATTTACAAAAAAAAAATTCAGTGCCACATTCCCAGCACCACTTCTCAAACTTTTCCTCAAATTGTCCTTCAACTTGCTTCTTTTCCTCAAACTGTAAGGAATAGTGAGCCTGAATTAGCTTCCTGAAAGAGTGAAATTGCTTTGGAACTTCATGTTCTGTCTGAAAAATTCATTAATTTTATGTTCTAGTAAAATTGGATTTAATATAAAAACAGTGACTTAAACTTGTTTAACTCCACTCCTGGTTTTTTTTTGCCCCATAAACTTGACACTTAATGGAAGATGTACCATATTTATTGTATGATTTTTCATGCTCCTTTTATTGTCACGGAGTACTCAGACCTCATTTTGAAAAGCATGACATGATAGCATGGAAATCTAAAAGATTCTAGGCTTTTTGTGTCTTGGCCTCTGGCTACATTTTCCAGTCTCATTTTTTATGAGTTCTGCATTGGGTAATACGCTAGTTTTATCAAGCTACCTAAATTCTGAAGTACTTTATGCCACTGTGATTTCGATATTTATGGTTATGTCTTTGAATGTTAGTGTTTAGGAATGTAATTATAGTGATTAACTTATGAATAATATTTATAAGATTTATAATTACAGTGACTAGTAACAATATTGTCAACACCTGTTCTTTTTCAGTATAGCCATTGTGTATGTATGTGTCTGTGAAAAGTCTTTTGCAACTCTGAATTTAGAATTTTGATTAGTTAAGGTAAGACCTAATTAATAGTGGTTGTTTATATTTTATGGTTAGTCTGATTCTGTTTCAGTAGCATTGTTATTGGAGTTTCAAAATGGAGGAAACAGTGGCATTCATTTCCTGTACTGTTTTAGTTTACTCACTTTTTCTTATGTGTTTGTGTGTACATGGGCTTTGTTTTTGTTTTTATTTTAAAATCAGAAAGAGATTTTATTGTGTAATTAGAAGGAAAATGTGAAGGGTTGTAGGGCTTACAGCCAAGTATCAGTAACAGAAGAAACATTCTATTGTTTCACATTGGGTATTATTAACTTCCCTTTCAAAGTACTCTATTATGGTAGTTAATTGAGAAGCTTGATGGTTAATTCACAGAAGCCTGTTTGAAAGCATGGTATTATCAACTAAGCACTTTTTAGAATAACAAACCACCAAATGTAGGAAACTGGCTAAGTTTCTTTTTGAAAGTTACTTATTGCTATTTTTCTTTCATATTCGTCAAAACCAATATCAGTCTCTTACTTTGTGTTCTTTAACCATGGGATGTAGAAATATATATTATTTTCTTTAACACTGTATTCAGTAATCATTGCCTTTTTAAAAAGTAGTGCTATTATTCACTACTTTTTCCTAAAAATACTGGGATGTTTCTGCATTTTGAAAGTATTCTTTCCCTTATTGAGAATGCCATTTTGTTTACTTCCAAAAGTTACTTTTCTTGGTGTACTTTATACCACTGACAAGTTATGTGTTACATTTTCTTTTCTAACATAGAATCAATTATCAGTTCTACTTTTCTATGTACTTTATTATCGGATTATCAGTATAACAAGGACAATGAAGGCTGCTAAAGAAATATACTTCTAGATTTCTGGGACACCACTGGCTCGGTATTCTAGTCTTGGCAGAAATTCTTGAAAAGTTTCAGCAATGCTTGTTCTCTCCTCTGAAAACACATTTGAGAATAGGAGTACTTTGTGGTTAGCATCACAATGCTGGGTGTTAACAAGCAGGCCAAAGAAGTTTCAGGTGATTTATAGGCCATTTCCTAATTAATGAGTCAGTTATGCTTATAAATTATTTTTTGGATGTGCAACATGTTTTCCCATACAAAGAATATGGTAGATGGTATATAGTCCTGCCAGTTAGCATTTTAACATCTGTTTAAGCTATGATGCTTCTGAAGTGTAAGAATATTCTAAATAGTGCAATAACTGACCAGCTTTGTGCAGGAGCAGAGACTCTCCCAGATTCAGATCATTGATGGATGCACCTGTGTCTTATGTTAGAGGCTCAAGAAAGAGCTGTATTTAAGAGAATTGCTGTTTAAATAAACAAGATTCAGAAGATCAAGGAAGCCTTAAGTGAGATCAACTCTGCTGGAAAGCTGTTGCCACAGAACGGGACCCATGACTACCCTGGGTTTTGTCTTTGATTCTTCTATTTGCACTTATGTTCCCTACCTTATATAGCCAGTGACCCTTAGGGGCTTCCAGAAACAATTTCTTATCTGTGGGCAAAAGATTTTATGCTAGAGGGGGACCTGATGAAGTGGGGAGTTTAGTAACCATAATGTTGCCCATGTAATTGTAGATTAATGATACCAAAAAAAAAAAGATTTTATGTTTAGCTGTATTTAGCTCAGGCAAATAAAGGAATGTCAAAATGTAAATAGAGAAAACAAAATTATCCATGAATTTAAAGGTTCTATGATTGCTTATCAGAAACCCTGGCTCTGTTTACATTTTGTTTGCCTAAAGAGGCAATTACTTTAAGGTGATAGTGTGCGCCGAGAGGGGTGAGAAGTGAGAAGTGAGAAGTGGGAAGGTCAGACCACCTGGAACACTCTCTGTATTATATATATATTTTGCCTCGGGATTATCTGCAGAGGTTTCTCCTTGGTTGCTGTACTGAGTATCTTCCATTTGTTCCTGCAGATCTCCCTCCACCCCTCTCACCTGCTCTGTTCTCTGGGAGGCTTACTTGTCACGTGGATTGCACTAACAGGGCTCTCTCATCCTCTGGTTTTCATTGCATTTTGCCAGAGCCACCAGTGGGAAATCAAAGGGCAGAGGAGAGACAGATTGGCGCATTTATTCACACAGCTTTCCTCTCAGCTAGGTCACCTGGGGTCGGCTCTTTCCTCTTCCAAAGGTCACGGTTCCAGGGACACTTTCCATCAGCTCAGCTCTCTGCATTGTCATAATCATTCTCCTGGCCTCCTTAGGCCTAGGGCTTGTAGGGAACGGTTGAAACATAGGTTTTCTTTTAAGCCTTTATAGATAGGCTCTTTTAAAAAATCTTCCCAATTACTTAGTTTTTAAACGTGCCATCTGTTTTTTGCTGAGCCCCTCATGTTGTTGGCCTACATAGTCTCCTTTCTTCTCCCAGATTTTCCTTTGAGGATTCACCCCTCCCTCCCTTATTATTTAGCAACTATATAATTGGAGTGGGTTTGATTTTTATCCCCATCTGTAGGGGTTACATAAACCAACAAACAGGACTCTTCCCTATTGCTATTGCAGTTGGTTAAAGGATGGGCAATAAGCTGGACCCCAAGCCCATCAGTCTGTGGTAGTCCGTCGGCCATAGTGCTTGTTTCAGCCTTAGAACTTCTGTTTGCTTAAGGTGATTCTCTTTGTTCCCACTGGATATGAATGCAGGAGACATACCACCCTGCTTGCAGCTAACAGTCTGAGGACAGAGCAGATATCCAAAGGAGGACTGACCTGCACAAAAATAAAAAAGTAGGTAAGCTGAGCTGGAGCCCTGCTCGAACTATATCTGGATTCTGTGCATTTAGTTATGCAAGCCACTAAATTCCTTTTATTGTTTCATTATTTGAAGTTGGGTCTTATAGTACCAATAGTATCCTAACTCATGTAGAATTTTAATAGAAAACATAAGAATCTCAGTATTGGAAGGGCCCAATAGAAACATATAAGAAATTATATGTAAGAAGTTACATATAATTTCTTAATATGTAAGTCCAATTTACAGAGTCCTCACATGTAAGTTCCAGCACACTTTTAACAACTTTATTTTAAAAGAAATTACTGCTTTGTAAGGTATCCAACTCCATCTTCAGACAGCTTTCTTTGTTATAATTGTCCGATTTATATTGAACATATAAAACTTACTTCCCTGAAATTTTTTTTCTTGATCCAGTGTCTCCTCTTTAGTAATATAGAGAATTTATGGGATTCTGTTTTTAAATTTGTAACTTCAGTTCCTTTAAACCACTAGTTTTTAGGACATCAGTCCAAGTTTCCTCACTGTCTTACTTTGTTTTCCTGGAGTGCCCACCACTACTTGTCATTGTGTCTTTAAAATGTGGCACCGACAGCTGAGTGTGGTTGTCTAGTTGAGATTTCCCAGTAATCCCTTGGTGGGAACAAATTTCTCTTTCCTCTGGATATCTATAATGTAACAGTAACAACCTTGGTTTATTGGTGCCTGCTGTTGCCAGGCACTGTACTGTTGTATTTTGTTTGCATTACATTCAATCCTCATTTCAAGGCTTGATCAGAATTTGTTCCCACTTTATTGATAGGGAAACAGATGAAAAGTGAATGTCAAGCCATATACCAAAGGTCATCCAGCTATTTAGTGGTAGAGTGCAGAAGAACTGATGTCTGTTTGATTCTTAAACTCCTATCATATCCCACACTTAATTATAGTTGGACTTCCCCTCCACACGTACTGTATTGTGTTTCAAAAAAGTGTTTAATCTGGTACCTGACATTGTTCCACAGGAAATTTAAACTGGAAGGGGGCTATCTGCCTACTTTATTCTAAAATGCTTTACTTCTGTATGTCTGACACATGGCAAGCTCTCAAGATTGGTTTGTAAGATGAACAAATTTTGCATTTTAAGACTGTTAGCTATTTTGGCAGTGAAGTTACTCTGTTCACTTATAATTATTCAGTCAGTCAACTGTTCATGCCTTTGAATAAGTAGAAAGCTACAAACCCTCTCTCCAGGAGAATGCTAATATTCATTGGCACACAAAAATTTGTGTGGAATTTTAAGGGATTATGGATCTCTTGTCATTTACTCATGATTTCACTAGAAGATAGTAGAACCAGGCTGAGAAGTGCCTTTCCAGACGAAAGTAGCTTTGATCATGTCTTCGGGACTCCACCTGAGTATGGGCCAGTTGAGCAAATCCAAAGGTAATTCTTGAGAATAATTTTCATCAGAAACTGTTGTGTACCACGTTTATGCATAGGTGGGATGATCATCTAGGCAAGAATATTAATCAGGCACCTTAATATCCTTTCTAAAACAGTCAACTGTGTCACTTCATGTTTGATGTGAAAGCTCATTGTTCTCTGGTCACCACATACCAACCGACACTTTAGGTACTATGCCTGACTCAGAATGGATGCTGAAAACGTTTTTTCTTAAGAGGTTTACAAGGAATTACAGTGTAATATGTCCCCCAGTGTAATAACATACAGTAATATAATATGTTATTAATACCTAATAACATTTATTAAAATCAAAGATTGACACAAAGAATGTTTCTCTTTAACATGGGAAGACTACTACCCATTGTGTTGTCCAGTGTTTTTCATAGTAAGTATTTATTGCTAGGAGAAAAGGTGCTTGTTTTCTAGGCATTTAGCTTAATTTTGTGCTTATGGAGGGACCAAGGGCAGACTGCCCCCAAATGTGCGCATGAAGATTATGTCTGAGCTGAAAACTCAAGACTCAGAAAGAAACTTTGGCCTTCCCCTAACTACATTAAAAAATTTCACTTAGAGGACCTGCTCCAGGAAGAGAGCTATCACCAGGTATAATTACATTGTAATATGAACTAGGGCCATCGGAAAGAATTTAGCAAAGTCTGTTTGTTAAAATTCCTATGTCCGATTGTTTCTGTGTGGTCCAGCAAACATTTGTTTACCAAACATTTACTCTTTCATATTGCTGTGAATTGTTTCCCTTTCCTTTTGAAGTCCATTACCCTACCCATTTTCCTTAGTCCAGTGTGAAGTATATATCTCATTTTCCCTGATTGTCTTTGCAATCTCATGTCTGTGTGTATGTATATATGTGATTAAACTATGTTTTTTTTCATTAATCTGGCTCATATCAATTTGATTCTTAGACCAACTAGAAAAAACTTCAAGGGAAGAGGAAAATTCTTCTCCCCACATTTATGTCTTACCATCTTAGATTTGTGAACTTATTTCCTTCTTCTCTATGCTTGTACATTTTTGGTGAAGCTTTCTGTTAAACATTTGTTACCACCTGACTGCCAAAATTGTATTAGAATTAGTTGAATCCGAGCATCTCTTACTGCCACCATCTCCCAGCCAGCCCCACCCTACCCACTTTGCTCCAGGCAATTGGTTTTTATATCTTTCCTCAATCCACTGTAGTGATTATCTGCTCTTAGTTCCCAGTGTGTTTTTATTTTCTGGACTTTGGCTCTTCTATTACCCTTGGGTTTAAGTGCTTGTTTTTGATTCCAGATTAGATTCCATTTCTCTGACTTTATACCTTGTGGGTTTTATGCAGCCTGATCTAGAGTTGAAGTAATGGCAATAAACAAGAACACATTAATTTAGGAAAGTTTAAAATTTTAAATAATCTCAAACTTACAGAAAAATTGTTAAGTACATTGTGGGGTAAATGGAAGTTTACCCCCAGAATTTCCCACCTGACCTTGGCCTATTTGCATACCAGTGGATGTTTACTACGGCAGAGCCTCCAGTCCATCCAGGGAAGGGGGTGGAGAGTGGTGGCCATTTCTCTCCTCCCTTCCATTCCTGGTGCGTAATTGGTCTGGTGCCAGCCAGTCACCAGTGGCCTGCCCATAAAGTTCCTCCTTGGGGGTTGGGCATGGGAGGGATGCATGGCTGCGGGTGACAGGGTGGGGGTGGCGGGGTTGGTTAGCAAACCCCAGTGAGCTGTGAGCAGTAAAAAACCTTTCTCCCAACCTGCCCTTCCTCTTGTTGTCTTTTGGTTTCAGCTGATTCATAGGGAACTTGCCCCAAGCAGGGAACTCCCTTACTCCTGGAGCTACAACAGTACAAAGAACTTTTTCCCCTGAACTTTGAAAGTGAGTACTGTTAAAAAGGAGAATTCAGCTGAATAAATGTGAAGATCTAACTGGCTTTATTAAGCAATTCACGAATTGGACAGCATCCCATCTAACAAGTAGAGACATATGCAAAGGAATCCTAAAAAATGGAAGGTTTTTATAGGGGTAAGGGTAGAGCAAGGAATTTATTAGCAAAAGAAAAGATTGTTGCAGGCTGGACATCCGTCTGTAGGGAAGGGAAGGGCAGGGCTTTTATCATGCAGATTACCTCACTAGGGCTGATCAGGACATTTCAGATTGATTATTAAAAAATTCACAGTCCTGGGATAGGTTGAAACTGTAAATCTTGGTTTGCTGGGTTTGGGGAGTGGTGCAAATGATTCCATTTGGGGCCTGTTTCTTTTTTAACAGTACCAACCTGATGCTTCATCACCTTGAGTGCTTTACTGTGTGTTTCCTACAAACAGATTTGGACATTCTCCAGCGTAACCATATTACTACCATCCAAGTCAAAACGACTGCTGTTTAATCCTCAGATGATGTTTAAATTTTGCCAGTTGTTCCATTAATGTCTTTTACAGTGAAAGGTTCAGTTCCGAATCATGTATTTTACTTGTGTTTCTTTAGTCTTCTTCTGTCTGGAGTAAATGCTGTCTTTCCTTGACTTATGCATCCTTGACCCTTTTGCAGATTACAGACCAGCTGCTTTGTCAAATGTCCTTCAAGTTGGGTTTGTCTGATGTTTTTTGATGATTAGATTCAAGTATGTATCCTTGGCAGGACTGTCACAGGGTGGTACACATCTTAGAATTTGTCCCATTACTAATAAAGTTAACTTTGATCACTTTGGTTGACTTTTATTAAAAATGTTATCTGCCAGGCTTTTCCATGCAAAGTTTTCCCCTTTGTAATTAATAAGGATTTTGAGGGGGTATATTTTAATGAAGACTGTGTAAATATTCTATTCCCCTTCAAATGTTCAATTTATTCACTTACTAATGTATATCAAAAAGAGGCTCATGGTTTCCTATGTTCAATGGGTTATATGCCATTAGTGTGATTATTTGATTTCTTTAATTATTTTAGATTTGGGCAGTGGGAGCTTTTTCAGGTTGGCTCCTATGTCCTCTTTTTAAATAGACTTTTAATTTTGGAATAATTTTATATTTACAGAAAATATTACAAAGATAGTAGAGAGAGAGTTCCCATATATTCTCTATAATGTTGGGTACATTCATCAAGACTAAGAAACTAAGTTTGGTACGTTATTATTAGCTGAACTGCAGACTTTGAATTTCATTCCTTTCTTTCACTTATATCCTTTTTCTGTTCCAGGCCCAATCCAGGGTTCCAAATTGCACTTTTTAAAATACTTAACAGTATAATTTTTTAAAATTGAAGCATCATTGATATACAATTTTATGGTGGTTTCACATACACAGAACAGTGCTTCAGCATTCACCCATATTATCAAGTCCTCACCTCCTCCATTGTGATCACTGTCTGTCAACATAGTAAGATGTTACAGAGTCATTAATTGTATTCTCCATGCTGTACTACCATCCCAGTGATCTACCTATGCTATGATTGTGAATTACAGTGCTCCTAATCCCCTTCTTCCTCTCCACCCTCCCTCTTCAACCCTCCCCTTTGGTAACCACTAGTCCCTTCTCAGTATTTATGAGGCTGTTGCTTTTTTTGTTCCTTCTGTTTCACTTTGTTTTTATACTCCACAGATGAGTGAAATCATTTGGTACTTGTCTTTCTCTGCCTGGCTTATCACTGAGAATAATACCCTCTAGCTCCAGACATGTTGTTGCAAATGGCAGAATTTCTTTTCTTTTTGTGCCTGAATAGTATTCCATTGTGTGTAAGTACCACATCTTTATCCATTCATCTGTTGATGAACATTTAGGTTGCTTCTGTATCTTGGCTATTGTAAATAATGCAACAATAAACATAGGGGTGCCACATTGCATTTAGTCATCTTGTCCCCTTACTTTCCACTGTGTACCAGTTTCTCAGTCTTTCCTTGTTTTTCATGATTTTGACAGTTTTGGTATGATATCTAGAATGCTCCTCAATTTGAGTTTGTATGATGGTTTTCTCATGAAAGGCTAGGGTTAGGGAATTTTGGGAAGAATTCCACAGAGATGACTTCCGGGAAGATGGCGGTGTGAGCAGGGCGGCAGAAATCTCCTTCCAACACTATATTTATATATGAAAACACAGCAAATACATCTATTCCTAAAAGAGAGACTAGAATACACAGGAAAGCGCACAGCGTGCAGCTACACCCGAGAGCACTCGGCACCCCAAGAGGCGGGTAAGATAAGGAGCCGCGACCCGGCGGGACCCGAGCCCTCCCCCACCCCAGTGCACCGGCGGGAGGAGAGGATTCAGAGCCGGGAGGGAGTGGAAGTACACCCCGCGAAGTGGCCAGCCCCGGTGATCTGTGCGGGGAGCGCTGACCCACAGTGCGCAGTGCAGCGCAGATTGGAGAGACAGAGGGGCAGAATCTGAGCAGGGAACGTGCCAGGGTGCTTGCAGCCGGCTCCCGGGAAGGAAGAAAAAAAAAGTGCGCGCTTTCTTCAGCGGTCTTAAAGAGACAGGAGCCCAGCGGAGGAGCCGGATCGCCCCAGCACACTCAGCCCAGCAGGGTGGGAGTCCTGGGGAGTTTCAGATGCCTTAGCTGCCGACTGAGGAGGCGTAGCCATACTTACACATCTCACTGAGATCAACAGCGTCCTACTCATTCCCACCCCTGCCAGAGTGATAAAGGGCCCTGCGGAGCAGCGCAGTCACAGCTGTGGAATAGTGCGGCAGTAGCGCCACCTACAGCATTCCCACAGAATCTACGTCCGGTGGGCGTTTTTTTTTTGGTTTTTTTGTTTTTGTTTTTTCTTTTCTTTGTTTTTTCTTTTTTTCCTTTCTTCTTTTTTTTTCTTTTTTTTCTTCTCTTTTAAAAGTCTTAAAGAGCCCAGCTGACATATGTGGCAACTATCAGTGACCAATTCTATAGCCATGAAAAGACAGAGGAATATGGTTCAGACCAAAATCAACCATACAACCCTAGAGAGGGAGTCTGAAGGGATGGAAATGCACAGTCTTCCTGAAAAAGAATTCAGAATAAAAGTCATAACCATGCTGATGGACCTACAGAGAAATGTGCAAGAGCTGAGGGAGGAAGTGAGGGAACTGAGGAAAGACAATACAGAAATCAGACAAGCGATCGACGGGCTTAACAGCAGAATGGATGAGATGCAAGAGACTGTTAATGGAATAGAAAACAGAGAACAGGAGTACAGAGCAGCTGAGGCAGAGAGAGATAAAAGGATTTCTAGGAATGAAAGAATATTAAGAGAACTGTGTGACCAATCCAAACGGAACAATATTCGCATTATAGGAGTACCAGCGGAAGAAGAGAGAGAAAAAGGGATAGAAAGTGTCTTTGAAGAAATAATTGCTGAAAACTATGCCTCGCTGGGGAAGGAAGTAGTCTCTCAGTCCACCGAAGCTCATAGATCTCCCAACACAAGGGACCCAAGGAAGACAACACCAAGACACATAATAATTAAGATGGCAAAGATCAAAGATAAAGACAGGGTATTAAAGGCAGCTAGAGAGAGAAAAAAGATCACCTACAAAGGAAAACCCATCAGACTATCATCAGACTTCTCAACAGAAACCTTACAGGCCAGAAGAGAATGGCATGATATATTTAACGTTATGAAACAGAAGGGCCTCGAACCAAGAATATTGTATCCAGCACGATTATCATTTAAATATGATGGAGGGATTAAACAATTTTCAGACAAACAAAAGTTGAGAGAGTTTGCCTCTCATAAACCACCACTACAGGATATCTTAAACCGACTGCTCTAGAGGGAAGCACACCTAAGGCTAAAAAGATGTCACCAGAGAAAATAAAATCATAGCAAAGAAAGCAGACCATCCAAATACTAACTAAAGGCAAAGAATAAAACACCTACTATAGAAAGAATGGAGGAGGAAGAATAAGAAAGGAGAGAAATAAAGAAACATCAGACTGTGTTTACAGTACCTTAACAAGAAAGTTAAGTTAGATTGTTAGATAGTAAAGAAGCAACCCTTGAACCGTTGGTAACCACGAATCTAAAGCCAGCAATGGCAATAAGTACATACCTATCAATAATCACCCTAAATGTAAATGGACTGAATGCACCAATCAAAAGACACAGAGGAACAGAATGGATAAAAAAGCAAGACCCATCTATATGCTGCCTACAAGAAACTCACCTCAAATCCAAAGATATACACAGACTAAAAGTGAAGGGATGGAAAAAGATATTTCATGCAAACAACAAAGAGAAAAAAGCAGGTGTTGCAGTACTTGTATCAGACAAAATAGACTTCAAAACGAAGAAAGTAGCAAAAGATAAAGAAGGACGTTACATAATGATAAAGGGGTCAGTCCAACAAGAAGATATAACCATTATAAATATATATGCACCCAACACAGGAGCGCCAGCATATGTGAGACAAATACTAACAGAATTAAAGGAGGAAATAGACAGCAATGCATTCATCTTAGGAGACTTCAACACACCACTCACTCCAGAGGACAGATCACCCAGACAGAAAATAAGTAAAGACACAGAGGCACTGAACAACACACTAGAACAGATGGACCTAACAGACACCTACAGAACTCTACACCCAAAAGCAACAGGATACACATTCTTCTCAAGTGCACATGGAACATTTTCCAGAATAGACCACATACTAGGCCACAAAAAGAACCTCAGTAATTTCAAAAATATTGAAATCCTACCAACCAACTTCTCAGATCACCAAGGTATAAAACTAGAAATAAATTTTAGAAAGAAATCAAAAAGGCTCACAAATACATGGAGACTTAACAACACTCTCCTAATTAATCAATGGGTTAACGACCAAATCAAAACAGAAATCAAAGAATATATGGAGACTAATGACAACAACAACACAAAGCCACAACTTCTGTGGGACGCAGCAAAGGCAGTTCTAAGAGGAAAGTATATTGCAATCCAGGCCTATTTAAAGAAGGAAGAACATTCCCAAATGAATAGTCTAAAGACACAATTACTGAAATTGGAAAAAGAAGAACAAATGAGGCCCAAAGTCACCAGAAGGAGGGACATAATAAAGATTAGAGAAGAAATAAATAAAATTGAGAAGAATAAAACAATAGAAAAAATCAATAAAACCAAGAGCTGGTTCTTTGAAAAAATAAACAAAATAGATAAACCCCTAGCCAGACTCATTAAGAGAAAAAGAGAATCTACACACATAAACACAATCAGAAATGAGAAAGGAAAAATCACGACGGACCCCACAGAAATACAAAGAATCATAAGAGAATATTATGAGAATCTATATGCTAACAAGCTGGAAAACATAGAAGAAATGGACAACTTCTTAGAAAAATACTACCTTCCAGGACTGACGAAGCAAGAAACAGAAAAACTAAACAGACCAATCACCAGCGACGAAATCTAATTGATAATCAAAAAACTATCCAAGAACAAAACCCCCGGGCCTGATGGATTCACCTCTGAATTCTACCTGACATATAGAGAAGAAATAACACTGATTCTCCTTAAAGTTTTCCAAAAAATAGAAGAGGAGGGAATACTTCCAAACTCATTCTATGAAGCCAGCATCACTCTAATACCAAAACCGGGCAAAGACCTCACCAAAAAAGAAAATTACAGACCAATATCCCTGATGAACGTAGATGCAAAAATACTCAACAAAAAATTAGCAAACCGAATTCAAAAATACATCAAGAGGATCATACACCATGATCAAGTGGGATTCATCCCAGGGATGCAAGAATGGTACAACATTCAAAAATCCATCAACATCATCCACCACATCAACAAAAAGAAGAACAAAAACCACATGATCATCTCCATAGATGCTGAAAAATCATTTGACAAAATTCCGCATCCATTCATGATTAAAACTCTCAACAAAATGGGTATAGACGGCAAGTACCTCAACATCATAAAGGCTATATATGACAAACCCACAGCTAACATCATACTTAACGGCGAGACGCTGAAAGCTTTACACCTAAGATTGGGAACAAGACAGGGATGCCCACTCTCTCCACTGTTATTCAACATAGTACTGGAGGTCCTAGCCACAGCAATCAGACAAAACAAAGACATATAAGGCATCCAGATTGGTAAAGAAGAAGTCAAATTGTCACTATTTGCAGATGACATGATACTGTATATAAAAAACCCTAAAGATTCCATTCCAAAACTACTAGAATTAATATCTGAATTCAGCAAAGTTGCAGGATACAAAATTAACACACAGAAATCTGTTGCTTTCCTATACACTAATGATGAACTAACAGAAAGAGAAATCAGAAAAACAATTCCATTCACAATTGCATCAAAAAGAATAAAATACCTGGGAATAAACCTAACGAAGGAAGTGGAAGACCTGTACTCTGAAAACTACAAGACATTCCTAAGAGAAATTAAAGAGGACACTAACAAATGGAAATGCATCCCATGCTCTTGGCTAGGAAGAATAAATATTGTCAATATGGCTATACTACCTAAAGCAATCTACAGATTCAATGCAATCCCTATCAAACTACCAACAGCTTTCTTCAATGAACTGGAACAAATAATTCTAAAATTCATATGGAACCACAAAAGACCCCGAATAGCCAAAGCAATCCTGAGAAGGAGGAATAAAACAGGGGGAATTACACTCCCTGACTTCAAGCTCTACTACAAAGCCACAGTAATCAAGACAATTTGGTATTGGCACAAAAACAGACCCACAGAACAGTGGAACAGAATAGAAAATCCAAACATTAACCCAAACATATACAGTCAATTAATATTTGATAAAGGAGCCTTGGATATACAATGGGGAGATGACAGCCTCTTCAGCAGCTGGTGTTGGAAAAACTGGACAGCTACATGTAAGAGAATGAAACTGGACTACTGTCTAGCCCCATACACAAAGGTAAACTCAAGGTGGATCAAAGACCTGAATGTAAGTCATGAAACCATAAAACTCTTAGAAAAAAACATAGGAAAAATCTCTTGGACATAAACATGAGCAACTTCTTCATGAACATATCTCCCCGGGCAAGGGAAACAAAAGCAAAAATGAACAAGTGGGACTATATCAAGCTGAAAAGCTTCTGTACAGCAAAGGACACCATCAGTAGAACAAAAAGACATCCTACAGTATGGGAGAATATATTCATAAAAAACGTATCTGATAAAGGGTTGACATCCAAAATATGTAAAGAACTCATGCACCTTAACAAACGGAAAGCAAATAATCCAGTTAAGAAATGGGCAGAGGACATGAATAGACACTTCTCCAAAGAAGAAATTCAGATGGCCAACAGGCACATGCAAAGATGCTCCACATCGCTAATCATCAGAGAAATGCAGATTAAAACCACAATGAGATATCACCTCACACCAGTGAGGATGGCCAACATCCAAAACACAAACAACAACAAATGTTGGCGAGGATGTGGAGAAAAGGGAACCCTCCTACACTGCTGGTGGGACTGCAAATTAGTTTAACCATTGTGGAAAGCCGTATGGAGGTTCCTTAAAAACTCAAAATAGAAATGCCATTTGACCCAGGAATTCCACTCCTAGGAATTTACCCTAAGAATGCAGCAGCCCAATTTGAAAAGGACAGATGCACCCCTATGTTTATTGCAGCACTATTTACAATAGCCAAGAAATGGAAGCAACCTAAGTGTCCATCAGTAGATGAATGCATAAAGAAGATGTGGTACATATACACAATGGAATATTATTCAGCCATAAGAAGAAAACAAAGTGTACCATTTGCAACAACATGGATGGAGCTAGAGGGTATTATGCTCAGTGAAATAAGCCAAGCCGAAAAAGACAAGTATCTAATGATTTCACTCATATGTGGAGTATAAGAACAAAGAAAAAATACTGAAGGAACAAAACAGCAGCAGACTCACAGAACCCAAGAACGGACTAATAGTTACCAAAGGGAAAGGGACTGGGCAAAATGGGCGGGAAGGGAGGGATAAGAGGGAAAAAGGGGCATTACGATTAGCAGATATAATTTTGGTGGGGCATGGGGAGGGCAGTACAACCCAGAGAAGACAAGTAGTGATTCTATAGCATCTCACTACGCTGATGGACAGTGACTGTAATGGGGTTGGTGGGGAGGATCTGATGAAGGGGTAGTTTAATAACCGTAATATTGCACATGTAATTGTAGATTAATGACAATAAAAAAAGGTATATTAAAAAAATATATAAAATAAAAAAATAAAATACAGTCAGTGATTAAAAAAAAAGATATGGGAGGGAAGGTGAGAAGTTTGGTTCTGGACAAATTGAGTCTGAGATCCCAGTGGGACATACAGGTATATTTAACCAGTGAGAAATCAGATATAAGAAAGTGGAGCCTGGAGGAGATAGTGAGAGATACTCTTAACAGCACAGGAGATTATGCCACAGGGAGAAGTCGAAAAAAAAAAAAAAGAATTCCACAGAAATGAAGTACACATCTGATCACATCATTTCAGTGAATATATGATATCAGCATGATTTACCACTGGTGATGTTAACCTTGATCTTCTGCTTTAGATGATGTCTGCTGTATCACTCCTCTGTAAAGACAATTTCGCATTCACTCTTCTTTGGAAACAAGTAACTGATTTAGTGCACACTTGAAAGAAGGGTCCTATGTCCTTTTAATATGTCCTGGTAATTGAGCATTTCCATTGGTTTTGACAGAAAATGATGTAGCTTATTTTATACATTCTGTGCTCCAGCCCTGGAATCAGCCATTTCATGAAAGTTATAGACCGAATGGTTTGTGTTTCCCCAAATTCGTATAAAGAAGTCTAACCTCTAGTGTGGCTGTATCCGAAGATGGCTCTATGGAAGTAATTAAAGTTAAATGGGGCCATAAGAGTAGGGCCCTGATCTGATAGGATTAGTATCTTGATGGGAAAAGACACCAGAGAGCTTGCTCTCTGCTGTGTGCCCCACCTTGCACCCCTATAATGTGTGCAAGCACTGAAGAAAGGCCATGTGAGGACATAGTGAGAAGGTGGCCATCTGGAAGCAAGGAAGAGCTCTCACGAGATACCAAATCAGCTAGAACTTTTTTTCTTGGAATTCTAGCCTCCAGAAATGAAAAGAAGGTTGTGTTGTTTAAGCCACCCAATCTGTGATATTTTGTTAAGGCAGCCTTTAGTGACTATTAAAGTGCCTGGGTTTTTTAGGGGAAAATGTTATTAAGAAGCCAAGATCTTGGAAGTAGATGTACTCATTGCCATTGATTTGTCTCTGCTATTAGGTCCTCTTAGGAGATGGAGCTAGGGAATATATAAATGCATGTGTGTGTATATGTACATATTATACATATCTACCAATCAAAAGTATAGTTCACACTGATACATCAAATTGTAATCTAACACCATTGAGTTCATTTTAGTTTTCTCCATTCCATGGTTGTTACTCCTTTCCCTGAGTGTAAGAATCCTGGTGTTTGTTATCCTTAATACATTTACTTATTTGAACAGTTCCCCTTTATGTAACCAATATGTTGTTACTGCTGCAGATGGCTGCCTCTTCCCCCATGCAGATGCCCACCTCATGCACCATAGACTCTGTCCTCCTGTGCTGGGATGTTCCACTGGCTAGGACTCCTCACCTTGCCTGAGTTCTGACACTCTGTGCTGGGTTTTCCTCCTCTGTAGATTCATCCTCACTACCTGAGTTCTGAAACTTGAGCTATTAAATATTTCATGTGTAAAGTACATATAAGTGTATGGCAAGTAATATCTATTATTAGTGGTAGTTGTAGTAGGCAGAATTCTAAACATGGCCCCCCAAGATTTTTAATCCATGAGACTGTCAATATGACAGAGTTTCACATGTCTAATTGCTATGCTACATGACAAAGAGGGATTTTTGCTTAGGTGAGTCCTCAAGACAAAAAGCATGGCCTCACTGTGGTTGAGGCATGAGTTTGAGAGGAGTAATTGTTCAATAAAAAGGCTGGCACATTACACAGGACCAGATGATCAAAAGTTTGAAGCCCTGTTACAGAGTTTGGATTTTATTTTAAGGGAAATAAGTATCTATTGAAACAAAAAGAATGATGAAATCAAATTTCTAGCTGTCAAAAAGTGAAGTTATGTTGTTTTTGTTTTTATCTCTCAGACAAACCTGATCCCTATTCTGAGGTCAATGATGCAGGAAGCTTTAGGAATATGATGGGAATGAATATTTCATAGATTTTATTTTTGTGTTAGTGATGCTAACAATACAATATAGTTTAGTTCATTGCGTTTGCTATACCTTCTGTTGATCTGGGTTTGAATCCCAGATCATCACATACTATCTATGCAAGTCACTTAACTTTTCAAAGCCTCAATGTCCTCATCTTTAAATCTGGGTAATAAAATCCAAACTGGTGTTACGAATAAATGAGGTAATGTTTACAAAGTTCCTGGGATAAAGTAAGCACTCAGTAAATTATTATTATTATGCTGCTAGTACAAAAGCTGAAAGCTTGTTAATTTTAATTTTTAGGCCAAGTCAAAATGGTACCCTGTCAAAAAAATTGGTATTCAAATGAACTTTCCCGAGAACAGCTGCATTGAAAGCTGTTAAAAATTTAGCCAAGTTAAAACTGACACCACATTTACTCAGCTAATATCACAAAGGTATTGTATGATAGACCTGCATTGAGCCAAAAGTATTATTTGATGTGAAACATCAGGATGTGGTGCCAGGCAAGCAATAGCATATATGCATTTGAAACGAGCCTAGGAGAGAAATTTATGGTGGAAATAAGAATTTGGAGAACACTGGCCTGAAGATGAGACTTAAGTAATTTCAGTAGATGAAGAAAAATCATTTGATAAAATTTAACAGTGATTCAAATAAAAGCTCATAATATATAGGAATAGAACATCCTCAAACTTAAAGATTACCTATAAAAACCAAAAGCAAGCATATTCAGTGCTAAACAACTGAAAACTTTCCCCCTGGTATTATGAGCAATAGCAGAGTCACTTCTATTCAAGATTGTACTGGAAATTGGCTAGGATAATAGGGCTAACTCCAACTGACTAAACTCCAAACTGACTAAAAACTGATAAATAAAAGGAAAACTTAAAAATTACTGGGAAAAGTTAAAAAGTATCTTTATGACATTGACTAGGACAGGATTTCTTAAGGCACAAAAAGCATAATTTTGAAAGGAGAAGATTAATAAACTTGGTTTCATTAAAATGAAAAACTTTTTACCTAAAGAGGTGACAGATAAACAAAGTGACAGACCACATATTAGGGGAAATACATTTGTAATACAGTTCCCAACTAAATCCCAAAGGATTAGTATACAGAATACATTAAAAAAACAACTATAAGCAAAAGAAAAGACAAAAACAATAGAAAAATATGCAATAGAGTTGACTAAATGTTTTTCAGAAGAGGAAATAAACAAATGGTAAACATGAAAAGATGCCTGTATCAGTTGTTAGTAGACATTATATTGGTTTCAGGTGTACAACATAGTGATTCAGCATTCATGTATATGACAAAATGCTCACTAATGTATGTTTAGTTACTATCTGTTACTTACAAAATTATTACAGTATTATTGACTATGATCCCTGTACTGTATCTTTCATCCCCATGACTTATTTATTTTATAACTAGAAGTTTGTCCCTCTTTATCCCCTTTTTCCATTTCTACTATCCTCTGCCCCCTTCCCCTATGGCAATGCATCAGTTGCTTCTCTATATGAATCTGTTTTGGGGTTTTTGTTGGTTGGTTGTGTTTTTTAGTTTACACACATAAGTGAAGCCATGTGGTATTTGTCTTTTTCTGTCTTACTTCACTTAGCATAATACCCTCTAGTTCCATCCATGTTGCCTCAAATGGCAAGACTTCATTCTTTATGGCTGAGTAGTATTTCATTTTATATCTGTGTGTTTCTTTTTTATCCATTCATCTATTGATAGGCACTTAGGTTGCTTCTGTATCACAACTATGGTGCAGTGAACATAAGAGGGCATATATTTTTTGAAGTGTTGATTTTGTTTTCTTTGGGAAAATTCCCAGAAATGGAATTGCTGGGTCGTATGGAGTTTCTTTTTTTAATTTTCTGAGGAACCTCCCTGCTGTTTTCCATAATGGCTGTATCAGTTTACATTTCCACCAGCAGTGTGCAAGGGCTCCCTTTTCTCTACATCTTGGTCAACAGTTCTTCTTCTTCTTTTTTTTTATTGATATACAGTCTTATTTTAAAGTATACAACACAGTGGTTCAACAGTTGCCCATATTATTAAATCCTCACCCCAACTAGTACAACTGCTATCTGTCAACATAGGAAGATGTTACAGAATCATTGGCTATATTACCCATGCTGTACTACTATCCCCGTGACCAACCCAGATTATGATTGAAAATATTTGTGCTGCCTTATCCCTGTCACCCACCCCCCCACCTAAATCCCTCCCCCAGGGTAACCATGATAACCATGATAGGTTGCTGCAGTATCTTGGCTATTGTAAATAATGCAGCAGTAAACATAGGGGTGCCTGTATCTTTTCAAATCAGGTATTTTGTTTTCTTCAGGTAAATTCCTAGAAGTGAAATTGCTGTGTTGAATGGTATTTCTATTTTTAATTTTTTGAGGAACCTCCATCCTGCTTTCCACAGTGGCTGTACCAGTTTACATTTCCTACCAACAGTGTAGGAGGATTCCCTGTTCTCCACATCTTCCCCAACACTTGTTATTCCTTGTCTTTTGGATAGTGGCCATTCTGACTGGTGTGAGGTGATATCTCATTGTGGTTTTAATTTTCATTTTCCTGATGATTAGCAATGTGGACCATCTTTTCATATGCCTCTTGGCTATCTGTATTTCTTTGAAGAAGTATCTGTTCAGGTCCTCCACCCATTTCTTTATTGATTTTTCTTTTTTTTTTGGTGTTGAGACACTGAGCTCTATAAATTTTGGATGTTAACCCCTTATCAAATGAATCATTTACAAATATATTCTCCCATACTGTAGGTTGCCTTTTTGTTCTTCTGAGGTGTCCTTTGCTGTACAGAAGCTTTTCAGCTTGAAGTAGTCCCACTTTTTTATTTTTTGTTTTATTCCCCTTCCCTGAGGAGATGTGCCCAGAAAAATTGTTCATACTTATATTCAAGAGATTTTTGCCTGTGTTTCCTTGTAAGACTTGTATTGTTTCATGTCTTACAGGTCCTTGATCCATTCAAGTTTACTTTTGTGTGTGGAGTTAGGCAGTAATCCAGTTTCGTTCTCTTGCATGTAGCTGTCCAGTTTTCCCAGCACCAGTTTTTGAAGAGGCTGTCTTTTCCCCATTGTATAATTCATGGCTCCTTCGTCATATATTAATTGATGTGGGTTTATATCTGGGTTCTGTTCCACTGATCTATGGATGTGTTCTTGTGCCAGAACCATATTGTTTTGATTACTGTAGCTTTGTAGTATAGCTTGAAGTCAGGGAGTGTAATCCCCACAGCTTTATTCTTTCTCAAGATTGCTTTGGCTATTCAGGGTCTTTTGTGGTTTCATTTGCATTTTAGAACTATCTGTTCTAGTTCATTGAAAACTGCTGTTTGGTATTTTGATAGGAATTGTATTGAATATGTAAATTGCTTTGGGCAGGATTGCCATTTTGACAATATTAATTCTTCCTATCCATGAGTATGGGATAGATTTCCATTTTTTAGTGTCTTCTTTAATTTCTCTTGTAGTTTTCATAATATAGGTCTCTCACCTCCTTAGTTAGGTTTATTCCTAGGTATTGTTATTCTTTTTGATGCCATTGTAAATTGACTTGCTTTTCTGATTTCTCTTTGTGCTAATTTATTGTTAGTATATGGGAATGCAAAAGATTTCTGTGTATTTTGTATCCTGCAACTTTGCTGAATTCAGTTATTAATTCTAATAGTTCTTTGGCAGAATTTTTAGAGTTTTCTATATATAATATTATGTCTACAAAGTGACAGTTTAAATTCTTCCTTACCAATTTGGATGCCTTTTATCTCTTTGTGTTGTCTGATTGCTGTGGCTAGGACCTCCCGTACTATGTTGAATAAAAGTGGTGAGAGTGGACATCCTTGTCTTGTTCCTGATCTTAGAGGAAAAGCTTTTAGCTTTTCACCATTAAGGATGATGTTAACTGTGGGCTTATCATATATGGCCTTTTCTGTGTTGAGGTATGTACCCTTTATACCCATTTTGTTGAGAGTTTTTATCATGAATGGATGTTGAATTTTGTCAAATGCTTTTTCAGCATCTACTTAGATGATCATATGGTTTTTATCCTTCTTTTTCTTATTGTGGTGTATCACATTGTTTGATTTATGAATATTGTACCATCCTTGCATCCCTGGGATAAATCCCACATGGTCATGATGCATGATCCTTTTGATGTACTTTTGAATTCAGTTTGCAAATATTTTGTTGAGGATTTTTGCACCTATGTTCATCATGGATATTTGTGTATAATTTTCTTTTTTTTAAAATAGTGTCTTTGTCTGCTTTTGTTATCAGAGTAATGCTGGCCCTCTGGAATGAATTTTAAAGTATTCCCTCCTCTTTTACTTTTTGGAATATTTTAAGAGGGATGGGGTATTAGCTCTTACATTTTTGGTAGAATTCAGCTGTAAATCCATTTGGACGTGGACTTATGTTTGTTGAGAGTTTTTTGATTACCAATTCAATTTCATTGATGGTAACTGGTCTGTTCAGATCTTCTGTTTCTTCCTGGGCCATTCTTGGAAGGTTGTGCTTTTCTAGGAATTTGTCCATTTGCTTTCTAGGTTGTCCAATTTATTGGCATATAATTTATGTAGAATTCTCCAATAATTCTTTGCATTTCTGTGGTATCCATTGTGACTAGTCCTTTTCATTTCTGATTTTGTTTATTTGTGTACTCTTTTTGTCTTGGTAAGTCAGGCCAGGGGTTTGTCTATTTTATCTTCTCAAAGAACCAGCTCTGGTTTCATTGATTCTTTTTACTGTTTTATTCTTCTCTAATCTATTTATTTCTGCTCTGGTCTTTATTTTGTCACTCCTTTAACTAACTTTGGGTTTCATTTGTTCTTTTTTTCTAGTTTCTTTAATTGTGACTTTAGACTGCTTGTTAGGGATTGTTCTTGTTTCTTGAAAACAATCTTGGTTTGCTCTTGTATTGCTATGTACTTCTTTCTTGGAAGTGATTTTGTGGTGTCCCACAAATTTTGGACTGTTATATTTTTGTTTTTGTCTTCATGTATTGCTTGATTTCTGTTTTAATTTGTTCATTGATCACTGATTATTTAGAAGCATGTTTAGCCTCCATGTGTTTGTGGGCTTTTTTGTTTTCATCATGTAATTTAATTCTAGTTTCATACCATTGTGGTCTGAAAAGTTGCTTGATACAATTTCAGTCTTTTTTAATTTAATGAGGCCCTTTTTGTAGCCTAGTGTGATCAATTCTGGAGAATGGTCCATGTACACTTGAGAAAAACGTGTAGCCTCCTGCTTTTGGGTGGGACGTTCTGTTTATATATGTTAGGTCAATCTGTCTAATGTGTTGTTCAACAACTGTTTCCTTATTTCTGTCTGGAAGATCTGTCCATTGTGGTAAGTGGCATGTTAAAGTCCCATAATATCAATGAGTTGCATCCCCCTTTAGTTCTGTTAATATTTGTTTTACATTATGAGGTTCTCCTTTGTTGGATGCATAGATATGATAAATCCTCACATTGGACTGATCTCTTTATCATTATGTAATTTTTCTCATTACTTTGTTTTGAAGTCTGTTTTGTCTGATATGAGTATTGCTACTCCTTTTTTCTCCCTTTTATTTGTATGAAATATCTTTTTCCATCCCTTCCCATTCAGTCTCTATATGTCCTTAGGTGTGAAATGAGTTTCTTGTAGGCAGCATTTAGATGGATCTTGTTTCTTTATCCATTCTGCCACCTTATATCTTTTGATTGGTGCATTTAGTCCATTTGTATTTAAGGTATTGATATTTATGTACTTATTGCCATTTTATTAATTGTTTTCTGGTTGTTTTGTGGTTCCTTTCTGTTCCTTTCTTCCTCTCTTATACTTTTCTCTTATTTGATTGTTTTCTTTAGTTTTGTAATTGGGTTTCTCATCTTTAATTTTTTGTTTATCTATTACAGGCTTTAGGTTGGTGGTTACCATAAGGTTCATGGATAGTTTCCTAAGTATATAATAGTCTATATGAAGTTGATGATCACTCTATCTTGAACATAATCTAAAAGAACTTCTTCCTCATCCTCCACACTTCATGTGTTAGATGTCATAATCTGCATTTTTTTTGTGTGTATCCCTTGACTAATTTTGTGTATAGTTGGTTTTACTACTTTTTTTTGAAGTATATAAAATGTCATTGATACTGTCTTTATTGAGGATTTTGTCTTTTGTTTTAGTGGGCTTTTATAGATTTACTTCTTTTGCCTCCTCAATCAGTTTTTCCCCTTGAGTCCCAAGTTTATTAATTTCAAAAAATTTTAAAAACATATTCTGTATTTCATACTTTGTAATTAGCTTTCTTAGGTCAACATTATGTTTTTGAGATGTATATGTATTAATTTATGAAGCTCTAGTTAATGCACTTTGTCATATGAATATAACACTTGTCTATTTATCCTTTTGTTGTTAGCCATGTAGGTTTTACTACTTTTGTTTTAATTCCATACTTGCTTATAAGTAATTGGTTTACTACCTTTACAGTGGGTTTATTTTCACTGGTGAAAACTATTTAGGCTTAAGAACATTACCATCTACAAAAGTCCCTTTAACATATCCTGTAATGATGGCCTAGTGATGGTGAATTCCCTCAGCTTTCTTTATCTGGGAAATTTTTATTCTCTAATTCAAGTTTGAATGATAATCTTGCTGGGTAGAGAATTCTTGGTAGAAGGGCCTTCTGTTTCTATATATTAAATATTTCATTCCCTTCTGGCTTGTAACATTTTTGCTGAGAAATCTGATAACCTGATGGGATTTCCCTTTAAAGTATCTTCTTTTTCTTGCTGCTTTTAATAACCTCTCCTAATCCTTAATTTTTGTCTTTTTAATTATTGTATGTCTTAGTGTTGTCTCCCTGGGGTTCCTTTTGTTAGGGGCTCTCTGTGCTTCCAGGACCTGGATGTCTCTTTCCCCAGATTGGCAAAGTTTTCAGCAATTGTGTCGTCAAAGAGACTTTCTACTCCTTTGTCTCTCTATTCTCCTTCTGGTACTACTATGCAAATACTGTTTTGTTTGGATTGGTCACACAACTCTCTTATCATTCTTTCATTCCTAGAGATTCTTTTTCCTTTCTGTTCCTCAGCTTCATTGTGTTACTAATTTCCTTCTCATTGACTGTCTCCTTACTTGTAGTAATGTGTCATTTGTTCACTCCATAGTATATTTCATTTCAGTTACTGTAGTCTTCAGCCTAGAGTGGTTCTTTTTTAACTCTTCTATCTCTTTGTTGAAATCCTCCCTGAGATCATCAATACTTTTTATGCAGGTCTTGAGCACATTTATGATTGTTTTAATCACTACTTATTTATGGAAAAAATTGGTTGTCTCCATTTCATTTAGTTCTCTTTCTGGTGTCCTATTCTGTACTTTTGTTTGGAACATCTTCCTCTCCCTCATTTTGTCTGGGTTTCTGGGTTTCTTGGTTTCTTCCATTGCATTAGATAGATCAGCTATGCTTCCTGGTCTAGAGAGTAATGGCTTTGTGAAGAAGCACCATCCTGTGGTGCCCAGAAGCTCAAGACTCTTTGCTCACTAGTGCCTAGTTCTCCTTTGTGTTGGAGCCCCAGTTGCTGTTGGTGGGCTATAGGCAGACAGTGTCTGTTTGCTTGCAGTGGTCTATCTCAGTTCATCACGGATGTAAGCTTGCCTCAGCTGGCCCTTTGTGAGTCAACAGCAGAGCTTCTGCTGGGATTGTTGTGGGTTGGGCCACCCTCTGCCTTCCCTGCAGCAATGGTGGCTCTGCTGTGCTAAAGTGTGGCTGGGGCAGGTGCATAGCAGTGGCAGGCATGGCTGCCCATGAGATGGAAGGAGCACTCAGAGCTGTCTAACTCAGGTGCCTCCCTAGTTGAGCTGAGGACCAGGAAAACTGGGAAAGCCTCCCTCTGCCTGCCAGGAAGCAGTCTCCCTGTGTCTGCCATGCAGCAAAGTCTGATGCTGCTGGGATGAGCAGGCTGGGTGGGCAGCTACATAAGGAAGAATCTCCAGGCTGAGCTGCCAGTGAGGGGATTGGAGCATTTGGGATTCCTGCAAGTGCCCAACCAGTTGGGCTGAGTGAGGGCTGGGGAAGTGTCATCTACCTGTCCTTTCACCTCCAGAGAGCACGCCATCGAACTTTCACCCATCTGGCACCCTTCCTGCTGCTGCTAAATCTTTCAAACTAGCCTTTGTTTTGGGTCTCAGCAGGAGTGGTGTAGTATGCGTGTGTTCCACAAGCAACAGGAGTCTGTGTTAGCCTCCCAGAGTGCTCCAGTGCTGCTCCGTGGTGTCCAACCCTGTTAATTACCACAACTCAATGCCGTGTTGGCTTGTATTCCCAGAGCAGATCTCCAGGGACAGGTGTGCAGAGTTCCTGAGCACTTATTTCCTTCCCATTCTATCCCTCACCCTCCTGCTTGTGGGCTGTGATGGGGTAAGGACTGGGTCCCATTCAAGTGTGGCTTACCACTTTACCCTTCTCTGTGTGGTCTTCTCTTCTTCACCAGGTCTAGACGGTCTGTTCTGTAGTCTTCAGATCATTTTCAGGGTTAGTTGTATTTGCTATAGTAGCTTCTTTAGTGCATGGGGCGGAGGAGGTTTACACCTTGCCTTCCTATTTCACCATCTTTTTTCCTTCTCCAGGTATATCACTTTTTTGTTTTGTTTATGGTTTCCTTAACTGTGCAGAAGCTTTTTAGTTTGTACTTCAGAAATATTATAATATTTATATTAATATGTACTTATATATATGCGTATGTAGAGTGATGGATTGATTGATTCATTCATTCATTGTGGAGGCTGACAAGCCCATAATCTGTAAGGCATACCAGCAGGGTAGAAACTCAGGCAGGTATTGATGCTTCAGTCTTCAGGCAGGATTTCTTCTCCAGGAAATCTCAGTTTTTGGTCTTAAGGTGTAAAGCTGATTGGAAGAGGCCCACTCAACATTGTCTATGGTGGTCTTTACTTAGAGTAAACTGATTGTAGACATTAACCACATCTACAAAATACCTTCACAGAAACACCTAGATTACTGTTTGATTAAATAACTGGTTACTGTAGCCAAGTTGACACATAAAACTAACTATCACAATGTCAGTCCATTCTTATTAAATCAAGGGGATGCAAATTAAAATCACAATGAGGTACAGATTCATACCCACTAAATTGAAAAAACTTAGGTATCTGATAACACCAAGCACTGTAAGGGTATGGTTCAGCGTGACCCATATACATCGATGAGAATGTAAACTGGTACAACCATTCCAATAAATAAGTGGGCAGTTTCACATAAAGGTGATGATTATTGTCTGCACATCCCAGGGATTTCACGCCTTCAGAAACTTTTGCACATGAACACCAGAAAACACCTGAAATTCATAAAATAGTGCCAGTAGTTTTTAAAAGAAATATAAATAGCCAAACAACAACCTGGAAACAAAACAAATATTCATTGACAGAAAAATGGATACATAAATCATACTATAGTCACAGAATGGAATATCACACAGTAGTGATTAATTGAAGTAGTAATTAAATGAGCCACATGGAGCATGAGTGAATTTTCAAAACATAATATTTAGTATAAAAATCAAGGCATATATTACTTAAAATGGCGTAATACCATTATCATAAAGCTTAGAAACAAAACAACATACTGTTTGGGGATACTTACCTAGTGACAAATTCCAGCTATCAGGGAAAGTGGTGAGATGAGTTAGTAAAGGAACAAATATTAAAGGATTATAAATGCCATCCAGTGACACACACTAACCAATGCAAACAAACAGAACCTTTTGTTTCATCTCTTCTTGAATTCCAACTGGGACATAGGAGATTTCTGTCCAGCTTTAATAATAAATGGAGGGTTGTTGAAAAAAGATGGTAGAGAAAAAAAGGCAAGGCAGAAATCTCCTCCCACACACACATCAAGGAAGCAACTACAACAAATACAAGTAAGCCTGAAAATGACCTGAAGACTGCAGAACAGACACCTACACCTGGTGAAGAAGAGAAGACCACACAGAGAAGGGTAAAGTGACAGAGCCACAATCAGTTGGGACCCAAACCCTTCCCCCCATTGTAGCCCGCAAGCAACAGGGAGAGAAACAGTGGTGAGGGAATAAATGCTCAAGAACACTGCACACCTGGCCCTGGAAATCTCTGGGAACACAAGACCACATTGCATCAGGCTTTGATGATTATCAGGGCTGAACACCGGGGAGAGTTGAAGCATTCCGGGAGCTGAGACTCCTGCTGCTTGTGAAAGACAGCACATTCCATAGGTCCCAGTAAGAACCAGTACAGAGGCAGCAGCTTGAAAGATTTACCAGCAGTGGGAAGGGTGCCAGAGGGGTGGGGTTTGAATGAAGCTCTATACATAGGAGAAAGTGCAGGCAGATAACACTTCCCCAGCAGGTTGGGTGCTCACAGCAGCCATCCCAAAACACTCCATGCCCCTTGCTGACAGCTCAGCCCAGAGGTACTTCCCTGCACCCTGCCTATAAGCTTGATCTGCTCGGCCCAGTAGTGGTCAGACTTTGCTGTGTGGAAGGTGGAGGGAGGCTGTCCCAGCTTTCCTGGCCCTTAGCTCAATTGGGGAGGCACCTGCAGGAGCCAGTTCAGAACTTTCTCTCCTCACTGCTGGCCCAGCTCGAAACAATCCCAGCTGAAGTGCCAGCTGCACGGCTCACAAAGGGCCTCTGCTGACAGAGATCAGCCGCTGCTGGCAGACATGCCAAAAGGTGACACCACCCACAGCCCAGCAGTGGCAACTGAGGCTCCACTACCAAGGGGAACCAGGCACAGGTGAGCAAAGAATTTAGCTTCTAGGCACCACAGGTTGCCTTCTTGATAAAGCCATTACTATATAAACCAGGAAGCATAGATGATCTCTCACATCCAAAGGAAGAAACACAGAAACCCAAACAAAATGTGGAGGCAGAGGAATATGTTCCAAACAAAAGAACAGTATAAGATACCAGAAAGAGGGCTAAATGAAACAGAGGTCACCATCTATTCTTCTTGATAAAGATTTCAATGTAACAGTCATTAATGTGCTCACTGATCTGCAGAAAAGTATTGACAGTCTCTGGGAGGGCTTCAACAGAAAGAGATAGAAGAGGTAAAAAGATCTACTCAGCTGAAGAATACAGTAACTTAAATGAAAAATACAGTGGAAAGAATGAATAATAGATTGCTCCAAGTGGAGGATACAATCAATGAGATAGAAATTAGAGAACAGGAAAACAATGAAGCAGAGAAACAGAGAGAAAAAGAGTCTCTAGAAGTGAGAGGATGTCAAGAGAGCTGTGTGACAACTCCAAACAAAAACAATATTCATATACTAGGGAAACCAGAAGGAGAAGAGAAAGACAAAGGAGTGGAAAGTCTTTAAAGAAATAATTCCTGAAAACTTCCCTAATCTGGGGAAGGAAATAGACACCCGGGTCCTGGAAGTACAGAGAGCCCCTAACAAAAGGAACCACAGGAAGACAACAACAAGACATTTGGTAGTGAAAATGGCAAAGATTAAAGATAAAGAGAGAATCTTAAAAGCATCCAGAGAGAGGTAGAGAGTTATCTACAAGGGAAACTCCATAAGGCTATCAGCAGATTTCTCAGCAGAAACTTCGCAGGTCAGAAGGGAGTGGCTTGAAATGGTTAATGTATTTAAACAAGAACTTGCAACCAAGAATTCTTTACCCAGCAAGGTTATCATTCAGAATTGAAGGAGAGATGAAAAGTTTTCCACATAAATGAAGGTTAAAAGAATTCACCACCACTAAATTGGCATTACAGAATATGTTAAAGAGACTTCTGTAGATGGAAATGTTCTAAAGCCTAAATATTTTTCACTACTAAAGGTAAACTACAATAAAGATAGTAGACCAATTATCTACTTAAAGTATGAAGTTAAAAATATATACATATGAAAATTAACCATATACATAATTGGTCAAGGGATACACAAAAGATGTAGATCATGACATTTTGTATATAAAGTGTTGAGTAGAAGAATGAAAAGTAGTGCTAGATTGTGTTGGAAATAGAGCAACCATCAACTTAGTATAGACTATTGTATGTTCAGGAAACTGAATCTTATCATAAATTTAAAGCTTATAATAGATGCACAAAAAACTTAAAAACAGAAATATAAGCATTACACTAAAAGAAACTATCAAATAACAAAAGAGTATGAGAGGAAAAAAGGAACAGAGAGGAACTACAACACAACCAGAAAGCAATTTATAAAATGTCAATAAGTACAAAAATATCAATACCTTAAATGTAAATGGACTAACTGCACCAATCAAAAGACATACGGTGGCAGAGTGGATAAAGAAACAAACCCCATCTATATGCTGCGTACAAGAGATTAATTTCAGACCTAAAAACATGTAGAGACTGAATGTGAAGGAGTGGAGAAATATATTTCATACAAATAGAAGGGAGAAAAAAAGCATGAGTGGCAGGATAAAAACAAAATAATAAGAGACAAGGACATTACATAATGATAAAGGGTTCAGTCCAATGTGAGGATATAACAATCAAATATATCTATGCACCCAACATAAGAGCACCTAAATATGTAAAACAAATACTAACAAAACTAAAGGGAGAAGTAGGCAGCAATAAAATCATATTAGGGGATTTCAGTACTCCACTTATGTCAGTGGACAGATCATCCAGACAGAAATAAGGAAACAGAGGTGCTGAATGACACATTAGACAGATGGACCCAATATATATATACAGAACCTTCCACCCAAAAGCAACAGGGTACATGTTTTTCTCAAGTGCATTTGGAACATTCTCCAGGATTGGTCACATTAAGACACAAAAAGAGACTCAATAAATTAAGAGATTGAAATTGTATCAAGTATCTTTTCAGACCACAATGTTAAGAAACTAGAAATCAATGACATGAAGAAAACAAAAAGCTCTGCAAACACGTGGAGGCTTAACAACATGTTTAAAAATCAGTGGATCAATGAAGAAATCAAACAATACATGAGACAAATGAGAACAGAAACATAACAGCTCAAAATATGTGGGATACTGTAATGCTCATTCTAAGAGGGTAGTACATAGCAATACATGCCTACCTCAATAAAGAACAATCCCACAAAACTCACAACTAGAAAGAGAAGAACAAATGAAACCCAAAGTTGGAGAATGAGGGCTATAATAAAGATTAGAACAGAAATACATAAAATAGGGAGTAAGAAAAAAATAGAAAAAATGTCAAGGAAACCAAGAGCTGGTTCTTCACGAAGACAAAACAAAATAGACAAACCCCTAGTCAGACTTATCACACACAAAAAAGAGAGAAGTCACAAATAAACAGAAACAAGAGTTACAACTGATACCACAGAAAAACAAATAATTATTAGATAATTCTGTGAAAAGCTATATGTAAATAAATTGGACAACCTAGAAAAAAATGGACAAATTCCTAGCAAAGAACAACCTTCCAAGATTGACCCAAAAGAAACAAAATTTAAACAGATCAGTTACCAGTAATGAAAGTGAATTGGTAATCAGAGCACAACCAACAAAAAAATTTCAGGACCACCTAGCTTCACAGCTGAATTCTACCAAGCAATTAAAGAAGAGCTAATACCCATCCTTCTTAAAGTATTCCAAAAAGCAAAAGAGGAGGGAATACTAACAAACTCATTCTAAAAGGCCAGCATCACTCTCATACCAAAAGCAGACAAAGACACTGCAAAACAAGAAAATTATACACAGATAACCCTTATGCACATAAGTGCAAAAATCCTCAACAAAAATTAGTGAACTGAATTAAAAAATACATCAGAAGGATCATCCATCACGACCAAGTGGGATTTATTCCAGGGATGCAAGGATGGTACAATATTCATAAATCAAACAATGTGATACACCACAATAAGAAAAAGAAGGATAAAAACCACATGACCATCTAAATAGATGCTAAAAAAGCATTTGATAAAATTCAACACCATTCATGATAAAAACTCTCAACAAAATGGGCATAGAGGGCAAGTACCTCAACATAATAAAGGCCATATATGACAAACCCACCCATCATAATAGAAGCTGAAAGCTTTTCCTCTAAAATCAGGAACAAGACAAGGATGTCCACTCACCACTTTTATTCAATATAGTACTGGAGGTCCTAGCCATGTAATCAGATAAGATAAGGAGATAAAAAAAGGTATCCAGATTGAAAGGGAAGTTTGTTACTGTTTGCAAAAGATAACGATGCTATATATAGAAAACCCTAAAGAAACAAAAATACTCAACAAAATATTAGCAAACAATTAAAAAACACATCAAAAATATCATCCATCATGATCAAATAGGATTTATTCCAGGGATGCAAGGATGGTGCAGTATTTGAAAATCCATTAACATCATCCACCACATCAACAAAAAGAAGGACAAAAACCATATGATCATCTCCATAGATGTTGAAAAAGCATTTGTCAAAATTCAACATCCATTCATGATAAAAACTCTCAACAAAAAGAGTATAGAGGGCAAGTACCTCAACATAATAAAGGCCATATATGACAAACCCACAGCACAACATACTTAACAATGAGAAGCTCAAATCTTTTAAGATTGGTAACAAAACAAGGATGCCCACTCCCCACATTTGTTCAGTGTCGTACTGGAGGTCCTAGCCACGGCAATCAGATAACACAAAGAAATACAAGGCATCCAGATTGGCAAGGAAGAAGTCAAACTGTCCCTGTTTGCAGAAGACATGATATTGTACATAAAAAACCCTAAAGAATCCACTCCAAAACTATTAGATCTGAATTCAGCAAAGTTGAGGGATACAAAATTAATACGCAGAAATCTGTGGCATTCCTATACACTAACAATGAACTAGCAGAAAGAGAAATCAGGAAAACAGTTCCATTCACAATTGCATCAAAAAGAATAAAATACCTAGGAATAAACCTAACCAAGGAAGTGAAAGACCTATATACCCTGAAAACTACAAGACACTCATGAGAGAAATTAAAGAAGAAACCAATAAATGGAAACACATCCCATGCTCATGGATAGGAAGAAGTAATAGTGTCAAAATGGCCATCCTGCCTAAAGCAATCTACAGATTCAGTGCAATCCCTATCAAAATACCAACAGCATTCTTCAATGAACTAGAGCAAATAGTTCTAAAATTCATATGGAACCACAAGAGACCCCAAATGGCCAAAGCAATCCTGAGAAGGAAGAATAAAGCAGGGGGAATTACGCTCCCTGACTTCAAGCTCTACTACAAAGCCACAGTAATCAGGACAATTTGGTACTGGCACAAGAACAGAACAATAGACCAATGGAACAGACTAGAGAGCCCAGGTATAAACCCAACCATATATGGTTAATTAATATATGATAAAGGAGCCATGAACATACAATGGGGAAATGACAGCATCTTCAACAACTGGTCTGGCAAAACTGGACAGCTACATGTAAGAGAATGACACTGGATTACTGTTTAACTCCATACACTAATATAAACTCAAAATGGATCAAAGACCTGAATGTAAGTCATGAAACCAGAAAACTTTTAGAAGACAACATAGGCAAAAATCTCCTGAATATAAACATGAGCAACTTCTTCCTGAACACATCTCCTCGAGCAAGGGAAACAAAAGCAAAAGTGAACACATGAGACTACATCAAACTAAAAAGTTTATGGCAAAGGACACCATCAACAGAACAAAAAGGCATCCTACAGTATGGGAGAATATATTTGTAAAGGACATATCTGACAAGGGTTTAACATCCAAAATAAATAAAGAACTCACATGCCTCAACACCCACAAAGCAAATAACCCAATTAAAAAATGGGGAGAGAATAAGAGGAGACAATTCTCCAAAGAAGAAATTCAGATGGCTAACAGGCACATGAAAAGATGCTCCACATCACTAATTATAAGGAAAATGCAAATTAAATCCACAATGAGGTATCATCTCACACCAGTTAGAATGGCCATAATTGAAAAGACTAAGAACAACAAATGCTGGTCAGGGTATGGAGAAAGGGGAACACTGCTACACTGCTGGTGGGAATGTAAGCTACTTCAACCATGTGGAAAGCAATATGGAGGTTCCTCAAAAATCTAAAAATAGAAATACCATTTGACCCAGGAATTCCACTCCTAGGAATTTACCTGAGGAAAACAAATCACAGATTCAAAAAGACATATGCACTCATATATTTATTACAGCACTATTTACAATAGCCAAGATTTGGAAGCAACCTAAGTGTCCATCAGTAGATGAATGTATAAAGAAGTGGTGGTTCATTTACACAATGGAATACTATTCAGCCATAATAAAAAAACATCGTACCATTTGCAACAATATGGATGGAGCTCGAGTGTATTACACTCAGTGAAATAAGTCAGGCAGAGAAAGACAAATACCAAATGATTTCCCTCATTTGTGGTGTATAACAATGAAGCAAAACTGAAGGAACAGAACAGCAGCAGACTCACAGACTCCAAGAAGTGACTAGCGGTTACAAAAGGGGAGTGGTGGGGGAGGGTGGGTGGCAAGGGAGGGAGAAGGGGTTTGAGGGGTATTATGATTAGTACACATGGTTTGGTATCATGGGGAAGACAGTGTAGCACAGAGAAGGCAAGTTAATGACTCTGGTGTCTTACTACACTGACGGACAGGGACTGCAATGGGGTATGGGGGATTACTCTATAGTATGGGTGAATGTGAAACCTTCATAAGAGTGTATATCAATGATACCTTAATAAAAAAAAAAAAGAAAAAGAAAACCCTAAAGACTCCACCAGAAAATTATTAGAACTAATAAGTGGATTCATTAATGTTGCAGGGCACAAAATCAATATACAGAAGTCTTTTGCATTCCTCTATGCTAACAATGAACTAGCAGAAAGAGAAATCAGAAAAACAACCTCATTTACAATGGCATTAAAAAACATAAAATACCTAGGAATAAACCTAACCAAAGAGCTGAAAGACCTATACTATAAAAACTACAAGACACTCATGAGAGAAATTAAAGAAGATACCAAAAATGGAAATCTATCCCATGCTCATGGATAGGTAGAATTAATATTGTCAAGATGGCCATCCTACTCAAAGCAATTTGCATATTCAGTGCAATCCCTATCAAAATATTAACAGCACTTTTCAATGAAATACAACCGATACTTTTGAAATTCATATACAACCACAAAAGACCTTGAATAGCCAAAGAAATCTGAGAAAAAAGAACACAGCTGGGGTATTAATGCTCCCAGCCTTCAAGCCATACTACAAAGCTACAGTAATCCAAACAGTGTGGTACAGCACAAGAACAGACCCATAGATCAGTGGAACAGAACAGAGCCCAGAAATAAACCTATACATATGTTGTCAATTCACATATGATAAAGGAACCATGAATATAAGTATAAAATGGGGACAAGGCAGTCTCTTCAATAAATGATTATGGGAAAACTGCACAGATATGGAAGAGAATGAAACTGAATTACTGCCCCTAACTGCATACACAAAATAAATTAAAGACCTAAATGTAAAACTTGAAAACATAAAACTTTTGGAAGAAAAAGACAAAAATCTCTTGAACATAAGCATAAGCAATTTTTTTTTTCCGGACAAATCTATTTGGGCAAGGGAAATAAAATAAAAAATGAACAAGTGGGAATACATCAAACTAAAAAGCTTTTGTACAGCAAAGGGCACCATCAGAACAAAAAGGGAACCCTCATCATGGGAGAATATATTCATAAACGATTAATCTGCTAAGGGATTAACATCCAAAATATATAAAGAACTCATATGCCTCAACACCAAAAAAAGAAGCAACCCGATTAAAAAATGGGCAGAGGACCTGAACAGACATTTCCCCAAAGGAAACATACAGATGGCCAACAGGCACATGAAAAGATGCTCCACATCACTAATCATCAGAGAAATGCAAGTCAAAACCACAGTGAAATTTCACCTCAGATCAGTTGGTAAGACTGCTATGGAAAAGACAAAGAATAACAAGTGTTGGTGAGAATGTGGAAAAAAGGGAACCCTCCTACACTGTTGGTGGAATGTAAATTGGTGCAGCCACTGTGAAAGCAGTATGGATGTTCCCCAAAGAAGAATAGAAATACCATATGACCCCGTAATTCCACTTCTAGAGATTTACCCAAAGAAAATAAAACCACTGATCCAAAAAGATGTACCCCTGTGTTTATTGACACATTATTTACAATGGTCAAGGTGTGAAAGCAACCTAAGTTTCCATCAATAGATGAATGGATAAAGAAGAGGTGGTACACACATACAGCAGAATATTATTCAGCCATAAAAAGGAAAGAAATCTTGCCGTTTCAAACAACATGGACGGATCTAGAGGACATTAGGCTTAGTGAAATAAGCCAGACAGGGAAAGACAAATACCATGATTTCATTCATTTGTGGAATCTAGAAATAAAGCAAAACAGAATGAACAAAACAGTAGACTCATAGACACTGAGAAGTGAGTGGTGGTTAACATAGGGGAGGGGCTGGGGTGCGTGGATGGGGTGGGTGTGGAGGATAAAAGGGCACAAAATCTCAATCATAAATTAGTCACTGGGATAAAAGTACAGCATAGAGAATATAGCCAATGATTTTGTAACATATTCCTTTGTTGACAGTCACTACACTAGTTGGAGTGAGTATTTAATGATGTAGATAACTAGAATCTCTGTGTTGTATACTTGAAACCAATATGGTATTGTGTATCAACTATATTTCAATACAAAAAATGAATTAAAAATAGACTTGTAAATTCATAGAGGTGTTATAAAGTATACTAGTATGGGGAGATACAATTTTAGTCCTTTCTGTTGTGTGTTGTGGAGCATAGTAGAATTTTGGCAAATGGTTGTAGGATTCTCAGTTTTTAAGTTTTTAATTTGGCCAGCTCACAAAGGCTCAAATTGAGGGGTGATCCACTTTTGCCTGGGTCAAAACAAATGCAGCATGGAGGAAACTATTTATTTATTTTTTGCAGGAGACTTTGTAAGGTTTCCCAGTTGGCATAATTTGTATCCCACATCTGATACATAAAAAAGCTAGGGTTAGAAATATGGGTATTTTAAAAATAAAATGTCCAAGTTGCAAAGTGCATCTTTGAATACTTAAGATTTCATTTAGGTAATCCACTCAGCTTAATGAGTAACATAACATTTGTTCACAGGTACCTGATAATGTGAAGAGTAGTATCATGTTTTCTTCATCTGGCATTTGACAGCTGTTAACTAATGAGAAATTAGAGTTTGTACAACAATAGGCATACACTGGATCCCTTTAAACAAAACTGCTTCACTCTCTATTTAAGGTATTAAATTAGCCAATTGGCAAGATGTGTATGTTATACTATTGAGAGAGTTAGCATTTCTTTTTTTTTAATTAAAAAAATTTTTTTTAATAATTTATTTTGGTATCATTACTCTACAATTACATGTGCAATGTTATGGTTATTAAACTACCCTCTTCATCAGGTCCCCCCCACCAACCCCAATACAGTCACTGTCCATCAGCATAGTGAGATGCTATAGAATCACTACTTGTCTTCTCTGAGTTGTACAGCCCTCCCCATACCCCCCCCAACATTACATCTGCTAATCGTAATGCCCCTTTTTCCCCCTTGTCTCTCCACTCCCACCCATCCTCCTCAGTCCCTTTCTTTGGTAACTATTAGTCCGTTCTTGGGTTCTATGAGTCTGCTGCTGTTGTGTTCCTTCATTTTTTTTCTTTGTTCTAATGCTCCACATATGAGTGAAATCATTTGATATTTGTCTTTTTCGGCTTAGCTTATTTCACTGAGCATAATACCCTCTAGCTCCATAGGTTTTCTTAATTAAGAATACAGTATTTGTGTTTTTATGTGCAAGAGTGTATTGAAGCTTACAAGATTAAAAATTGCCATAGTAATATATAAACTAATCTGTATATTGATCACATTACTATTTAATCCATCAAACAATATTTTACAAAATTGGTAACTATATGTATTTTAAAACATTTGTAGTACTGATTTAATAAGGAATACTAAATTTATCATCTTTGTGTTTCTTTTTCTCTCTGATCATAGGTGATTTCCTTTTTTCTGCCCAGCATTGTGTTTTCTTATTTTGTCTATCACTCTTTTGCCCCTTGTATTGGGCTAAAATGGGAAATATTTCCCAATATGTAACTGTCCTCTTAATGAAATTTTCCATTTCCATATGATCACTTATTAGAGTACTAGTGGTATTTTTGTAACTATTAGTGGTAGTGTACTAATTTTAATTCATACTGGAAGGAATAATACAGCATGGCATAGAGGTTAAGAGTGTGGTCCCTGGAACCAAACCAATTAGTCAGTCTGCTCACAGCAAGTTACTAAGTTGTCTTGCCAAGGGGTTTTAGCCCCAGGCAAGTTCACTATGTATTCGATGAGACCGAAATAACAATGGAATGTTCTTGGGGTAAAAGGGTTTGTACCTAATTTTATTTCCACTGTGGCAGGTCAATCACTAAAGTCCCGTCCACCCAGAGTGAGTCTGCATGCTACGAGCCAGTCTCCGCCTCTGAGCCTCTCTGTCCCCACAGTGGTCTCAGTCTCTGTCTTTGGTGCTGCCATCACTACAGTCCCTCTCTCTCTGCAGCCATGCAGCCCTGCAGTCATGCCACCGTGTCGCCCAGAGCACTGGGCAGAGCTCTTTACATAGAGTCAATAACAATGTGTTGCCCACACGTGTAGTGAGCAAGCCGACCAGGGCCTGGTGAGAATCCTGGGCATAGGAACCTTCACTTTCTCCACATATGACTTTGGCAAGGTACTTCGCTTCCCTCTGCTCTGGTTGCCTGACTTTTTAATAAAGTGGGTGAAGTCAGTGCTCTGGTTCTTAGTAAAATCTAAATAAACTTAACTATTATAATGGCAATAATAAGAATTATTATTGAATTAATTAGTATAGATTGTGAACTTGACACAGTAGCACTTGTGTATGTTTAATTCATTCATGTGAAATACAGATCAGATTGGCTGTAATTCTCCAATCTGGGATCAGGATGTCTACTTACATGATTATCTATTTCCCTTAAAAAATAGTAACTGCATCTGTTGTGCATTATGAGTACATTTTCCAAGACCAACAATCAATTCAATGACAAAATAATTCAATTACATTCACTTTAATGTATATTTGAGTACATAGTATATGCAAAGCAATACAGGAAATATACAAATATATGACATCCATTTTTTATACTGAAGTATTATCAATTTCACAGGGAGGATTAGGAATAGCGATCTACTTTTTCAAGCCCCTAGGTCGATGGAATGGGTGTATCCATAATGCTTATGTCAAAATCTTCCATACCTTTCCTTATTTTTTTAAATAATTTATTTTGGTATCATTATTCTACTATTACATGTACAATATTATGGTTATGAAACTACCCCCTTCATCAGATCCTCCCCACCCAACCCCATTACAGTCACTGTCCATCAGCGTAGTGAGATGCTGTAGAATCACTACTTGTCTTCTCTGAGTTGTACAGCCCTCCCCATGCCCCCCCAACATTACATCTGCTAATCGTAATGCCCTTTTTCCCTCTTATCCCTCCCTTCCCACCCATTTTCCCCAGTCCCTTTCCCTTTGGTAACTAAGTCCGTTCTTGGGTTCTGTGAGTCTGCTGCTGTTTTGTTCCTTCACTTTTTTTCTTAGTTCTTATACTCCACATATGAGTGAAATCATTTGATACTTGTCTTTTTCGGCTTGGCTTATTTCACTGAGCATAATACCCTCTAGCTCTGTCCATGTTGTTGCAAATGGTAGGATTTGTTTTCTTCTTATGGCTGAATAATATTCCATTGTGTATATGTACCACATCTTCTTTATCCATTCATCTACTGATGGACACTTAGGTTGCATCCATTTCTTGGCTATTGTAAATAGTGCTGCAATAAACATAGGGGTGCATATGCCTTGTTCAAACTGAGCTGCTGCATTCTTAGGATAAATTCCTAGGAGTGGAATTCCTGGGTCAGATGGTATTTCTATTTTCAGTTTTTTGAGAAACCTCCATACTGCTTTCCACAGTGGTTGAACTAATTTGCATTCTCACCAGCACTGTAGGAGGGTTCCCTTTTCTCCACATCCTTGCCAACATTTGTTGTTGTGTTTTGGATGTTGGCCATTCTCACTGGTGTGAGATGATATCTAATTGTGGTTTTAATCTGCATTTCTCTGATGATTAGCGATGTGGAGCATCTTTTCATGTGCCTGTTGGCCATCTGAATTTCTTCTTTGGAGAAGTGTCTATTCATGTCCTCTGCCCATTTCTTAATTGGATTATTTGCTTTTTGTTTGTTAAGGTGCATGAGTTCTTTATATATTTGGATGTCAACCCCTTATCAGATATGTCATTTATGAATATATTCTCCCATACTGTAGGATGTCTTTTTGTTCTACTGATGGTGTCCTTTGCTGTACAGAAGCTTTTCAGCTTGATATGGTCCCACTTGTTCATTTTTGCTTTTGTTTCCCTTGCCCGGGAGATATGTTCATGAAGAAGTCGTTCATGTTTATGTCCAAGAGATTTTTGCCTATGTTTTTTTCTAAGAGTTTTATGGTTTCATGACTTACATTCAGGTCTTTGATCCACCTTGAGTTTACCTTTGTGTATGGGGCTAGACAGTAGTCCAGTTTCATTCTCTTACATGTAGCTGTCCAGTTTTTCCAACACCAGCTGCTGAAGAGGCTGTCATCTCCGCATTGTATATCCAAGGCTCTTTATCAAATATTAATTGACTGTATATGTTTGGGTTAATGTTTGGATTTTCTATTCTGTTCCACTGGTCTGTGGGTCTGTTTTTGTGCCAATGCCAAATTGTCTTGATTACTGTGGCTTTGTAGTAGAGCTTGAAGTCAGGGAGTGTAATTCCCCCTGTTTTATTCCTCCTTCTCAGGATTGCTTTGGCTATTCGGGGTCTTTTGTGGTTCCATATGAATTTTAGAATTATTTGTTCCAGTTCATTGAAGAAAGCTGTTGGTAGTTTGATAGGGATTGCATTGAATCTGTAGATTGCTTTAGGTAGTATAGCCATTTTGACAATATTTATTCTTCCTAGCCAAGAGCATGGGATGCATTTCCATTTGTTAGTGTCCTCTTTAATTTCTCTTAGGAGTGTCTTGTAGTTTTCAGAGTACAGGTCTTTCTCTTCCTTGGTTAGGTTTATTCCTAGGTATTGTGTTCTTTCTGATGCAATTGTGATTGGAATTGTTTATCTGATTTCTCTTTCTGTTAGTTCATCGTTAGTGTATAGGAAAGCAACAGATTTCTGTGTGTGAATTTTGTATCCTGCAACTTTGCTGAATTCAGATATTAGTTCTAGTAGTTTTGGAATGGAGTCTTTAGGGTTTTTTATGTACAGTATCATGTCATCTACAAATAGTGACAATTTGACTTCTTCTTTACCAATCTGGATGCCTTATATGTCTTTGTTTTGTCTGAGTGCCGTGGCTAGGACCTCCAGTACTATGTTGAATAACAGTGGAGAGAGTGGGCATCCCTGTCTTGTTCCCGATCTTAGATGAAAAGCTTTCAGCGTCTCGCCGTTAAGTATGATGTTACCTGTGGGTTTGTCATATATAGCCTTTGTGATGTTGAGGTACTTGCCGTCTATACCCATTTTGTTGAGAGTTTTAATCAGGAATGGATGCTGAATTTTGTCAAATGCTTTTTCAGCATCTATGGAGATGATCATGTGGTTTTTGTTCTTCTTTTTGTTGATGTGGTGGATGATGTTGATGGATTTTCGAATGTTGTACCATCCTTGCATCCCTGGGATGAATCCCACTTGATCATGGTGTATGATCCTCTTGATGTATTTTTGAATTCGGTTTGCTAATATTGTGTTGAGTATTTTTGCATCTACGTTCATCAGGGATATTGGTCTGTAATTTTCTTTTTTGGTGAAGTCTTTGTCCACTTTTGGTATTAGAGTGATGCTGGCTTCATAGAATGAGTTTGGAAGTCTTCCCTCCTCCTCTTTTTTTTGGAAAACTTTAAGGAGAGTGGGTGTTATTTCTTCTCTATATGTCTGGTAGAGTAGAATTCAGAGGTGAATCCATCTGGTCCGGGGGTTTTGTTCTTGGGTAGTTTTTTGATTAATGCTTCAATTTCGTTGCTGGTGATTGGTCTGTTTAGTTTTTCTGTTTCTTCTTTGGTCAGTTTTGGAAGGTTGTATTTTTCTAAGAAGTTGTTCATTTCTTCTAGGTTTTCCAGCTTGTTAGCATATATATTCTCGTAATATTCTCTTATAAATCTTTGTATTTCTGTGGGATCTTTCGTTATTTTTCCTTTCTTATTTCTGATTCTGTTTATGTGTGTAGAGTCTCTTTTTGTCCTAATGAGTCTGGCTATGTAGGGGTTTATCTATTTTGTTTATTTTTTCAAAGAACCAGCTCTTGGTTTCATTGATTTTTTCCATTGTTTTATTCTTCTCTGATCTTTATTATGTCCCTCCTTCTGGTGACTTTGGGCCTCATTTGTTCTTCTTTTTCCAATTTCAGTAATTGTGTCTTTAGACTATTCATTTGGGAATGTTATTCCTTCTTTCAATACGCCTGGATTGCAAAAAACTTTCCTTTTAGTACTGCCTTTGCTGCATCCCACAGAAGTTGTGGCTCTGTGTTGTTGTTGTCATTAGTTTCCATATACTTTGATTTCTGTTTTGATTTGGTCATTAACCCATTGATTAATTAGGAGAATGTTGTTAAGTCTCCATGTATTTGTGAGACTTTTTGTTTTCTTTCTAAAATTTATCTCTAGTTTTATACCTTTGTGATCTGAGAAGTTGGTTGGTAGAATTTCAGTATTTTTGAATTTACTGAGGTTCTTTTTGTGGCCTAGTATGTGGTCTATTCTGGAAAATGTTCCATGTGCACTTGAGAAAAATGTGTATCCTGTTGCTTTTGGATGGGTGTTCTGTAGATGTCTGTTAGGTCCATCTGTTCTAATGTGTTGTTCAGTGCCTCTATCTCTTTACTTATTTTCTCTCTGGTTGATCTGTCCTTTGGAGTGAGTGGTGTGTTGAAGTCTCCTAAAATGAATACATTGCTGTCTGTTTCCTCCTTTAATTCTGCTAGTATTTGTTTCTCATATGCTGGCGCTCCTGTGTTGGGTGCATATATATTTATAATGGTTATATCTTCTTGTTGGACTGACCCCTTTATCATTATGTAATGTCCTTCTTTATCTCTTGCTACTTTCTTCTTTTTGAAGTCTATTTTGTCTGATACAAGTATTGCAACACCTGCTTGTTTCTCTTTGTTGTTTGCATGAAATATCTTTTTCCATCCCTTCACTTTTAGTCTGTGTATATCTTTAGGTTTGAGGTGAATCTCTTGTAAGCAGCATATAGATCGATCTTGCTTTTTTATCAATTCTGTTACTCGGTGTCTTTTGATCGGTGCATTCAGTCCATTTACATTTAGGGTGATTATTGATAGATATGTACTTATTGCCATTGCTGGCTTTAGATTCGTGGTTACCAAAGGTTCAAGGGTTGCTTCTTTACTATCTAACCATCTAACTTAACTTTCTTGTTAAGTTATTGTAAACACCGTCTGATGTTTGTTTATTTCTCTCCCTTCTTATTCTTCCTCCTCCATTCTTTATATACTAGGTGTTTTATTCTTTGCCTTTAGTTAGTATTTGGATGGTCTGCTTTCTTTGCTATGATTTTATTTTCTCTGGTGACATCTTTTTAGCCTTAGGGGTGTTTCCCTCTAGAGCAGTCCGTTTAAGATATCCTGTAGTGGTGGTTTATTAGAGGCAAACTCTCTCAACTTTCGTTTGTCTGGAAATTGTTTAATCCGTCCGTCATATTTAAATGATAATCGTGCTGGATAGAATATTTTTGGTTCAAGGCCCTTCTGTTTCATAACGCTAAATATGTCATGCCATTCTCTTCTGGCCTGTAAGGTTTCTGTTGAGAAGTCTGATGATAGTCTGATGGGTTTTCCTTTGTAGGTGATCTTTTTTCTCTCTCTAGCTGCCTTTAATACTCTGTCTTTATCTTTGATCTTTGCGATTTTGATTATTATGTGTCTTGTTGTCTTCCTTGGGTCCCTTGTGTTGGGAGATCTGTGGGCTTCCGTGGACTGCGAGACTATTTCCTTCCCCAGCGTGGGATAGTTTTCAGCAATTATTTCTTCAAAGACACTTTCTATCCCTTTTTCTCTCTCTTCTTCCGCTTGTACTCCTATAATGTGAATATTGTTCTGTTTGGATTGGTCACACAGTTGTCTTAATATTCCTTCATTCCTAGAAATCTTTTTATCTCTCTCTGCCTCAGCTTCTCTGTATTCCTGTTCTCTGATTTCTATTCCATTAACACTCTCTTGCATCTCATCCAGTCTGCTGTTAAGCCCGTCGATCGCTTGTCTGATTTCTGCATTGTCTTCCTCACTTCCCTCACTTCCTCCCTCAGCTCTTGCACATTTCTCTGTAGGTCCATCAGCATGGTTATGACTTTTATTCTGAGTTCTTTTTCAGGAAGACTGTGCATTTCCATCCCTTCAGGCTCCCTCTCTGGGGTTGTCTGGTTGATCTTAGTCTGGACCATATTCCTCTGTCTTCATGGCTATAGAAGTGATCGCTGGTAGTTGCCACGTATGCCAGCTGGGCTGTTTAAGACTTTGAAAAGAAAGAAAAAAAAGAGAAAGAAAGAAAAAAAAGAAAGAAAAGCAAAGAAGAAAAAAGAAAGAAGAAAAATCAAAACCAGTTGCCAGCTAAGTGGTCCGAAACTCCCCAGGATTCACAGCCTGCCCGGCTGAGTGTGCCAGGGCGATCCGGCTCCTCCGCTGGGCTCCTGTGTCTTTAAGACCGCTGAAAAAAGTGCGTGGTTTTCTTTTTTTTTTTTCCCTTCCCGGGAGCCAGCTGCAAGCACCCTGGCACGTTCCCTGCTCAGAATCCTGTACCCTCTGTCTCTCCGATCTCCGCTACATGCGCAATGTGTGTCAGCGCTCCCTGCGCAGATCACCGGGGCTGGTTATTTTGTGGGGTGTGCTTCTACTCCCTCCCGCTCTGAATCCTCTCCTCCCACCTGTGCACTGGGGTGAGTGAATGCTCGGGTCCCGTTGGGTCGGGGCCCCATATCTCACCCGCCTCGCGGGGTGCCGAGTCCTCTCAGGTGTAGTTGCACGCTGTGCGCTTTCCTGTGTATTCTGGTCTCTCTTTTAGGAATAGTTGTATTTGCTGTATTTTCATAGATATATATAGTTTTGGAAGGAGATTTCTGCCTCCCTGCTCATGCTGTCATCTTCCTGGAAGTCCACCTTTCCTTATTTTTTTATCATCTCAAATTACATAGTCTGTTCACTAAGTCTAAAAGTATATTATCAAAATGAAGGCTACCAAGCGTATAAAGAAAACAACATTCACTGTAACATATAACATTAGAACATTCATTATAAAAATTAAAGTCACTAGTAGTTATTTATATTGATACACATAACTATATATGTAAATGTATAAAAGACAAATAAATATATATAAATATATATAATCATAATTGATATATGTAATCATATATATAATTATATATGATAACAGGAGAAACAAATTCATATTGGGTTAATGATAGAAGGAGAATGAACCAGAAAGCCAGTTTAAGCATCTTGGGGAGCCAGGGGAAAATAAATTGAAGTATGTACTCTACCTTCTCCGTTATTTTAAGGGATCTCTTAAGTTAGGCTTGCAGTCCACAGTTATTTATTCTCCATGCTGGTATTACAAGTATTTACAGGTGCTTTACTTGTTAAAAAGTATGTAGTACACAAATAGAATTGTTTAATTTTATTTTTTATAAGAGAGGCATGAATAAAGTATGACCATTGTTAGTATTGAAGTGGGGGAGGTCACATCTTTGGAAGGGTATTGGAAAAACTTCATGGAAGACATCTGAAAGGATGCAAGTGGTTTGGGGGGAAGTTTGGAAGCTTTAGTAGTATGTTTTCCCTGTGCTAGGTCAGGGTATCTTTGTAGGGGCAGAAACTGAGTGAGAAGTGTACATGGTATACTCACGAGGCTGAATATTCATTTGAGCAGAAATTAGGCCATATGTGGGAGTTGTTTTGGAGATAGCATTTGGAGAGGTAGGTTGGTGCTGTATTTGTTGGTCCTGGAATGCCTTTAAGTAATGGAGATTTACGTGGGTGGTGGCGGTTGTAGTCGAATACAGCTGGATTATATACTAATTATATTTGTGTGTTTATGAATTCATGTTTTATCTCTTTCAGGAGGTTCATGATTTATTACAAGACTATGAGTTAAAGTACTGTTATGTGGACAGAAATAAGCGAACTGGTAAGATTTCAGTTTTAAGCATGTGACTTAATTTTTATCCTACATGTAGTCATTATAGAAAAAAAAACTTAGTCTGTTTCTGTTCTTAAGCTAATATCTGAAATTCTTAAGCATTGAATCATAAATGCTGCTCATATAATTTGTTTTCTGAAGGTAATATTGTATCCTAAATCTTAATCTTATCAATTAATATAATTAACTACTAGTGACTTTAATTCTTATAAGGACTGTTCTAATACTGTATGTTATAGTGAATGTAGTTTTCTTTATAGGCTTGGTAGCCTTCATTTTAATAATACATTTTTGGACTTAGTGAACAGACTGTGGTTTGAGATGATAAAAAAATTAAGGAAAAGTATGGAGGATTTTGATATAACCATTATGGATATACCCATTCGCAAATTTGCAGATGTTTTATTTAAATATTTTATGTTCTTAAAATGTTTAAAAATTTTTGTCTTAAAAAGATGTATAGATGCTAGGGCCTTAATGTAGTTCTACTGAATAAAAAAAAAGTCTCAGGTAATATGGTCAGGAATTCTATGTTTAGTTTTTGTGACTTTTAAAAAAATTTGTAAAAAGGGTTATGATAGATAAAGATGAAATCCAGTTTCTCCCCCTCTCAGATTCCATTTCTTCCTTCTGACCTTACTTGAGGGCAAGCACTCAGGAATGTGGTGCATACTTTTCAGTCTGTGCCATTATGTTGTGATAGTCATTAGAACAATTAACAGATTCTTGTTCTTTTTTTGGAGGGCATGAGGTAAGATAGCACTTCTCTGTCCCTCTTTCAAGTTAGGAGTGGACATGTGATTTTTTTGCTTTTTTGATGAATAAAGTGTAAATGGAAATGAATGTATCCCTTGCAGGTGGAAGGTTTCAGAGGTAGCATGCTAGTCACTGAGCACCTATGGCCCTTCTAAATTAATGGAGGAAGATTGCAGAAACTTTTTTAACTTAAGTCCCAGAGTGACTATAGTGAGCAAAGCCCCCTCACTTCCTTTCAGCATGAGACATGCAGCATGAACAACAACAAAAGAAACCCTTTTGTTTTGTGAAGCCATTGAGATTGTGGAGCTGTTTGTTACCACAGTATATTGGACTAATACCTGTAATATTACTATATGTATAATTAATAGTGTTCTCAGTGTTTTTAAAACTAGATAAATGGTATTCTGTACATTTTATTCAGTAATTTGCTTTTTTAAAATTTAACTTTATTTTTCAGATCTTCCCACATTGCTACATATAGCTCTAGTTCATTGATTTAAATCACTACATATTCTGACCTGTGAATTTGATAAATTCACTCACCACTGATAAGTCTATTACTGAAAGGCATTTAGGAAGCTTTAGCTTTTCCAATAATTCAAACAATGCTGCAGAGAATATTTGTTTACTTGTTTTCTAATATACATTACAGCTGGTTCCCCACAAATGAATTACTGAGCCATACATTCCATAAAATTTCAGTTACTAAATATTTAAAAAGGGATTAGAGGTAATAGTCACAGTTCATATAGGGCCAGGAATAGTACTATTCCCACGAACTAGGATGATAAGCTGCCTAATTCATGGTGCCATCATGAGTAGTATTAGGAGTAATATTCGTTAGTAGTTTTCATAAGGGTTTTGTCTCAGGAATAGTGAAAATTAACTCTAGATCAACAGTGCTCTGGTCCTACCTAACAAAATTTTAAAGTAGGATCAGAAAAGACCAAACTATTCCCTGGTAACTTAACTATATTCTAGAACAAAATTCTAGAGTGTTTATATGAATACAAAAATATCTGGCACTTGACAAAGTAAAACTGAGAATGTCTGGCATCCAATAAAAAATTACCAGGCATAGCAAAAAAGTAGGAAGATATAATGAGTTGAAAAATCAATCAAATGAAACTGACCTGGAATTGAAACAGATGAATTAATGCAAATGAATATTCAAACAGTTTTTATAACAATGTTCCACATGTACAAGACATAGTAAAGGTTAAAAATGAAGTAGCAGCGTGAAAGATAACTAAATACTTAAGTCAAATTTACTAAAGGTGAAGATTGTTATGTCTGAGATGAAAAATGTATTAGATGGGATTAACAGCATGGTTAGACACTGTGGAATAAAAGGTTAGTGAATGTGAATACACAGAGAAAATCTATCCAAAATGAAACACAGAGAGAAAAAAATGATAGAATATGACCATAGCATCAGTGATTTCGGGCAACTTCAAGAATCCTAAGATCAGAGAAATTGGAACCCCAGAAAGAGGGAGTGGATAATATAGAAAAGATATTTAAAGAAATAGTTGGTGAAGAACAAAACCCCCGGGCCTGATGGATTCACCTCTCGACCAGACATATAGAGAAGAAATAACACCGATTCTCCTTAAAGTTTTCCAAAAAATAGAAGAGGAGGGAATACTTCCAAACTCATTCTATGAAGCCAGCATCACTCTAATACAAACCAAAAGAAAATTACAGACCAATATCCCTGATGAACGAAGATGCAAAAATACTCAACAAAATATTAGCAAACCAAATTCAAAAATACATCAAGAGGATCATACACCATAATCAAGAGGGATTCATGACAGGGATGCAAGGATGGTACAACATTCGAAAATCCATCAACATCATCCACCACATCAACAAAAAGAAGAACAAAAACCACATGATCATCTCCATAGATGCTGTAAAAGCATTTGACAAAATTCAGCATCCATTCCTGATTAAAACTCTCAACAAAATGGGTATAGACAGCAAGTACCTCAACATCATAAAGGCTATATATGACAAACCCACAGCTAACATCATACATAATGGCGAGACGCTGAAAGCTTTTCATCTAAGATCGGTAACAAGACAGGAATGCCCACTCTCTCCACTGTTATTCAACATAGTACTGGAGGTCCTAGCCACAGCAATCAGACAAAACAAAGACATACAAGGCATCCAGATTGGTAAAGAAGAAGTCAAATTGTCACTATTTGCAGATGACATGATACTGTACATAAAAAACCCTAAAAACTCCATTCCAAAACTACTAGAATTAATATCTGAATTCAGGAAAGTTGCAGGATACAAAATTAACACACAGAAATCTGTTGCTTTCCTATACACTAACGATGAACTAACAGAAAGAGAACTCAGATAAACAATTCCATTTACAATTGCATCAAAAAGAATAAAATACCTAGCAATAAACCTAACGAAGGAAGTGAAAGACCTATACTCTGAAAACTACAAGACACTCCTAAGAGAAATTAAAGAGGACACTAACAAATGGAAATGCATCCCATGCTCTTGGCTAGGAAGAATAAATATTGTCAAAATGGCTATACTACCTAAAGCAATCTACAGATTCAATGCAATCCCTATCAAACTACCAACAGCTTTCTTCAATGAACTGGAACAAATAATTCTAAAATTCACATGGAACCACAAAAGACCCTGAATAGCCAAATCAATCCTGAGAAGGAGGAATAAAACAGGGGGAATTACACTCCCTGACTTCAAGCTCTACTACAAAGCCACAGTAATCAAGACAATTTGGTATTGGCACAAAAACAGACCCACAGAACAGTGGAACAGAATAGAAAATCCAAACATTAACCCAAACATATACAGTCAATTAATATTTGATAAAAGTGCCTTGGATATACAATGGGGAGATGACAGCCTCTTCAGCAGCTGGTGTTGGAAAAACTGGACAGCTACATGTAAGAGAATGAAACTGGACTACTGTCTAGCCCCATACACAAAGGTTAACTCAAGGTGGATCAAAGACCTGAATGTAAGTCATGAAACCATAAAACTCTTAGAAAAAAACAGGGAAAAATCTCTTGGACATAAACATGAGCAACTTCTTCATGAACATATCTCCCCGGGCAAGGGAAACAAAAGCAAAAATGAACAAGTGGGACTATATCAAGCTGAAAAGCTTCTGTACAGCAAAGGACACCATCAGTAGAACAAAAAGACATCCTACAGTATGGGAGAATATATTCGTAAAAAACGTATCTGATAAAGGGTTGACGTCCAAAATATATAAAGAATTCATGCACCTTAACAAACAGAAAGCAAATAATCCAATTAAGAAATGGGCAGAGAGCAACAGGATATACATTCTTCTCAAGTGCACATGGAACATTTTCCAGAATAGACCACATACTAGGCCACAAAAAGAACCTCAGTAATTTCAAAAATATTGAAATCCTACCAACCAACTTCTCAGATCACCAAGGTATAAAACTAGAAATAAATTTCAGAAAGAAATCAAAAAGGCTCACAAATACATGGAGACTTAACAACACTCTCCTAATTAATCAATGGGTTAACGACCAAATCAAAACAGAAATCAAAGAATATATGGAGACTAATGACAACAACAACACAAAGCCACAACTTCTGTGGGACGCAGCAAAGGCAGTTCTAAGAGGAAAGTATATTGCAATCCAGGCCTATTGAAAGAAGGAATAACATTCCCAAATGAATAGTCTAAAGACACAATTACTGAAATTGGAAAAAGAAGAACAAATGAGGCCCAAAGTCACCAGAAGGAGAGACATAATAAAGATTAGAGAAGAAATAAATAAAATTGAGAAGAATAAAACAATAGAAAAAATCAATAAAACCAAGAGCTGGTTCTTTGAAAAAATAAACAAAATAGATAAACCCCTAGCCAGACTCATTAAGAGAAAAAGAGAATCTACACACATAAACACAATCAGAAATGAGAAAGGAAAAATCACAACAGACCCCACAGAAATACAATGAATCATAAGAGAATATTATGAGAATCTATATGCTAACAAGCAGGAAAACATAGAAGAAATGGACAACTTCTTAGAAAAATACAACCTTCCAAGACTGACCAAGCAAGAAACAGAAAAACTAAACAGACCAATCACGAGCAATGAAATTGAAGCGGTAATCAAAAAACTACCCAAGATAAAAACCCCCGGACCTGATGGATTCACCTCTGAATTCTACCTGACATACAGAGAAGAAATAACACCCATTTTCCTTACAGTTTTTCAAAAAATAGAAGAGGAGGGAATACTTCCAAACTCATTCTATGAAGCCAGCATCACTCTAATACCAAAACCAGGCAAAGACCTCACCAAAAAAGAAAATTACAGACCAATATCCCTGATGAACGTAGATGCAAAAATACTCAACAAAATATTAGCAAACCGAATTCAAAAATACATCAAGAGGATCATACACCATGATCAAGTGGGATTCATCCCAGTGATGCAAGGATGGTACAACATTCGAAAATCCATCAACATCATCCACCACATCAACAAAAAGAAGAACAAAAGCCACATGATCATCTCCATAGATGCTGAAAAATCATTTGACAAAATTCAGCATCCATTCATGATTAAAACTCTCAACAAAATGGGTATAGACGGCAAGTACCTCAACATCACAAAGGCTATATATGACAAACCCACAGGTAACATCATACTTAACGGCGAGACGCTGAAAGCTTTTCATCTAAGATCGGGAACAAGACAGGGATGCCCACTCTCTCCACTGTTATTCAACATAGTACTGGAGGTCCTAGCCACAGCAGTCAGACAAAACAAAGACATACAAGGCATCCAGATTGGTAAAGAAGAAGTCAAATTGTCACTATTTGCAGATGACATGATACTGTACATAAAAAACCCTAAAGACTCCACTCCAAAACTACTAGAATTAATATCTGAATTCAGCAAAGTTGCAGGATACAAAATTAACACACAGAAATCTGTTGCTTTCCTATACACTAATGATGAACTAACAGAAAGAGAAATCAGAAAAACAATTCCATTCACAATTGCATCAAAAAGAATAAAATACCTAGGAATAAACCTAACGAAGGAAGTGAAAGACCTGTACTCTGAAAACTACAAGACACTCCTAAGAGAAATTAAAGAGGACACTAACAAATGGAAATGCATCCCATGCTCTTGGCTAGGAAGAATAAATATTGTCAAAATGGCTATACTACCTAAAGCAATCTACAGATTCAATGCAATCCCTATCAAACTACCAACAGCTTTCTTCAATGAACTGGAACAAATAATTCTAAAATTCATATGGAACCACAAAAGACCCCGAATAGCCAAAGCAATCCTGAGAAGGAGGAATAAAACAGGGGGAATTACACTCCCTGACTTCAAGCTCTACTACAAAGCCACAGTAATCAAGACAATTTGGTATTGGCACAAAAACAGACCCACAGACCAGTGGAACAGAATAGAAAATCCAAACATTAACCCAAACATATACAGTCAATTAATATTTGATAAAAGTGCCTTGGATATACAATGGGGAGATGACAGCCTCTTCAGCAGCTGGTGTTGGAAAAACTGGACAGCTACATGTAAGAGAATGAAACTGGACTACTGTCTAGCCCCATACACAAAGGTAAACTCAAGGTGGATCAAAGACCTGAATGTAAGTCATGAAACCATAAAACTCTTAGAAAAAAACATAGGCAAAAATCTCTTGGACATAAACATGAGCAACTTCTTCATGAACATATCTCCCCGGGCAAGGGAAACAAAAGCAAAAATGAACAAGTGGGACCATATCAAGCTGAAAAGCTTCTGTACAGCAAAGGACACCATCAGTAGAACAAAAAGACATCCTACAGTATGGGAGAATATATTCATAAATAACGTATCTGATAAAGGGTTGACATCCAAAATATATAAAGAACTCATGCACCTTAACAAACAGAAAGCAAATAATCCGATTAAGAAATGGGCAGAGGACATGAATAGACACTTCTCCAAAGAAGAAATTCAGATGGCCAACAGGCACATGAAAAGATGCTCCACATCGCTAATCATCAGAGAAATGCAGATTAAAACCACAATTAGATATCACCTCACACCAGTGAGGATGGCCAACATCCAAAACACAAACAACAACAAATGTTGGCGAGGATGTGGAGAAAAGGGAACCCTCCTACACTGCTGGTGGGACTGCAAATTAGTTCAACCGTTGTGGAAAGCAGTATGGAGGTTCCTCAAAAAACTCAAAATAGAAATACCATTTGACCCAGGAATTCCACTCCTAGGAATTTACCCTAAGAATGCAGCAGCCCAATTTGAAAAAGGACAGATGCACCCCTATGTTTATTGCAGCACTATTTACAATAGCCAAGAAATGGAAGCAACCTAAGTGTCCATCAGTAGATGAATGGATAAAGAAGATGTGGTACATATACACAATGGAATATTATTCAGCCATAAGAAGAAAAAAATCCTACCATTTGCAACAACATGGATGGAGCTAGAGGGTATTATGCTCAGTGAAATAAGCCATGCCAAAAAAGACAAGTATCAAATGATTTCACTCATATGTGGAGTATAAGAACAAAGAAAAAATACTGAAGGAACAAAACAGCAGCAGACTCACAGAACCCAAGAACGGACTAATAGTTACCAAAGGGAAAGTGACTGGGGAAAATGGGCAGGAAAGGAGGGATAAGAGGGAAAAAGGGGCATTACGATTAGCAGATATAATGTTGGGGGGGCATGGGGAGGGCATTACAACTCAGAGAAGACAAGTAGTGATTCTATAGCATCTCACTACGCTGATGGACAGTGACTGTAATGGGGTTGGTAGGGGGGACCTGACGAAGGGGTAGTTTAATAACCGTAATATTGCACATGTAATTGTAGATTAATGATAATAAAATAAATTACATTAAAAAAAAAAGAAATGGGCAGAGTACATGAATAGACACTTCTCTAAAGAAGAAATTCAGATGGCCAACAGGCACATGAAAAGATGCTCCACATCGCTAATCATCAGAGAAATGCAGATTAAAACCACAATGAGATACCACCTCACACCAGTGAGGATGGCCAACATCCAAAACACAAACAACAACAAATGTTGACGAGGATGTGGAGAAAAGGGAACCCTCCTACACTGCTGGTGGGACTGCAAATTAGTTCAACCATTGTAGAAAGCAGTATGGAGGTTCCTCAAAAAACTGAGAATAGAAATGCCATTTGACCCAGGAATTCCACTCCTAGGAATTTACCCTAAGAATGCAGTAGCCCAATTTGAAAAAGAGAGATGCACCCCTATGTTTATTGCAGCACTATTTACAATAGCCAAGAAATGGAAGCAACCTAAGTGTCCATCAGTAGATGAATGCATAAAGAAGATGTGGTACATATACACAATGGAATATTATTCAGCCATAAGAAGAAAACAAATTGTACCATTTGCAACAACATGGATAGAGCTAGAGGGTATTATGCTCAGTGAAATAAGCCAAGCCGAAAAAGACAAGTATCAAATGATTTCACTCATATGTGGAGTATAAGAACAAAGAAAAAATACTGAAGGAACAAAACAGCAGCAGACTCACAGACCCGAAGAACAGGCTAATCGTTACCAAAGGGAAAGGGACTGGGGAAAATGGGTGGGAAGGGAGGGATAAGAGGGGAAAAGTGCATTACGATTAGCAGATGTAATGTTGGGGGGGCACGGGGAGGGCTGTAGAACTCAGAGAAGACAAGTAGTGATTCTATAGCATCTCACTTCGCTGATGGACAGTGACTTTAATGGGGTTGGTGGGGGGACCTGATGAAGGTGTAGTTTAATAACCATAATATTGCACATGTAATTGTAGATTAATGATAATAAAATAATTTATATTTAAAAAAAAAGAAATAATTGGTGAAAAATGTCCAAATTTGATGCAGACTAAACCCAGCTATGTTCACATTTGCCATGTTGTTATAATTTAATTTGGGTCAGTTAAATACTCATATGAACAACTCCACTGTACCTTCCAGAGAAGAAAAGGCAAGAATATTGAGAGAGCGATTAATTTATAATTTGTAGATTACCCTGTGTTGTTTCTTCTAATTGGAGCTTTAAATTTATAATGTTGCTTGAAATCTCTATATTCTTTGTTTTTATGACAAAAAACAGTTTAATATGGCTATGTTTTAATTTTATCAGATATGATTGTGCATATTTCATTAACTTAGAACTATATTTTATATAATGTTTTTTATTTTATAAATTGTCATATGTATTTGTTGCTTGATGTTGGAACAACTTCATTAAGTAGACAGGATATTTTTCTTTTTTATTGCTTTACCAAGTTTCAAAGTTAAGCTACTTGTCCAATATCACAAGCCTGTGATCTTTGCATACCATAATATTCCTCCAAAAAGTATACCAAATTTTATATGTGTGTGCGTGTGTGTGTTTTCAACCTAATTAATCTGATTTTAAGGAAACATTCATGATTGGAGATAGAACTGGGTTCTTTGGCATTTTGGTGTCTTTTTGCTATACCTTTGTTTTTTTAGGTCCTTATTATCAAATAGGGTCCTTTAGAACTCTCTAAGGAGAAAGAAAGGTTTTAAGACATCACAGAATTTTTTATCACAAGTTGTTGGGCGAGAAAGTAAACTCTGTAAGTAGTTTGAAAAGATTATAAAAATTAAAAAAAAGAAAATTTAGTACCTTATGGTGGAAATCTTAAATAAAATTCCTATACTTTTATTTCAGTTACTGGTCATGAAATTAGTTTTGTGCAGGTGTCAGCGTTTATGAAACACAGTGAAATAGAAGAGAAAATATCAGAGTGCATTTTGAATGGTTGTATTACTTCTTGATACTTTTGTTTCAGAAATTATGTGTGTGTGTATATTTGTAAAGAGTCACAGACACAAAATGTATTTGTTACGGTGGGTCATAGTCAGAAAGTTTGAAAACACTGGTTTAGAAAGCTCTAATTCATTTTGTTATCTTCCAGCTTTTGTTACTTTATTAAACGGGGAACAAGCCCAGAATGCAATTCAAACGTTTCATCAATATTCTTTTCGAGGAAAAGATTTAATAGTCCAGCTCCAGCCAACAGATGCTTTGCTATGTATTACCAACCTGCCCACTTCTTTTACATTAGAAGAGTTTGAAGAGCTTGTTCGTGCTTATGGAAATATTGAGAGATGTTTTCTGGTCTACAGTGAAGTTACTGGACATTCCAAAGGCTATGGATTTGTGGAATACATGAAAAAGGACTTTGCTGCAAAGGCTAGATTGGAGCTATTGGGCAAACAATTGGGAGCATCAGCTCTCTTTGCACAGTGGATGGATGTTAATCTGTTGGCTGCAGAGCTCATTCACTCTAAGTGCCTTTGTATAGATAAACTCCCTAGTGACTATAGGGATTCAGAGGAACTGTTGCAATTTTTTTCCAGTATCCATAAACCTGTGTTTTGCCAGGTATGTATATTTAATATATCATTTCAAGTATTTAAAAAATCTGCTTATATATCTATTGTACAGACACTCAAAAATGTATCATACTTATGCGTATATCACAATAGATATCTTATTTTCTTTTGTCTGTAATGACTTTAATATCATGGTAAATTTTAAATCAAATCTTTTTGTGGATGTGCCACACTACATTGTTATATGGTTAAGTCTGTGTTAGCAAATCCGTCACTTATTCACTCATTCACCTTCTTATTCCATCCAGTCATTGAACCATTCATCCATTGATCCATTTGTCCATACAAGTCTTATTTATCACCTTCTCTTGCTAGCCAGTATCTTACTGAAAGTCAGAAATATTGAGAATAGAAATATATAGAAATTTTCAATAGAAAGATACTCTCTCAGTTATTTGTAGAAGAGACTGATAAATAAGCAAATAATTGTAAATCCTGCATAAAGAATGCTATAATAGAAGATAGAAAAGTATGATGAGGTTTTAAAAGAATATATAATTCTATCTTAGTGGAGTCATGGAAAGTAAAACATTTAGATGAGATCCTTAAAACTAACAATACTGATAAGAATTCTTAAGTACTTTATCAGAGTAAAATGTACTGTACTGAACAGAGAAAATGCACATTGTATTTAATTCCTTCCCTTACAGACATTTGATAGCAGCTGAGGAGCTTTCTCGCTCACTTCCCCTCAGCACTTCCTTCGCTTTCCTCACCACATGCATCCTCTTCCCACCTCCCATCTTTCCTCTCCACAAACCCTCATTTTTAAAAATCATATTGTTGAATCTCGTCTATTCCAGAAGAAAGTTTGGAGTTGGAGTAAAATACATATATACAGTATAATATGTGTATGTGTATATATGTAATATATATATGATTAACGCTACCATCCATTTCTTATATTTCCACTCCTCTAATTCCAGTATTATCAGTATCAAAGAAACCATCCAAGAGCTTTATAAAATTGGAATATTTTGTAAGAAATCTTTATCAAATCTTTGTCCAGTTATTGAAAGTTGATGGTCTTACTGATATGCTATTCTTGAATGCTAAGACTTATATAGTGATATCCTGTGTCATAATTCTTGTAGCTTTAGTTGAAGCCTTTGAAGCAAACGTGAGGGGAAAAGACATTTATCATGAATTGTATTTGAATTAGGAACTCAGTTGGAAGGGAACTGAGATTATTTATTCTAGCTGTGCCATTTGGTAGAAAAATGTTAGATTATTTGTGAGTGACCTTTTAGCTTCTGTTAAAATTTTTCAAAATAATGGAAAATTTGCTTATCATAAATCAGACCATTTCATACTGGCTCTCATATTGAACTGAACTATTCCTCTCTGAAACGCCTTCCTGATGCTGTGGACTTAGATGATTTTGTCTTCTGAAAGACTTAGAATGGTATAATTTATATAAGCATGAGGGTTATCATATGAGCCAAGAGTAAAAAAAAAATGTTTTAAAGTTTTCATAAGATCAGTGAAACAACTTTATTATCTGTGGATATGTAAATTCAGGCTGTTTCACTTGGTAGGTTGACATAGATAGACTATATTGAAGTCATAGGCTCTTACCTTGTAATCAACAGAAACAGACTGACTAGGAGCTTTTTCAAATCTGATTTTTTAAGATCTGGTTTGGATTATAAAAGGAATGGGGTTGTAGCAGAAATGTTTGGAAAAGATAGAAATTTTTCCTTTCTCTCATGTAATTGGAAAAAAGTTTTATGGAGGAGAAGACATTTGACTGTGATTTTAAAGGAAGGAAGACTGAATGAAAAATACAAATTTTCTCTAACTATACAAGAAAGTAGAAGAATGTTAAGGTTCAAAAATAAGAAAAAGAAACTAAAAAGGATTATTTAATTAAACTTAAAACTAAAAAAGAAATTACTTATTTGTAATATTAACTTATGAGACACCAAATCCAAATGGAAGTTTGTAGATGTATCTTCTCAAAGACACACAAAGCTGAGTTTTATCACATTTACCACCTTATAGCATGAATGTGTTTAAGATAATTCATACATGTTCAAAACTTAGGAACTTTTTAGTGTCTTATTTTGTTCTTATTTTTGCTCTTTGTACCAGTCTTTACAGATCCAGGACTTTAGTATCTTCCTTTACATTCTTACAGGTGGGTGCCTGGAAAATAAAATTGAGTTCTACATTGCAGGAGTCTATTTAGGGCACATTCAGAAATCGAAGGTTGTGTGTTGCATATAGTATTTTAACAAACCTGGGGCACACTTTTCCCAAGTAAGGTTTGCTTTGTTATACTTGACCAAATTCTTGGGATCTGCCTAAAATACTGAAATGAAAGTTGATTATGCTTCCTCCTACCTTCTCTTATAATACAAACTTTATTCTACTTAGATATGTGGTCAAATAATTGTTTAGTATGTTTCATTGCCCGTGTATCTGGTGAAATTATAAAGAAAGTTTTAATTACTGTATTCCCGTATTTTCCCACAAATTACCATTTACATGTATTTCTTAATATATAGGGAATATTATCATTTTGGGCTTTGACTTGTAAAATAAATTAGAAAATCAAAGAATTAAAAAGAAAATTGACAGACTCTTGTTTACTGCCCTACTTTATTGCATCTAAGTAACTAGTAAAACTTTTTATTTTTAGAAAGAGTACATTATTTTCACCAGTATCATGCTCTCATACATTTATTTTAGAATTTGAAAATTAGATATTGTAAATAATATTTCTAAGTAAATATTAGAATTACCTTTTAACAAAGTGTATTTTATCAGCTTGCACAGGATGAAGGTATTTATGTTGGTGGCTTTGCAGTGGTTGAGTATAACACTGCAGAGCATGCCGAAAAGGTTCAGCAAGCAGTTGATGGTATGACCATCAAGGGAAGTAAAGTCCAAGTTTCCTTCTGTGCCCCAGGAGCACCAGGACGAAGTACATTAGCAGCATTAATAGCAGCTCAACGTGTGGTAAGTTTGTTATTCTTTATTCGGATTATGGAAAGGAAAAGTCTAATACTTTTAATATATCCAAGCTGATTGACCATTGATTGGCCCTTCATTGTATTCCATTACACATTCTTTTCTAAAAAATTGGCTAAATGGTATCTCTCTCAAACAAAGCCAGTAGTCATTACAAAAGACGAAATTGTGTTTAGTAAAGTGTATTCATCTTAAGAAATTTTTAGAAGGAAGTTCATTCATTCAACAAATATTTGCAATCCTGTTCAGTGCTAAAGTTTGAGTGTAACATGCCTTTTTTTTTAGTGTTCATAAGTATCCATAGTACAAGGAGAGGAAGACATGTGCTTCATTGTGCTCACATGGCACATTTTTTCTACTCCTCTACTGTAATTGTCTACTTACCGCACTTTCTAGTCTGGAAGTTCCATGCTGACAGAGATTGTTCCATCTTCACGGTTTTTACACTCGCACTTAGCATAGTAAATATTTGTTGATTGTATGAAGGAAGGAATATGCTTTTGAAGGGATCAGGGAAGCCTACATGATGAAAGCGACATTAGAATGTGACACTAAAGTACTGTTTGGAAATGGGTTCTTGCAGGTAAAGGACAGGATTGCCAGATAAATACAGATTTTACATGAGACATATGTTAAAAAAATTATTGGTTGTTTATCTAAAACCCAAATTTTAATGGGGATCAGGTATTTTTACTTGCTAAATCTGGCAACCCTAAGGAGGGGAAGTGAGTGGTGGAATTCTAGGTGGAACAGAACCTTTCAAGCAGTAGTAGGAGGTGAATTTGCACTCTCTAAGAGAGTCTAGGTGGACTGAGTGGATAAAGGGAGTGTGGGGAAATGACAGGGTGATGCCATCAGAGAAGACTATTGAGCTCTCACAGAATAGAGATTGAATTTGATAAGAAATGACAAATTTATAAATTTATGAACACGGTGGTGACAGGAGCAAGAGGTTAGCATGAAAGTTGTTCTGTAGATGGACTGGACAGAGGGGAGAGACAAGGGGAGGGAGAACGGGTAGGAGAGAGTTGTTACTTTCACATCTCTTGTCCTCTTAGGGAAAAATGTGTTCCTGGATCCCTTCTCCCTTTTTAAAATTTCTTTTTCTTTTTTATTTTGGTATCGTTAATGTACAATCACTTGAACAACATTATGGTTACTAGACCCCCTATTACGTCCCCCCCACATACCCCACTACAGTCACTGTCCATCAGCGTAGTAAGATGCTACAGAATCATTACTTGTCTTCTCTATAAATACTGCCTTTCCCGTGTCCCCCACCACTGCATTACGTGTGCTAATCGTAATGCCCCTTTTCCCCCTTATCCCTCCCTTCCCACCCATCTTCCCCAGTCCCTTTCCCTTTGGTAACTGTTAGTCTGTTCTTGGGTTCTGTGAGTCTGCTGCTGTTTTGTTCCTTCAGTTTTTTCTTTGTTCTTATACTCCACAGATGAATGAAATCATTTGACACTTGTCTTTCTCCGCCTGGCTTATTTCACTGAGCATAGTACCCTCTAGCTCCATCCATGTTGTTGCAAATGGTACAATTTGTTTTCTTCTTATGGCTGAATAATATTCCATTGTGTATATGTACCACATCTTCTTTATCCATTCATTTACTGATGGACACGTAGGTTACTTCCGTTTCTTGGCTATTGTAAATAGTGCTGCGATAAACATAGGGGTGCATCTGTCTTTTTGAAACTGGGCTGCTGCATTCTTAGGGTAAATTCCTAGGAGTGGAATTCCTGAGTCAAATGGTATTTCTATTTTGAGTTTTTTGAGGAACCTCCATACTGCTGTCCACAATGGTTGAACTAATTTGCATTCCCACCAGCAGTGTAGGAGGGTTCTGCTTTCTTCACATCCTTGCCAACATTTGTTGTTGTTTGTCTTTTGGATGGTGGCCATCCTCACTGGTGTGAGGTGATACCTCATTGTGGTTTTAATTTGCATTCCTCTGATGATTAGTGATGTGGAGCATCTTTTCATGTGCCTGTTGGCCACCTGAATTTCTTCTTTGTAGAAGTGTCTGTTCAGCTCCTCTTCCCTTTTTCAATTGGCTTGTTTGCTTTTTGTTTGTTGAGGTGCGTGAGCTCTTTATATATTCTGGATGTCAAACCCTTTTCAGATATGTCATTTATGAATATATTCTCCCATACTGCAGGATGTCTTTTTATTCTACTGATGGTGTCCTTTGCTGTACAGAAGCTTTTTAGTTTGATATAGTCCAGTCATTCATTTTTGCTTTTGGTTCCCTTGCCCAGGGAGATATATTCATGCAAAAGTTGCTCATGTTTATGTCCATGAGATTTTTGCCTATGTTTTTTTCTAAGAGTTTTATGGTTTCATCACTTACATTCAGGTCTTTGATCCATTCTGAGTTTACTTTTGTGTATGGGGTTAGACAGTAGTCCAGTTTCATTCTCTTACATGTAGCTGTCCAGTTTTGCCAACACCAGCTGTTGAAGAGGCTCTCATTTCCCCATTGTATATCCATAGCTCCTTTATTGTATATTAATTGACCATATATGTTTGGATTTATATCTGGGCTCTCTGTTCTGTTCCACTGGTCTGTGGGTCTGTTCTTGTGCCAGTACCAAATTGTCTTGATTACTGTGGCTTTGTAGTAGAGCTTGAAGTCAGGGAGTGTAATTCCCATTTTATTCTTCCTTCTCAGGATCGCTTTGGCTCTTCAGGGTCTTTTGTCATTCCATATGAATTTTAGAACTATTTGCTCTAGTTCATTGAAGAATGCTGTTGGTATTTTCATAGGGATTGCATTGAATCTATCGATTGCTTTAGGCAGGATGGCCATTTTGACAATATTAATTCTTCCTGGCCAAGAGCATGGGATGAATTTCCGTTTATTAGTGTCCTCTTTAATTTCTCTTAAGAGTGTCTTGTAGTTTTCAGGGTATAGGTCTTTCACTTCCTTGGTTAGGTTTATTCCTAGGTATTTTATTCTTTTTGATGTGATTGTGAATGGAATTGTTTTCCTGATTTCTCTTTCTGCTAGTTCACCGTTAGTGTATAGGAATGCAACAGATTTCTGCATATTAATTTTGTATCCCTCAACTTTGCTGAATTCAGATATTAGATCTAGTAGTTTTCGAGTGCGTTCTTTAGGGTTTTTTATGTACAATATCATGTCATCTGCAAACAGGGACAGTTTGACTTCTTCCTTATCAATCTGGATGCCTTGTATTTCTTTGTGTTGTCTGATTGCTGTGGCTAGAACCTCCAAAACTACGCTGAATAAAAGTGGGGAGAGTGGGCATCATTGTCTTGTTCCCAATCTTAAAGGAAAGTTTTCAGCTTCTTGCTGTTAAGTGTAATGTTGGCTGTGGGTTTGTTATATATGGCCTTTATTATATTGAGGTACTTGCCCTCTCTTCCCATTTTGTTGAGAGTTTTTATTATGAATGGATGTTGAATTTTGTCAAATGCTTTTTCAGCAACTATGGAGATGATCATGTGGTTTTTGTCCTTCTTTTTGTAGATGTGGTGGATGATGTTGATGGATATTCAAATGTTGTACCATCCTTGAATCCCTGGGATGAATCCCACTTGATCATGATGGATGATCTTTTTGATGTATTTTTGAATTTTGTTTGATGATATTTTGTTGAGTATTTTTGCATCTATGTTCATCAAGGATATTGGTCTGTAATTTTCTTTTTTTGTGGTGTCTTTGCCTGGTTTTGATATTAAGAGTGATGTTGGTCTTGTAGAATGAGTTTGGGAGTATTCCCTCCTCTTCTACTTTTTGGAAGACTTTAAGGAGGACGGGTATTAGGTCTTCACTAAATGTTTGATAAAATTCAGCAGTGAAACCATGTGGTGCAGGAGTTTTGGTCCTATGTAGTTTTTTGATTACCAATTCAATTTCTTTGCTGGTAATTGGTCTGTTCAGATTTTCTGTTTCTTCCTGGGTCAGCCTTGGAAGGTTGTATTTTTCTAGAAAGTTGTCCATTTCTCCTAGGTTATCCGGTTTGTTGCCATGTAATTTTTCATAGTATTCTCTCATAATTCTTTGTATTTCTGTGGTGTCCATAATCATTTTTCCATTCTCATTTCTGATTCTGTTTATGTGTGTAGATTCCCTTTTTTTCCTGATAAGACTGGCTAAGGGTTAATCTATTTTGTTTATTTTCTCCAAGAACCAGCTCCTGCTTTCATTGATTCTTTCTGTTGTTTTATTCTTCTCATTTTTATTTATTTCTGCATTTACCTTTTTATGTCCCTCCTTCTACTGACCTTGGGCCTCATTTGTTCTTCCTTTTCTAGTTTTATTAATTGTGAGTTTAGACTGTTCATTTGGGATTGTTCTTCTTTCCTGAGGTATGTCTGTATTGCAATATATTTCCCTCTTAGCACTGCCTTCGCTGCATCCCACAGATTTTGCGGTGTTGAATTATTGTTGTCATTTATCTCCATATATTGCTTGATCTCTGTTTTTATTTGGTCATTGATCCATTGATTATTTAGGAGCATGTTATTAAGCCTCCATTTGTTTGTGGGCTTTTTCGTTTTCTTTGCATAATTTATTTCTAGTTTCATACCTTTGTGATCTGAGAACCTGGTTGGTACAATTTCAGTCTTTTTTAATTTACTGCTGTTCTTTTTGTCACCTAGTATATCATCTATTCTTGAAAATGTTCCATGTGCACTTGTGAAGAATGTGTATCCTCTTGCTTTTGGATGGAGTTTTCTGTAGATGTCTGTTAGGTCCATCTGTTCTAATACATTGTTTAGTGCCTCTGTCTCTTTGTTTATTTTCTATCTGGTTGATCTGTCCTTTCAAGTGAGTTTGTGTTGAAGTCTCCTAAAATTAGTGCATTGCATTCTATTTCCCCTTTTAATTCTGTTTGTATTTGTTTCACATATGTAGGTGATCCTGTGTTGGGTGCATAGATATTTATAATAGTTATATCCTCTTGTTGGACTGACCCCTTTATCATTATGTAATGTCCTTCTTTGTCTCTTGGGACTTTCTTTGTTTTGAAGTCTATTTTGTCTGATAACAAGTACTGCAACTGCTGCTTTTTTCTCACTATTATTTGCATGAAATATCTTTTTCTGTCCCTTTACTTTCAGTCACTATATGCTTTTGGGTTTGAAGTGAGTCTCTTGTAGGAAGCATATACATGGGTCTTGTTTTTTTATCCATTCAGTAACTCTTTGTCTTTTTTTTGGTGCAATCAGACCATTTACATTTAGTGTGATTATCGATTGGTATGTACTTATTGCCATTGCAGGCTTTAGATTCATGGTTACCAAAGGTTCAAGGGTAATTCCCTTACTATCTAACAGTCTAATTTAACTCACTTCATATGCTATTACAAACACAATGTAAAGATTCTTTTTTTTTTCTCCTTTTTCTTCCTCTTCCATTCTTTGTATGTTATGAATCATATTCTGTACTTTTTGCCTATCCTTGGGTGACATCTATTTAGCCTTAGGAATACTTCCATCTATAGAAATCCCTCCAGAATGCACTGTAGAGGTGGTTTGTTGGAGGTAAATTCCCTCAGCTTTTGCTTATCTGGAAATTGTGTCATCCCTCCTTCAAATTTAAATGATAACCTTGCCGGGTAAAGTATTCTTAGTTCAAGGCCTTTCTGCTTCATTGCATTAAATATATCAGTGCACTCCCTTCTGGCCTGTAAGGTTTCTGTTGAGATGTCTGATGATTGCCTGATGGGTTTTCCTTTGTATGTGATCTTTTGTCTCTCTCCAGCTGCTTTTAAAAGTCTGTCTTTATCCTTGATCTTTGCCATTTTAATTATTATATGTCTTGATGTTGTCTTCCTTGGGTCCCTTGTGTTGGGAGATCTGTGCACCTCCATGGTTTGAGATGCTATCTCATTCCCCAAGTTGGGGAAGTTTTCAGAAATTACCTCCTCAATAACACTTTTTATCCCTTTTTCTCTCTTCTTCTTCTTCTGGTACCCATATAATGCGAATATTGTTCTGTTTGGATTGGTCACACAGTTCTCTCATTCTTTCATTCTTAGAGATTCTTTTCTCTCTCTGTGCCTCAGCTTCTTTGTATTCCCCTTCTCTAATTTCTATTCCATTTACCATCTCTTCTACTACGTCTAATCTCCTTTTAAATCCCTCCATTGTATGTTTCATTTCAGATGTAGAATATCTTAATGATTGAATCTTTGACTTAAATTCATTCCTGAGTTCTTGAATATTTTTCTGTACCTCCATAAGCATGTTTATAATTTTTATTTTGAACTCTCTTTCAGGAAGATGAGTGAGTTCAGTTTTATTTGATCCTTTTTCTGTGTTTTGTGAGATTTTGGTCTGAACCATGTTCTTTTGACGTTTCATATTTTTGTGTGGTGCCCAACAGTGCACTGAAACTCCAGTGTTTGGACCTTCTCAGCCCCTAGATTGAGGTTGGGTGTCGTAGGGGAGCAGAGCTGGGGCCTTGGGGGAGGAAAGATCTGTTTCCTGATTCCCGTCTGTGGTGCCTGCCTCCAATGTCAGAGCCAGTGGGCCAGGCACACACTTGTAAGCCTCTGTACTTTGCGTCTCTATCTGTTGTAGGCGGGGCCTCCCTCTGGCTGGCCTGACGCCAGCGCAGTGACTGCCGGTTTGCGAACAGGTGCCTGCAGGCCAGTAGGATAGCTCAGCAAGCTGTGTGTCACAGTGGGGGGCCTTGGAGCTGAGTAGGCAGTCAGGGGGATGGAGCACCTGAAGCTCCTCAACATTCCAACGAGCTGTGCAGAGCGCACCCAGACAACCTTGTCCAGCTCTCCCGTCTCCCGTGCAGCAAGCTCTGTGCAAACCTCACCCCTTCAGCAGCCCTCTCGCTGCTAGAAAGCCTCTCAGATCGCTCGCCCTTCCTCTGACACAGAGCGGCCAGGTGTGGATCCCATCCTCCCCAAACAGCTGGAATGTCAGTCTCCCAAGCACTCCAGCCCTCCGAGCTCCCAAACATCCATAGCACCACACAATATAGGCTTCTGCTCACAAAGCAGATCTCCAGGGCTAGGTGTTCAGCAGTCCCAGACTTCCACCCTCTCCCCGCTCTGTTTCTCTTCCACCCCCAGGTGAGCTGAGGTGGGGGAAGGGCTTGGGTCCCGCTGGATTAAGGCTTTTGTACATTACCCTGTTTGGTGGGGTCTGCTCTGTTCATGAGGTCAGTATGCAATTTGGTTCTTTCTTCTTGCTGTTTTAGGGTTAGTTGTATTAATTAACTATATTTTTGTACTATTTGTGTTTTTGGGAGGAGTTCTCTATGCCACCTCTCATGCCGCCATCTTGAATCCCTCTCCCCTTCTCTGTTTTTTCTTAGTTTGTCCTTTCTCTTAGGTTCTGTGATTCTCATAGCCCTGCTTGCTTAATTTACTACTTCAGCCATTATTTCACTATTAATTTCATTGCCTATGGCTAAACTGTCTGTTGGATTGGATTTGCTGAGTTTACACGATTCTGAATCCATCTGGTCATCTACTTCTGCAGCCCGGGAACTGTGTACTCTTGGAGAAAAACAGTAGGTGGCTTGATGGCACTAAAAAATGTATGACATAACATTTATCTCTGGTCCCAGCAAAACATTAGCTCATCGCTCATCAGCTGCTCTTTTTCATTTGCTGCAGCAGCTATCTTAAATCTTCACTCTGTTCTTGCCTCTCTCCTTTCTATCAGGTGGTCATGACTCGTACTTTGTAGAAATGTCAAGATCACGTGCTGGATCATTGGTTCAACTTTTCTCGTACTCCCCTAGCAAATGTGCCCCTATTTAAAACTTCCTTTCTGTTCAGTAGCATTCATTCCATGAATACTTAATTGAATACCCACCACACACTAGGTATTGTTAGAGATATTTAGGATTCATCAGTGAACAAAGCAGACAAAAACCTGCCCTCTAGAAGAACTGTGCATCCTTCTGCCCAAGTAGAGGCTCATGACCGTGATCCCCATCCTCAAGGATCTTGATCCTCACCTTTCTCCTTATTGTCACTTGTACCTTCACTAGCTTCACCCCCTCTGCTTATAAACATGAGCAGATATTTTCCCTTAAAAATCCTGTATAGACACTGGCCTTGATGTCACTTTTCCTTCACTACTGGAGCTTCTTGAACAACGAGGCCCCTCTTTTTGTCATTGTTTCTTCATTTCCCATTTGTCTCTCAGCCGAATGCACTGCAGTTTCTGCCTCCACTATGGAAGTGAATCTGTTCTAAGATCAGTGGAGATTTTTAAATACTCTTTTATTGCTTGGTCTTTTGCAATATTTAAAACACTCTCCTGGCACACCATTCTTTAGCTAACTGTTCTTTCGCTTTCTCCTTCTTTTTCCATAAGGGCTGGTGTCAGTACGCTTCTGTATTTGGCCTTTTCACTTTCTCCCTCTTACACACTCCAGTGGCTTCAGCTCTTGCATATCAGTGATGACCTACCTGCAAATGTATATTTTGGACCAATCTGCCTGAAGTACTAAATCTATATTTCCGAATGATTACTGGACATCGCACCTTCATGTTATGTAAATAATTCAGTTTCAGTATTTCTAAAACAAAACTATTTTTGTCTTGGACTTGTTTTTCTATGTTCTATGATACCTATATATGGCACCATTTCACCTCAACTAAAACTATATGAACCAAAAACTCAGATAATCATTTTGGTCTTTGTCACCTACTCTCCAAATCTAGATGTCAAAAATATTAGCAAACCCTTTCAGTTGCACCTCCTGTTTCTCTTAAATCCTTGGGATTTGTCAGCATCTTTGTTACTTTACTCAGGATCTCATTTTTCCTCACCTGATGATTAGAATAGCGCCCCCGCGGCCTCCACGTCACTGGTCTCTCCCCTTCTAGTCCATCGTCTGCCCTGCCACAAGAGTGAGTTTTCTCATCCTCAAATTATATCATGTCATTTTCTACTGAATATTATTTAATGCCTATATAAGTCCAAGTTCCTTTGCATGGCATACAGGGCCATGATCAAGAATATTAGTGATAGTGAGAAATCTTAAATTTGTCTCAAAAATAATGTATTCCATTGATGTTTTCTATAGGTTTCAAAAATAATGTATTCCATTGATGTTTTCTATAGGTTCTTGGTATATAGCCTTTATCAAGTTTTCTGAATTAAAAAAAATACCATAAATAGGTACTGAACTTTATCAGAGTATTTCTGTAACTATTAGATAATCATGTGATTTTTCCCTAAGTTCATTAATGTGCTGAACCACACTGATAGATTTTCTAATTGGTTTATAAGCCCTAATTGGTAATGATTGTTGTCCAATGCATTGTTTGATTGGATTGGATAATATTTTATTTGATGTATGTGCCGACATGCTTTTAAGTGTAAAATGCTTCAAAATTTTTGTACCATCCTTAACTTTGGAATCAAGAGAACATTGACCTTATTAAAAGACTTTTTTTTTTTCCCTCCTCCTCTTCTACTTCATGGATCAACTTGTACAAAATAGGGGTTGTCTGTTCTTTGAAAGTTTGAGAAGTCTTGTCTATATAACCATGTAGATCTATGAGCCTCTTCTAGAGGGACATCATTGATCTCACTTAACTTTCCTTTACAGATATTTAAATTTTAGTTTTCTCTCTGTGCCGTATTTGGCATTTGATTATATCCTGCAGCCTTACCCATTTTGTCCAAGTTTTCAAATTCATTAGCACATAATTGTTTATAATATCTTATTATTTAAAAATTTGTCCTGTCTAGTGACCTCCTTTTCATTGTGTATTTCATTTATCTGCATTTTTTTCTCCTTGGTCAGTCCTGTCAGATATTTCTCTATTTTGTCTTTTCAAGTAAACAGCTTTTGTTTCATTCATTATTTCTATCTTTCAGTTAGTTCTGCCTTTATAATTTCCTTGTTTATTTCTCCTTTGGGTTTATTTTTCCCCTGCATCTTTATTGATATCAATGCTTAGCGCCTTTGTTTTCAGTCTAGATTCTTTTCTGATTAATGTATTTACAGCAAGTTTCCTTTTGACTGACTATGCCTATGTGTCATAAATTTTAGATTATGAGTGTTTCAAATTTTTGTTATGGTTTCCTTTTAGCTTCAAAGCTCAATTAATAGATTTTTGCTGTTTCTAAGTTTGCAGACAGAAAATATTTAAAGCTGTTCTTTTGATACAGATTTCAAATTTTATTACATTGTGGTCAGAGAATCAAGTCTGCAGTGTAGGTTTGAGGGGAGCTTGATGCATGGTGAATTTCTGTGAATATGCCATGTATGCTCAAAACAATCCATACGCTATGTTTATGGATTATAAAGTTATATGCACATATATGTGTGTATAAATATTAGTTTGAGCTTATTGCTATTCAAATGTTCCATATCTTTGCTTGTTTTTTGTCTGTGATCAGTGTCTAGAGGCATGTATTAGAAGTTGTCATGTATAATTGTTGGTTTTTCTGTCTTTATTCCATCAGCTTTTGCTCTCTCTGTATGTATTTAAGGATATTATTAATCATTAGGTACATAGTTGTGTGTAGTGCTATTGATTATTTTACCAGTATGTTTTTCTCCTTGAAAAGGTTTTTTTTCTAATGTTGGAATTGCTAACTTAACTTTCTTTTAGTTTGTATTTTCCATCCCTTTATTATCAACCTTTATATACATTTGGTTTTAGGTATGTGTCTTGTAGCTAACACGTTCACTTCTCATCGCTATTGGATACAAAAGTATTTTGTTCTTCTGGTTTGAGAGTGTTAACATTCTATCTTTATCCTACTGGTTATTGTTCCCAATTTATCAACATTCCTAGGTCTATCAGTATTTCTTTCTTCCCACTTACCTCACTCTCCACCTATCACTATACTGATACCTACATTTTTGCTTTAGGCTTGCCTTAAATTTTATGTATTATGGTCCTGATTTTTGTATACAAGATTGAAATGAATTATAGTCCTACATACTTTAATTTCCATGTATCATGTAGTATCATATGGCACTTACTGAATTTCATTTCTTATTTTCAGAGAAGGCATTCCTATGGTAAAAACTTCTGAGAATTTGTATTGTTGAGAATATCTTTATTTCACATATTTAAGTAATAGTTTAGCTGAATATAAAAATCTAGATTCAAAGTTCTTTTCCCATAGCACTCTGGAAAATACTAACTTGTTGCCTTCTTGAACTTAGAGTTGATGCTTTGAGAGGGAAGGTGATTTTTAATTGGCTTCTTGTTCCTTTGGAAATACATTCTTTCTCACTGGAAGCTTTCAGCACTTTTTTTTTAGCTTCGATGTTCTTAAATTTCACACCAAAAACTGACCAGGTGTGATTTTTCCTTAACCATCATGCTTGGAACACTGGGAACTGTTTCATTCTGTGGCCTTTGATTTTTCTTTAATAATGAGAAATTCTCAGCCTTTATTTCTTCAAAGATTTCCTTCTTTTTTCTCCTTCTTCAGGGTTTTTTATTTTGTACAGATTGACATTTCTTCCAGCTTCTTCATTCTCTTGCTTTTTCTCTTTTGTTTGCATTTTTCGGTTACATGTTTTGTTTGGTTTCCTTGCATTTTCCACTAATTTTCCTTTGCTGGTGTTCTGTGGGAGCTTTCTCTGAACTGATCTTTCAAACCACCATTTTATTTTTCAGTCACATATATTCAGTGTAATCTGTGCGTCAAGAACGACATCTTACAAGTTTCTTCCATTACTTGCCTATAGGCTGAGAATAATAGTACCAGCCCTGTAGACTTGTTTTGGAGAATTAAGTGCAATAATCCATGTATAGTGCTTAGCACAATACGAAGTATATTGTAAGAGAGGTCTGCTGTGTTTTTTTAATGTTTGTATTTTTCATATCCAGTATTTCTAATTGCTTATTCTGTGTGACTGCTTGTCCTTGCTTATGTTACCAATAAAAATCTATTATCTTTTTAAGAATGTCTATTATGTCTATTACTATGTAACATTCTAATTACTTTTCTACCCATTAATTCTGCTTTGTCTCTTACAGGCGGTTCAGTTTGTTGTCTTTATTTTTTTATGGCTACATTCTCCAGATGTCTAGTTCTGTGAATACAGATTTCCCTGAAAAGGTGTCAGCTTCCTTTTATGTGTGTGTTTAAAGGTTTAGGGGGAGAGCTAAAGCCTGTTCCTAGCTAGGGTTTAGGGAAGGCAGGCCAGGACCTAAGGTAGAGATTCTTTGCCTTTACTATCTGTCCTTGACCACAGACATTTTCTCACCCAACCAGGCAACCCTGCCTTCAAGAACCTTTCTTCATCTCTACTCCCACCCCTACTCTTTTCCAAGTTCTGCCTTCTTCAATTATAACTTCTATCTGCACAGTGGGAGGAAGGAACTGGAGAAGGTTGGGGAAGGTGGGAAGGACGTTTTCAGTGCCTGCGCCTAGTGTTACATGGTCCCCACTGTCTCAGTGTATGTGCCACCTGCTGCTGATTCATTGGGCGTTGGACCCGTGCTGCTTTCCCTCCCTGTTGTGTTGGTCAGGAAAGCAGATCCCTTGAGGGTGATATGGAGTAAGCAACATACTTACACATCTAAAAAGCCCGTCCTCAAACTGTCCTGTCTGTGGATCCAGGCTCTTCCATGCTCTCTGTTGCTGTCTCCCTCCACACTGTGACCCAGCCCCTTCTGTCTTTCCAGGGCTCTCTCACAGGTTTTATGTCAAGTTCTCAGATCCAGCACCCTCTCCCCATCAGTTTCACAGCGTCTGGTCTAGAGAGGCTTTCCAGTTGTCATTGTCAGTTACTCCGTTTTTCGTGGCTAGAAGTTTATAGTTTTCCTTTTATAATATTGTATTAATATTCTCATCAGGCTGGTTTTTAAAACTGAAAAGAATTTCACATTTTTAGGAAGCTATCCAATTATATTTAAGTAAGTCCAGTTCATCTTTGTCTCTCATACTAGAGGATTAAGTTAATGAAATAAGACTTTTATTAGAAAATTTTTGTTTGTAAGGCAACCTACTTTATTACACATTAGATCAACATTACAGGAAGGCTTTTCTATAAAGTATTCATATTGTATGAAGTTATCTCTCTGTTAATAAATTCAGATTCCCTTGGCATCTTTTTCTTTGTATGAAGAGATTTGTCTTACTAAATTGTTAGTCCTCTTAAAGGCAATTTGTATTTAACTGAGATGAAGGATTTCAGTATATTCTGTGTAGCAGAATCTTAACATTATAATTAGGAATTGTGGTAGAATCTATACAACAAATGTGTAATATAAAGCAAATTGTGTTTGTCATAAAGTAGGCTTTATCAGAAGAAAGAGAAATCCTAGAAGAAAGCCTTTTGAAATGTCATCATTTGTACTTACCCTTGTTCTAATGTTTCCCACTTATGTATTCGTTAAAGATGCACAGTAATCAAAAGGGCTTACTTCCAGAGCCAAACCCTGTACAAATTATGAAAAGTTTAAACAACCCTGCCATGTTACAAGTTCTTCTACAACCCCAACTGTGTGGGCGAGCTGTTAAACCAGGTAAGCACCTGTGTGTACTGATTAAATATAGAATATTGGTATGAAGTTAATTGTGCTGTTTTACATGAAAAAACACATTTAAATTAGTCCAAAATACAAATTTTCTAGGATTTGCCAATTAACTTTAATTGATGATCTGAAGTGATACATTTTGATTGTTTGGTAGATGCATTCTGCTTCTGTTACCTCAATTTTTTTTTTTACCATTAATAAATGTTAAATGAATTTATGACTGGATAATAAATTTTGCTACATTGTTATAGACTCTATCAACAAAAGATATGGTACTTTTCAGCATAATTTTTAGCAAAATTACTTTGTTGAAAAATACTAAGGGTCTGTTTCCTCTTTGCTCTTACCTTTTTTCTGTAAAATTATTTTATTTTGAAGAAAGTGACAAAAAGCATTATGGAAACCTTTATAGTTGTAACTATGGGAGGAAAATGTGTTCTCAGCTTGGAGCAAGTAAACCAGGGAAACCTGTGAAGCTGAAATCAGTCAAAGAGAAAAAGTAAAGTGGGGGAAACCGTTTATTGCCTACAGGAAGTTGTCTACTCCTGCTTGCCCGCTCCTCCCCCTCATGGCTGGCCAAAGGGGAGAACAGCTTCTCCCCACCCCTTGTAAACACCTATGGTTATGGAGATGGCCTACTTCTCTCTACCCCTTATAAATCCCTATTGATATGGAGAGGGACTAAGGCCACGCAAGAGATTGTGGAAATAATGCAGTTTTACCCATAATAGTATTGTGTATACATTAAATATCTACCTATTTAGTATTCTTCCTCTGATAAGAGCTTACTTACCTTCGGAAGTGCACAACTGTACATACACAAATGTTCTTTTTAGCATTATTAGGAATTTTTACACAAATGTTCATTTTAGCATTATGAGGAAAAGAATTTCTGTATCCAACACTAAAGTTGAAAGTCTTCAGAGTAAATATATTTATTCTATTTCAGCTTACAGGACTTAGCACTATATTTACAGTTAAAGTTTTACTGTAAAAGACACAACTCAGGAGCAGCCAAATGAAGAGGGCTAGGGCTAGGAGGGTCCCGAATGCACAGCTAGTTTGCTTTTACCCCCTGGAATCAGGGCACATCACCCTCCCAACACATCAGTGTATTCACCAAGCAAGGATCTCTGTTAAACTGAACTCCTTGGCCAGGGTTTTTACTGGATTTTCCCTGTTAGACATCACTAGCCTTGTTATTAAACTCAGTCTTCAATCTCCCACCTCTCTCTGGAGGTCAGGAGGTCTGACTCACATCCCTGGCACAAAGCCCCAACCCTCTAAACACATGATTAGTCTTTCTCACATGACCAGCCCCCAAGTTGAAGCTATTGAGGGGACCACCATGAGCCACCTCATTAGCATAACAAACACTCCTATCACTTAGAAAATTCCAAGGATTTGGAGTTTTTCCTTCCTGGAACCAGGGACAAAGACCAGTTAAGTTCTTTATTGTACAACAATTTCATGTAAGTACTTCATATGAACATCAATTATTTATGTATAAGCAGCAGCTTTTATGGTTTTCTGGCTTAGCCTCTTATGCAATCAGATATTTCTTCTACAGTTGAAATGGTGTAGAGATTTCTTTTTTAGGTCTTGACTACCTGAAGCATATGAAGCTCATTATTTTCCAAGACAACGTATTCCCTGGTTTGATAAATTTAATTACTAGAAGGTTTTTCTTTATGGTACATGGTAATTCCTATCACTTTTAGGTGACCACTTATTCTAGCTCTTCCTCTGAACAAACAGAATAAATCAATTTCTTCTTCCATAAGAGAAGGCTACTAATATTTGAAGACAACTATCATGAACAGTAGTTTTTTTTTATTTTTCCCTTCTTCTATTTTCCAGACCACAGGTACTTTTTGACTATTCAACCCTATCAGTACAGTAAATTTTGAGCAGAGCCCCAATATATACAGTGTATGTATCAATTATACGCCCATTATATAACCACACCATTGTCAAGCCATGTATTAAGAAATGATAAAGCTTAATATTTTTAAAGATAAAAGTAAATATAAGTAACAATTATAGTATTTTCTTTCTATACCTCTTTAGAGACTACAGTTCTGTATTTGACTTTCCCTAACATGTCATAGAATATGCCCCGCTAGATCCTCCCACAAGCTGTCCTCTTGTAGACAGCCTAGGTTTTCTGGGTTTTCAAGAAATGTGGTATACACAGACATGAACATATCCTATAGATGGGTTCTGATCACAGAATACAGTGAAACTGCTTTCCTGTGATCACTATATTTCTGTTAATGGAGTTCAAGATTGTAATAATGTTTAAAGAAATGTATCATGCTCGTGGGTCTTTCAGAAAGTATTTTACACACTTTTAGACTCTGGGCTATCTTTAGTAACTTATCTCCAATATTTTTGTCTGTTTATATAAGAATATATATTTTTCTGTTGTTCTACTCCGTTGTTGTATGGTGTATGCCCATATGGGATTATGCTTCTTTATTTTAGTGCTTTCACAATTTTAAGTGAGATATTTCAGTATTACACTGATGGAGAAACTATTTCACCAAGCATGGCCTTTTCTTTGTGTGGAGTGACAAGAGAAGAGGATTAAATCTTCCTCACTTGAACGCATGCAAAGCTTTTGCAAAATGTATAGAAAGTTTCTTATTGTTCAGGAAAAATAAAGTGTCTTGTTAATCAATAAGTTTCATTTGTTTTTCCTTTCTGTATCATAACTATATCCCTTAGTATACCCTGAACTCATCCCAGAGGCCTCTGAGCAAACTAAAATAAAGAATCATAATTTGTATTATAAATTGCCTGTATCTCCCATTAGAACAGAAGCTCCATAATTGCAAAGATTTATCTGCCTTGTTCATCTCAAACATCTAGAATACAACTGCTATTTATAGTGAAATGCACTTATATTTGTTTACTAATTAAGTCACTTCTGCCTAATCTAATCTGTTACTCTGCCATCAAATTGATTTTCTTTCCAATTTCATTAATTACTCTGATCTTACTGATCTTTTCAATCCAGACGTTTTAACTACCTTCAAAAATACAATGTAATGTAAATATTCTAGACTTCCTTATATATGTGTGTGTGTACCTATATATATGTACATATGTAATTTAAACTAGTATGTAATTACTTATAGTCTAAATTATATTTTAACAGCTTTTTTGAGGTATAATTGATACACATTAATCTGCACATATTTAGAGTGTATACATTTATTTCATGTATACACAAATGAAATCACCACAATCAAAATAATAAACATGTTCATTACTCTCAAAAGTTTCCTTTCGCCCCTTTATAATCCATCCCTCCACCATCCCTAGGAAACTACTGGTTTGCTTTCTGTAATTATAAAGTAGTTTGTATTTTCTAGGAATTTATATAAACAGAATCACACAGTATGTACTGTTTGGCTTCTTTCACTCTGCTTATTATTTTGAGATTATCCATATTGCTGCATGTATCAATTGTTTTTTTTGTTTTTTTTTTAATGCTGAGTGGTATTCCATTCTGTAATTTGCCTATCATTGACTTGTTGATGAACATTTCCAGTTTGGGGTCATTACAAATAAAATTGCTATGAACATTTGTGTATAGTCTTTTACACACTTTTATTTCTCTTGGGTAAATATATAGTTGTGGAATGGCTCTGTCATATGTATAAATTATAAGATACATAACTTACAAGAAACTCTCCCAACTATTTTCCAATGTGGTTGAACCATTTTACATTCTCACCATCAGTGCTCAGTATCCTCACCAACGCTTGATCCGATAGTCCTTCAAGTTTAGCCCTTCTACAGGGTGTATAGTACTATCTCGTGGCTTTAATTTGAATATTAATATTACTTTCAACTAGTGATTTGGAGCATCTTTTAATATGCTAATTTGCCATCTTTATATCTTTTTTGTTAATATATCTTTTGAAGTATTTTGTACATTTGAAAACTGAGTAATCTTGTTAAGTTGTAAGGGTTCTTTATTGTAGATATAAGTCCTCTGTTAGAGATACAGGTTTGCAAATATTTTCTTCAATTCTGTAGGTTGTCCTTTTATTTTCTTAACAATGTCTTTTGAAGAGCAAAATTTATTATCTGGACAAAGTTCAATTTATTTTTTCTTTTGTAATTTGTACTTTCTGTGTCATATTTAAGAAATCTTTGCCGAATTCAAGGTTGCTAAGATGTTCTGTTTTCTTTGAGAAGTTTTATAATTTTACCTCTTCATATAGATCTGTGACTCATTTTGAGATAATTTTTGTTTATGATGTGAGGTAAAGATCCAGGTTCTTTTTTTTTTTGCGGTTCTAGCATCATTTGTTAAAAAAGATTATCCCTTTCCATCGAATTTCTTATCACCTTTTTCAAAAATCAGTTGGCCATGTACCTATGGCTGTATCTCTGGACTCTATTCCATTTATCTAAATGTTTACCTTTATAGCAACACTGTATTGTTTTGATAAGTGTAGCTTTATGGTAAGTCCTGAACTCAGTTAGTGTAAGTCCTCCAACTTTATTCTTATTTTTCAATTTGTTTTTCCAATTATAAGTTCTTTGCATTGTACCTAAATTTTAGAATCAGCCTGTCAGTTTCTATGAAAAATATCTGTGAGGAATTTGAATGGGATTGTGTTGAATCTATATACTAATTTGGGCAGAACTGACAGCAGTTTGAGGCTGAACTATAAATATGGTTTATCTCTCCATTTGTTGAGGTCTTTTTTTACTTTCAGCAATACTTTATAGTTTTCAGGGTGCAGATCTTACACATATTTTATCAGATTTATCCATAGTATTTCATATTTCTTGATACTGTTTTAAATGGTATTGATTTTTAAATTTCAATTTCCAATTGCTTGTTGCTAGCATATACAAGAACAATTGATTTTGTATTATTACTGTATCTTGCAACCTTGCTTATTATTTCTAGTAGGTTTTTATACTTAGGATTTTCTATATAGACAATTAACGTCATCTGCAAATAAACACAATTTTACTTCTTACTTTCAATATGTATGCCTTTTATTTCTTTTTCTTGCTGTATTGCAATAGAAATTCCATCATAATTTGCCCATTGAATTGGTGAGAGTGGATGTCCTTGCCTTATTGATCTTACAGAAAAACTATTCATTCTTTTATTATGTTAGTGATATTTTTTCACAGATTTCCTTTTTCAAGCTAGGAACTTTGTCTTCTATATCTGTATTGATGAAAATTTTTATTATAATTGCTGGAATTTATCCAATACTTTTCTCCATTTGTTGAGATGATTATAAGTGTTTTTTGTTTTGTCTTTTAACACGATGAATCACTTGATTGGTTTTTGAATGTTAAACCTTTCATACTTAGGGTAAAGCTTGCTTGGTCATGATATATTATAATCCTTTGTATATGTTGTTGGCTGATAGTTTTGTTCAAGGATTCCATATCCTTACTGATTTTCTGTCAATTTATTCTATCAATTATTGATAGGGAGGGATGCAGTATAGTGGAAAACCTAGCCAGGCCTGCCTCAGCAAGTAGTAAAATTTTGAAACAGAGTTGTTAAAGCATGGGATGAACTTGTAGAGATGTTATATATAAATTTCAAATATTTTGGTCATTGGATTTTACGCTTTTGAATTATTTTCTAAGCCTGACCTGTGTTTCTAATTAACTATTGTATTGCTACAGTTTTGTATATTATGAGTATTTTCAGCTACTTTATAATAATTAGATGAAGTTGCTTCATATGGTTTCTATCTCATGTTTCTTCTCTACATATTATCTACTCTAAAAAAATCTCTTGTGATATGTACTTTAGTATTTACACTTTCAGAAAAACTTGACAAAGTGTATGGTTATCATTTATTCCTTTTATCAACTTTGCATAGTATTGATTCTTTTGTTTTTTATTATATAATTATTTTTATGTACATGTATCCTCTTCTCATTTAGATTGTAAGCTTTTCAAGGACAAAGAATATATATATATATATTTTTTTATTAAGGTATCATTGATATACACTCTAATGAAGGTTTCACAAGAAAAACAGTGTGGTTACTACATTCACCCTTATTATCGAGTCCCCCCCGCATACCCCAATGCAGTCACTGTCCATCAGTGTAGTAAGATGCCACAGAGTCCCTACTTGTCTCTTCTGTGCTACACTGTCTTCCCCGTGACCCCACACACAGCATATGCACTAATCATGATACCCCACAATCCCCTTCTCCCTCCCTCCCCACCCACCCTCCCCCACCCCTCCTCTTTGGTAACCGTTAGTCCTTCTTGGAGTCTGTGAGTCTGCTGCTGTTTTGTTCCTTCAGTTTTGCTTCATTGTTATACTCCACAAATGAGGGAAATCATTTGGTATTTGTCTTTCTCTGCCTGACTTATTTCACTGAGCATAATACCCTCTAGCTCCATCCATATTGTTGCAAATGGCAGGATTTGTTTCTTTCTTATGGCTGAATAGTATTCCATTCCCATCCCCTACTCCCTGCCAAAATACTCCAAACACTTAATAAAACTACTGAGGAAATAACATGGGTTCAATTAGTATTATTAGAATGGGGTATTAGTTTTGTTACACTAAGTACTAGAGAAGAAAAGGGCTAGGTTTGCTTTTTTACCATTATGGCAGAGGTATTGGAATCTTAAATCAAATTCTAGGATTGACTCACAAGGAAAGGAGCCTGTTACTTTTTGTACAATTACAAGGTCAGTATATCATCGGTCAGTTTACAAATTCATTGAAGTTCAAGTTTAAAGGGATATTCATTTACCCTTTCTGGAGTTTGTTTTATTTCTAAATTCCATATCTATCATAGTTAAATTTTTACTTTTATTTTCTTAAAGCAATTCTTGGAACACCTCACAGCTTGCCACATCTGATGAATCCATCCATCTCCCCTGCATTTTTACACTTGAATAAAGCACATCAGGTATATATGAATAGCACTGAATTCTGAGCTGAGCATCAAAAATTTGAAGTGAATATTTCATTTGTTCTTAATACTTAAAAGTTCTCAAGTATGACTTAATGAGTACTTCAGATCAAATTAATCAAAGCAGCATAGATATATATATTTATTGATTCCTATTTGTAGGTTATTAAGAGAGGAGGTATATTTTGTGGTATATTTTTCTAGAAATCTGTAGTCAAAAACAAGTCTTTATGTGGTCTTAAATATTTACAGAAAGAAAGGCGTAAATGAACAATAACTCTAATTCTTAAAATTTAATCAATTATATAAAAGTAATCCATTATTTTTGAAAGTAAAAAATATTTTTCTTACCTTTTTCAGATAAGTATTTTAAAATGTGTTTGTATATATAAGTATCTATAATACTGGAGATACACATTACTCATTAATTTCAGGTACTACTTAAGGCTTGCTCTCTATTTAGAGGCCTAATTGTAAAACAAACCTAATAACATTGCAGGTAATAGATATAGGTTGAATGAATGAATGTCTAGTCCTAAAAACTCAGTCTTTTAAGGGAAAGGCCTATCCTTTATTTAGTTTTCATTCTTAAATTCTAGCATAAGACCTTTTACATTATTGGGTCTTTATTCATTCATTTACTCAACATATTTTATTGAGAATCTAACATGTACTAGACACTCTGCTAGTCACTGAGCCTATAGCATTGAACCAAACATTTAGTCTCTGTTACCATAGGATTTCAACCAAAGAGGACACAAATGTTAAACAATTTCAGTAAGGTGTGAAGAGTGATATGAAGGAGGAGTTCTGAGTACTGCAAATAATCTCTTTATTTTAGAATAAAGATCAAAATATTTAATTTTGCCTTTAAGGCCTATCCAGGCTGGCCTTGCCTGCCTCTTACTCGTTGGGTGTCACCGTCTGAGCCACTGTGGCCTGCTTTTGGTCCTTGAAGGACCTTGTTCTCTTCTCCTTAGGTCTTTGTAATTGCTGTTCCTTCTTCCTGGAATGCTTCCCACCCCAACACTACCTAATTCCCCTGACTAGTTATTTCTCCATAGCCTTCAGATCACTTTACAAGAGTTAGTTTCTCAGGAAGCCTTCCTTGAATTTACCATCTAAATCAAATTCCCTCACTGTTTTCATAGCACCTTGTATTTTTCCTTCATATACTCATCACCATTTGTAATTACATGTTTTTATCCTTAATGTTTCCCTTCCTCAGGGGATTATAAGATCCTTGAGGCCTTATTTCTGTATTTCTTTGTAGCACAGTGCCTGGCTCACACATAGAGCTCAATAAATCTTTGTTGAATGAATAATGAATAAATACATGATTGAATGACATGGACTTTAAAGCCAGAAAAGGGTGAGGGGAAGGGGCAAGGATGAAAAAAAAGGAGGAGAAGGTGTGGTATTAGTTTCATGACTAATGGTCATATCTTAAGTATTATTGAAAGAATTAATTAGCGTTGCCTGAAGTTGGAAAGTGAGACTTTTAGAAGGTGTTGCTTTTGCTCAGATCAACTGGAGAATTGAACTTTAAAATGAATTGGGTTATACAACAAGTAGCTTTTCAAAATTAAACTAACTTAAATTTTATCATTTTCACAGAGCTCAGTTATGCGTAATACTTCTAATTTATTCCTTCAGAATCTTTCTCATGTACCACTGGCACAGCACCAATTAATGAAGTTTGAGAATATTCATACCAATAATGTAAGTGTAGAATTACTTTTTTTTAATCTTGAAATGAGTTTCATTGCTTTTCTGTAATCAGGCTGTTGGTCAGATTGTTTATGAATTTTCACATGTGTAGCCTTTTTATTAAATTATATCCTGCTGCAGTGGGCAAAAGTCTTACTTTCTTTTCTTCTTTTGCAGAAACCAGGCTTACTTGGAGAACCCCCAGCTATGGGACTTCAAACTGCAGTAGGGATGGGGTCAGTGATTCCACTGAAAACAGAGTTGGGTCATCATGGAGAAGCACATAAAAGTAAATGATGTGTATTCACTGAGAAGTCAGTAAATGTATTACAGATTTAAAGATGGTTTGCCTATAGTTTACAGGAAGGTCAAATTTGAGTTTTATTCAGTCATTTAAAATTTCAAGAGCCCTCTTGGCTTTTCTGTTTTTAATATTAGAAAATTATTTGTACCTTATTGATGGACCTGCTTCCATGCTAAGATAAGACTCCCTGTTGGGTATGCTTTAATATTTGATGAAGGTTCACAGCAGCATGAAGCAAAGACATAGATCCACTTGAGAGTGACATGCCGCCGACTGGGCTGGCAGCACAGTACATGGGTGTCCACTCAGTTTTTGCCTGGATAAGAAACCATTAGCTTTTATGAAGAAATATTGGTATTTGTAAATTTAAAGTTTAAATATTTATTTGTAACCTTTGCTAAATGTGATCTCCAAATTAGCATTAGAAGAAAAAATATGCATACTACATGCTTCTGAAAAGATGACATATTTAAACAGAACTGTTTTTCTTTTAGAAAACCAAGAACATGGTGGTATAATAAGATTTCATAGTTGAATATGATTTGGAAAGGCACTTTCAATTTGAAGTCATTGAAATTTGAAGTGAGCATGCTGAGGGGAAAGAGAAGGACCACCAGTAATTTCTTTAAAAAGCCAATTAAATGCAGGTAGCATATTCAGTCTCTTTACATAAAACCAACAAGTCAAATGATCAGATAATTCAATCAGTTCTGTAGGAATTGACTAGGCAAAAGTTAAACCAGTAAAAAGACAGGTGTAGACATCTTTATGATGGGATGGGACCTTCCCTAAAAGTTAAATTTTGTATGACTAAAAGCTTATGCAAATGTTTATTATTTGTGTTGTATTAAATAATAAGCCATTTGTTTTAATCTGTATGCTTTAAAAGCACTGAAAAGTCAAAGTACCCAAATAAATAACTTTGCTAAAAGAATTAAGTATCCATCTCTAAATATTTACTATACTGGGAATAATTGAAGATATTTAGTGAATTTGTAAAATATAAATGTGACTTAAGTAGCTGTCAGAACTCTCATTTACCTTGCCTTACAGATTTTTGCAGAGTGGAATGGTTCAGAATTTTCCTATTAAAGCTTTCATTTCTTGCAGAATTTCTTGTTACTTCCTGTAAATAAAAATGTTAACACTTTCATGTGTTAAATTTGATGCTCATCTATTCACAAATATTGATATTTCTTAAACTAGCAGTGTGTTGATATTTAAAAACCAGCTAGCTAGGTTAAAAAAATTCTCTACTTCTAATATTTGTGGATTTCTGTGTTCAAGCTCTCCAGCCATGGTCAATTTCATGTTACCCACGTGAAGACATTGATTTAAGAACTGGGAAGAGATACAGTTGGCTATTATGAACAGTAGCAAGCCAGCTGACCAAATTAATTGTTGAATTTAATCTAATTTCATTAATTTTTGAGTGTCAGAATTTTTTAAGCTGAAGATTTATTTAATCTCTTCAAATAATGGAAGCAAGCAAACTACAGTGATTGGGCATAAAAATAAGGCCCTGATGTGACCTGAATGCCAACAAATATATAAACTCTACTTTCAATTTCTAAAATATACAATTAAAACTTAGAATTAAAAAATAAAATATCCTTGAGATTATCCTGGAAGTTGTTGAAAATAAGAAAAGCATGAATACTATTAAAGACTTTTTTTCCACAGAGGAGCCTTCTAATTTACAACCTTTAACCTAACTTTTTGAATTTAACTGTTCTCTAGTAGGAACAAAATAGGCTTCTTCACATTTGGCCCATAACTTAACAAAATCAAAAGTACTGTCGTGAGTAAGTCTTGTCTAACCAAAAGCTTTTTGCATTTGTGGTTCACTACAGCATCTAATCTGATTCCAACTCAAACAACTATAACAGCTGGAATGGGCATGTTGCCATTCTTTCCAAATCAGCACATTGCTGGACAAGCTGGGCCAGGGCATGGGAGTACTCAGGAGAAACAGCCAGCCTCGCTGGGGAAGACAGAAGGAAATTTCTCATGGTCACAGGCTTATCTTCAGAGCTTCCCAAACCTTACTGCTGGAGGCTTGCTGACAGGACACCATAAGCAACAGCAAAGTCCACCAAAAGGCACAGAGCTAAGTTCAGGGGTAAGAAAACTATGTGTGTGTGTTCATACATACACATACACACATACACACAGATGTACATGTGTATACTACATGTACATGTATATTACATAGAAATGTATATACATACAGGTAATTCAGTTTCATTATATCTTAAAGTATTCTAATTCTAGAGTATTTTGATTTTTGGTTATTTTGCAGGTAGTATAATTTATGAAATATAAAGCAATCTTTTTAAATTTCAAAGGAAGTTAATATACTTAAAGTATATATTATGGATCTGTTAGAAACTAGATAATTGCTGTAATAAATTAATGACATAATGACTTTTTCATAGTGAACATTTATTTATCATAATAGTCTGATGTTTTAGCAATGTCGTATTACCAAAAACAATTTAGCAGATGCTGGTGAGCATTGGTACATGTTATTGTCGAAGTGATTCGTCTTTCTGACAATAGGGGCTTGGACCAGGTAACCTCAAATTGTTTTCCAAGTATGTAGCAAAATTTTGGACTTCATTAAATAATTAATTTAACACGGCTTTAGATTTTTAGACCTGCAATTGAAAATTTTATTGAGGTATATTTATGTTTCAGGTCTACAACATGATTGGATATTTGTATATTGCAGAGTGATCGCCACAATAAGTCTAGTTAATATCTGTTAGCTTTCTTCTCTTGTGATGAGAACTTGTTAGATCTAGTCCCTTAGCAACTTTCATATATGTAGTACAGTATTAACTGTAGTCATCAGGTAATACATTATATCCCCATGTCCTCTTTATGTTAAACTGGAAGTTTATTGGCAATAAACTTTTGACCCCTTTCACCTATTTTCCCGACCTCCTACTCCCCGCCTCTGGCAGCTGCCACTCTGTTTTCTGTATCTATGAGATCAGTTTTATTTGGTTTGATTTGGTTTTAGATACCACATATAAGTGAGGTCATACGGTATTTGACCTTCTCTGTCTTATTTCACTTAGCAAAATGCACTCAGGGTCCATCCATGTTGTTGCAAGTAGCAAGATTTCCTTCTCTTTTTTTTAAGGCTGAATAATATTGTGCAACAGGTATGTATATATATTTTGCATGTGGACAACTCATTTCCCAACACTTTGTTAAAGAGACTATCCTTTCCCCATTATGCATTCTTGGCACCCTTGTCAAAGATGAGTTGACCACATATGTGTGAGTTTATTTCTGGGCTCTCTACCTACCTGATCATGGTATACAATCCTATTAATGTGTTGTTGAGTTTGAGTTGCTAATGTTTTGTTTAGGGTTACTAGTAATTTTGTTGAGACTTTTTGCATCTATGTTTATCAGGGATATTGGCCTTCTTTTCTTACAATGTCCTTGTCCTGGCTTTGGTGCTGGGGAAATGCTGGTCTCACAGAATGAGTTAAGAAGTATTCTCTCCTCTTCAGTTTTTTGGAGTTGTGTGAGAAGGATTGGCTTTAATTTTTTTTTTAATGTTTAGTAAAATTCTCCAGTGAATCCATTTGGTGAAGGCTTTTCCTTGCTGGGAGACTCTGTATTTTTTTTTTTGTATGTGATTGGCATTCATAGGCTAGATTTGAGAACCCCTGATACAGATGTAGTCTGATGTTTTAGCAATCTGAGTATTTTAGAAAGAAAATCTGAGACATCTTTGCTGGTTACCTTTCCTCTGCTTAATCATTGGAATTTCTCTTGGGTACTGTTCTTATCATGTAGTATGCTCTCCTTTGACATATACCTAATGGTTCTGGCCCCTATCTGTAATCTTACAGTTCCATCTTAGGTTTCTCTTGAGCTTTCATATCTACTTGACAGAATTTCTTGATGTTCCTGTGGTACTCATTTTAGTATTGCCAGTGTATGCCGCAGTGCCTGGAGTGTAGTCCAATGTTCAGGAGACACATGTGAATGAATGAATACATCTGTATCTGTAATTTACATACCACAAGCAAATCTGACTTCTTTGGGGCTTATGAAGATGTACAAGACAGATTCCTGTGTCCAAATACAATAGTATTGGCCAATAAGGAACTAATAATATAAGGAGCTCTGGTTCTCAAATATAGAAGTAAGCACTTGAGATTATACTTTCTTCATTCTGTTTGGGGAACAAAATAAAAAGTAATTTAAAATGAAAACTTAGCTACTAGCTATAATTTTAATTACAGTAACCTGGATTGGGTCTTCCTTAAAAAGTATCGGAAAGTGAAAAGTAAAAAGTTCTGTCAGACAACTATGAAATACTGATTAATACTGAAGAATCAGTCCATGATTTTGTCATCTTTTACTCCCATGAAAGAAATATTAGCATCATTATACCTAGTTATATAAGAATATACCAATACCATGTATTTTTAAGAAATGTGAATTTGTAGAGCTGTCATCTAAATGTAGAGTTGGGTTTTATTAAATCCACTTATTTTGTTGGGTATTATTTTTAGTACCAGAGATAAATCAGCTTTGCTTTGTTATTTGGCTGTGGCCGTACAATGTAAAATAAAATCCTTAACAAGAAAATGTTGATGACAGTATTTCTGGAAATAAGGTATGGGATTTGTTTTTTCTCATGAAGGTGAATTCTTTCCTGGTTTAAGTGAAAAGGTTGTACAAGATGGCTTTTAACTCTCCTTCAAGTTCTATGGTTCTAGAATTTAAAAAAGAAAACGAATTGAAAAAGTAATAGGATCTGATCATTTTAATCAATATCCAGACATATGTCATAACTACATATCTTCGAACATTAGGTTCCGCAAATTTTTATAGTGCTATTGAAGAACAAGTATTTCTCTATTTCTGCATTTTTATTTTCTGATACTTCATTAAGCACTCGCTCTTGTTTTTGATAAATAGGTTGCCTCTAAGAATCAGACTTCACTACTGGGAGAACCGCCCAAAGAAATCCGGCTCAGTAAAAACCCATACTTGAACTTGGCAAGTGTGTTACCCAGTGTGTGCTTATCTTGTAAGTGAAAGCTCAGTATTAATATTTTGGAATTTAACTGAATACTTTCCATATTGAGCTTTAATTTTTAACTTAATGGAAGCAAATTATGCCTAATGACCAATTAAAGCCTAAATTATGACCTCAGTCTTTGAACTGAAAGAGTAACTAAAATAAAGACACTTAAAATGAATTGTTTTATTTAAGGAACATACTTTTATAATATTTATTAAGAATATAATCAATTTATTAAATTACCATTGAAACGTAATTGAAAATAATTTGGCAATACTTTTAATTCTTTACAATACATACAGAATCGTATTTCTAAAACAGAGTTTCAAACCTCTAAGTAATCTAATATATCCAGAGTATTTGCAAAATACTCCAAAATATATGAGCTATTAATTGGCAGAAGTGGAATCGTCATTTAATTTTTTGGAGGACCTCCTCAGGCCCTCAATTAATGTAAATTAGCTATTAATTCAAATATAGGTTTACGAGAAACTGCAGCTTTGATGTGCTTTGGTTTATAGTGCACTATTATATAACGTTTATAAGCACTATGGTGCTTTAGATACAACACTGGGTGTCAGTACTGAAAACCTGGACAAAGTGCCTCAGTGTTCCTCATTAGAGAAATAAATAAGTAAATGGCTCATCATAAAGTGAAATACTGTGCAACTATTTTTTTAAATATTTGAGCGAGAGTTTCATGTACTAATATAAAATGATCTCTAAAGCAAATGCATGCATAAAATGATTCCATTTATGTTTATTTAAAGCCATATATTCTTACATGTACATATTTGAATGTGTAAATGCATAAAGTAGATCTGGGAAAATAAATTCTAAGCTATTACCGCTGGGAAAAGAATAGGATTGCATGAAGAGAGATGAAAGATGAATTTTGTTTTTAATATACATTCTCTGTATCTTATGCAGTATCTTCTTGAACCTTATTTTGTATCCTCTTGAATATAATTTTTTTTTAAAAACCAGAAAAAAACTTTAATGTGCTGGTAGTATGTTTATATTTTTAACTGGTATAAACACTGATGTTTACAACCATTGCATTAACAAGAGTGGTGAGTTTACATTTTACATGTCTTGCTTTAGAGATTAGAGATATATATGTAAATATTTTCATCAAAATTAATAACCCATAGGTCAGGCCCCCATTTTCAGTTTTTTTAAATAGATGAGACAGAATCATAAACTATATATATTTCTCTGCAGATAATAAATATAGATACATACTGGCAAACTAAAATTTGTGTTCCATTTGAGAATATGCTGAATTAATGAGTTTTGCACTATACTTATAATGAAACAACCTAACTAAAATATATGTATTGATGGGGTTTTTGTTGTTTTTTTAGCCCCTGAAAGTAAAAACACTCTGCAGAAGACTGGAATTGCAAACAACATTCTGGATGCAATCTCTCAGGGAAATGAACCACAACACACATTGGAAAAGTGCATTGCTTACTCTCAACCTTGTGGTGATTATGCCCAGGTAAATGATGCTCAGGATTTGATGATACATAGAAAACATGGTTCACCTATCTACTGAATTCACTGTGAAATTGTGATTCCTGTAATATCCCAGGAAAGTAAAGTTCCCCTGATCTACACCTTATTTCTTGCTCACCATTTGGAATTCTACTTTGGACTAAATATTTATCTCTCATTGTTTACACTAGTGGTCAGCAAACTACAGACCAAATCCAGCCACTGCCTGTTCTGTAAATATTTACTGGAAAACACCCATGTCTGTTCATTTACATATCCTCTTTGGTGGTCGTGTGCTATAATGGCAGCGTTGAATAGCAAAAACAGACTATATGGCCATAAAGTTAAATATTTGTTATCTGGCTCCTTTTACAGAAAAACTCTGCTGACCTTTGGTTTACACCTTTAGACTTAACTCAAGGAAAAAATGTCTCTTCTCTTCATTAATGCTATCATTAAAGAAACAGGATTATAATTACATACACTGTTATGTTAACTTTTATTTATTTTTTTTTTTGAGTTATAGTTGATATACAATGTTATACTGGTTTCAGGTACACAAAATAGTGATTTGACATCTAAATACATTGCTAAATTGCTCACTGTAATATCTTTGTATGATGACATATGGTAACTAACTTTATTTTTTCAAGGAAGAACCAGTTCACAGTTTCATTGATATGCTGGATGCATAGATATTTATAATTCTTACAGCTCCTTGTTGGACTGGTCCCTTAAATCGTTATTTAAAGCCTTTGACTCTTGTTACATTCTTTGTTTTGAAGTCTGTTTTATTTGAAGTAAGTATTGCTATGCTAGTTTACTTTTTCACTTCAATTTCCATGGAATATCTTTTTCCATCACATCTTTCAGTATACACATTTCTTTGGGTTTGAAGTGAATTCCTTGTATGCAGCATATAGATGGGTCTTGTTTTTTAAGCTATTCAGCCATCTTATGTCATTTGACTGGAGCCTTTAGTCCATTTACATTTAAAATAATTATTGATAGGTATGTACTTATTGCCATTTTGTTAATTGTTTTCTGGTTGTATAGTTATTTGTTCCTTTCTTGTTCTTTTCCTTTGTGATTTGATGGCTTCTTTAGTGTTATGCATGGATTCCTTTCTCTTTATTTTTTGTATATCTATTAAAGGTTTGGGTTTATAGTTACCATGAGGTTCGTATATAGCATGCTATATAGAGCAGTCTAAATTAGGTTAATGGTCATGTAAGTTTGAACACATTCTAAAACCACTACTTTTTTCTTATTCGGCCCTCTACATTTTATGTATATGGTGTCATAATTTCCATCGTTTTATTTTGTGTGTCCCTTGACTAATTTTTCCATATATAATTGATTTTGCTGCTTTTGTCTTTTTAGCTTCATGATAGCCATGTAAGTTAGTTCAGTCTGTTACCTTTACTGTTTGTTTTGACCCATGATATTTTTTCCTTTCCTAATATTCTTACTCTCCAGTACTGTCTTTTCTTTTCCACTTAAGGAAGTCACTTTAACATTTCTTGTAAGGCTGGTTTATTGGTGATGAACTCTTAACATTTGTTTCTGTTAAACTCTCTCTCCTTCAATTCTTTTTTTTTTTTTTAATTCAAGCACAGAGAGAGTCAGTTTACTTTTATTTGGAATGAGAAACAGGGTGAGGACACACACCACAAAGTAACATTTAACTGAACTTTGCCTGTTAAGTGGAGTTCACCAGGAAGACTGTATGCTGCAATATTGCTTTTTCACTAAATAATTTTTTATGACAACATTTTCAGTGGTTGCATACTATTCCACAGTGGAGCTAGATAGAACAAATCACTTAACTGAACCCTTATTTTTGGTTATTAGGCTACTTCCATTTTCTGGCAACTATAAACTGCATGAATATAGATTCTTACAGCTAAGCTATAGTCCATGCCCTTGATTCTCAGAATAGAGTCCAAGATATGAAGTTACTGTTTCAAAGGGCACCTTTTTTTTTATTAAGGTATTATTGATATACACTCTTATGAAGGTTTCACATGAAAAAACAATGTGGTTACTACATTTCCCCATATTATCAAGTCCCCACTCATACCCCAATTCAGTCACTGTCCATCAGTGTAGTAAGATGACACAGATTCACTGTTTACCTTCTCTGTGCTACACTGTTTTCCTAGTGATTCCCCATACCATGTGTACTAAACATAATACCCAACAATCCCCTTCTGCCTCCCTCCCCACCCACCCTCCCACACCCCTCCCCTTTGGTTTTGGTAACCACTAGTTCCTTCTTGGAGTCTCTGAGTCTGCTACTATTTTGTTCCTTCAGTTTTGCTTCGTTGTTATACTCCACAAATGACTGAAATCATTTGGCACTTGTCTTTCTCCTCCTGGCTTATTTCACTGAGCATAATATCCTCCAGCTCCATCCATGTTGTTGCAAATGGCAGGATTTGTTTCCTTCTTATGGCTGAATACTATTCCAATGTGTATATGTACCACATCTTCTTTATCCATTCATCTACTGATGGACACTTAGGTTGCTTCCATATCTTGGCTATTGTAAAAAGTACTGCAATAAACATAGGGGTGCATATGTCTGTTTGACGCAGAGAAGTTGTATTCTTTGGGTAGATTCCAAGGAGTGGGATTCCTGGTTCAAATGGTATTTGTATTTTTAGTTTTTTGAGGAACCTCCATATTGCTTTCCACAATGGTTGAACTAGCTTACATTCCCACCAGCAGTGTAGGAGGGTTCCGCTTTCTCCGCATCCTCGCCAGCACTTGTTGTTCTTAGTCTTTTGGATGGTGGCCATCCTTACTGGTGTGAGGTGATATCTCATTGTGGTTTTAATTTGCATTTCCCTGATGATTAGTGATATGGAGCATCTTTTCATGTGTCTGTTGGCCATCTGAATTTCTTCTTTGGAGAACTGTCTCTTCATATCCTCTGCCCAATTTTTAATCGGGTTGTTTGATTTTTGGGTGTACAGGCTTGTAAGTTCTTTATATATTTTGGATGTTAACCCCTTGTCGAATATGTCATTTACAAATATATTCTCCCATACTGTTGGATGCCTTTTTGTTCTGTTGATGGTGTTCTTCAATGTACAGAAACTTTTTAGTTTGATGTAGTCCCATGTGTTCATTTTTGCTTTTGTTGCCCTTGCTCAAGGAGATGCTTTCAGGAAGAAGTTGCTCATGTGTATACTCAGGAGATTTTTGCCTATGTTGTCTTCTAAGAGTTTTATGGTTTCATGACTTACATTCAGGTCCTTGATCCGTTTTGAGTTTACTTTTGTGTATGGGGTTAAACAATAATCCAGTTTCATTCTCTTGCATGTAGCTGTCCAGTTTTGCCAACACCAGCTGTTGAAGAGGCTGTCATTTCCCCATTGTATGTCCGTGGCTCCTTTATCATATATTGGTTGGCCATATATGGTTGGGTTTATATCAGGGATCTCTAGTCTGTTCCATTGGTCTATGGGTCTGTTCTTGTGCCAGTACCAAATTGTCTTGAGTACTGTGGCTTTGTAGTAAAGCTTGAAGTTGGGGAGCATAATTCCCCCAGCTTTATTCTTCCTTCTCAGGATTGCTTTGGCTATTAGGGGGTCTTTTGTGGTTCCATATGAATTTTAGAATGATTTTCTCTAGTTTGTTGAAAAATTTTGTTGGTATTTTGATAGGAATTGCATCGAATTGTAGATTGCTTTAGGCAGGATGACCATTTTGACAATATTTATTCTTCCTATCCATGCGCATGGGATGTGTTTCCATTTATTGGTATCTTCTTTAATTTCTCTCATGAGTGTCTTGTAGTTTTCAGAGTGTATGTCTTTCACTTCCTTGGTTAGGTTTACTCCTAGGTATTTTATTCTTTTTGATGCAACTTTGAACGGAATTGTTTTCCTGATTTCTCTCTCTGCTAGTTCATTGTTAGTGTTTAGGAATGCCATAGATTTCTGCACATTAATTTTATATCTCGCAACTCTGCTGAATTCTGATATTAGATCTAGTAGTTTTGGAGTAGATTCTTTAGGGTTTTTTATGTACAATATCATGTCATCTGCAGATAGGGACAGTTTAACTTCTTCCCTGCCAATCTGGATGCATTTAATTCTTTGTGTTGTCTGATTGCCGTGGCTAGGATCTCCAGTACTATGTTGAATAGAAGTGGGGAGAGTGGGCATCCTTGTCTTGTTCCCGATCTTAAAGGAAAAGCTTTCAGCTTCTTGCTGTTAAGTATAATGTTGGCTGTGGGTTTGTCATATATAGCCTTTATTATGTTGAGGTACTTGCCTTCTATACCCATTTTGTTGAGAGTTTTTATCATGAATGGATGTTGAATTTTGTCAAATGCTTTTTCAGCATCTGTGGAGATGATCATGTGGTTTTGTCCTTCTTTTTGTTGATGTGGTGGATGATGCTGATGGATTTTCGAATGCTGTACCATCCTTGCATCCCTGGAATAAATCCTACTAGATCATGATGGATGATCCTTTTGATGTACTTTTGAATTCGGTTTGCTAATATTTTGTTGAGTATTTTTACATCTATGTTCATCAGGGATATTGGTCTGTAGTTTTCTTTTTTTGTGGTGTCTTTGCTGGTTTTGGTATTAGAGTGATGCTGGCCTCATAGAATGAGTTTGGAAGTATTCCCTCTTCTTCTACTCTTTGGAAAACTTTACGGAGGAAGGGTATTAGGTCTTCACTAAATGTTTGATAAAATTCAGTGGTGAAACCATCTGGTCCAGGTATTTTGTTCTTAGATAGGTTTTTGATTACCAGTTCAATTTCATTGCTGGTAATTGGTCTGTTGAGATTTTCTGTTTCTTTCTGGGTCAGCCTTGGAAGGTTGTATTTTTCTAGAAAGTTGTCCATTTCTTCTAGGTTATCTGGTTTGTTTGCATATAATTTTTCATAGTATTCTCTAATAGTTCTTTGTATTTCTGTGCTGTCCGTAGTGATTTTTCCTTTCTCATTTCTGATTCTGTTTATGTGAGTAGACTCTCTTTTTTTCTTGATAAGTCTGGCTAGGGGTTTATCTATTTTATTTTCTCGAAGAACCAACTCTTGCTCATTGATCCTTTCTATTGTTTTATTCTTCTCGATTTTATTTATTTCTGCTCTAATCTTTATTATGTCCCTCTTTCTGCTGACTTTGGGTCTCATTTGTTCTTCTTTTTCTAGTTTTGTTAATTGTGAGTTTAGACTGCTCATGGGAATGTTCTTCTTTCCTGAGGTAGGCCTGTATTGCAATATACGTTCCTCTTAGCAGAGCCTTCGCTGCGTCCTACACATTTTGCGGTGTTGAATTGTTGTCATTTGTCTCTATATATTGCTTGATCTCTGTTTTTATTTGGTCATTGATCCATTGATTATTTTGGAGCATGTTATTAAGCCTCCATGTGTTTGTGGGATTTTTCATTTTCTTTGCATAATTCATTTCTAGTTTCATACCTTTGTGGTCTGAGAAACTGGTTGGTACAATTTCATATCTTTTTGAATTTACCAAGACTCTTTTTGTGGTCTAGTATATGATCTATTCTTGAAAATGTTCAGTGTGCACTTGAGAATAATGTGTATTCTGCTGCTTTTGGGTGTAGAGTTCTGTAGATGTCTGTTAGGTCCATCTGTTCTAATGTGTTGTTCAGTGCCTCTGTCTCCTTACTTATTTTCTGTCTCGTTGATCTGTCCTTCAGAGTGAGTGGAGGGTTGAAGTCTCCTAGAATGAATGCATTACATTCTATTTCCCCCTTTAATTCTGTTAGTATTTGTTTCACATATGTAGGATCTCCTGTGTTGGGTGCATAGGTATTTATAATGGTTATATCTTCTTGTTGGATTGATCCTTTTATCATTATGTAATGTCCTTTGTCTCTTGTGACTTTCTTTGTTTTGAAGTCTATTTTGTCTGATATAAGTACTGCAACTCCTGCTTTTTTCTCCCTATTAGTTGCATGAAATGTCTTTCTCCATCCCTTCACTTTTAGTCTGTGTATGTCTTTGGGTTTAAAATGAGTCTCTTGAAGGCAGCATATAGATGGGTCTTGTTTTTTTATCCATTCAGTGACTCTGTGTCTTTTAATTGGTGCATTCAGTCCATTTACATTTAGGGTGATTATGGGTAGGTATGTACTTATTGGCATTGCAGGCTTCAGATTCATGATTACCAAAGGTTCAAGGTTAACTTCCCTACTATCTAAGAGTCTAACTTAACTCACTTAATATTCTATTACAAACACAATCTAAAGGTTCTTTTTTTGTTTGTGTTTTTTTCCCTCCTCCTTTTTCTTCCTCCTCCATTCTTTATATATCAGGTATCATATTCTGTACTGTTTATCTATCCCTTGATTGACTTTCAGGATAGTTAATTTAATTTTGCATTTTCTTAGTAATTAGCTGTTCTATTTTCTTTACTGTAGTTTTATTACCTCTGGTGACAGCTATTAAACCGTAGGAACACTTCCATCTATAGTAGTCCCTCCAAAATACACTGTAGAGATGGTTTGTGGGAGGTAAATTCTCTCAGCTTTTGCTTATCTGGGAATTGTTTAATCCCTCTTTCAAATTTAAATGATAATCTTGCCAGATAAAGTATTCTTGGTTCAAGGCCCTTTTGCTTCATTGCATTAAATACATCATGCCACTCCCTTCTGGCCTGTAAGGTTTCTGCTGAGAAGTCTGGTGATAGCCTGATGGCTTTCCCTTTGTATGTGATATTATTTCTCTCTCTGGCTGCTTTTAATAGTCTGTCCTTATCCTTGATCTTTGCCATTTTAATTACTATATGTCTGGATGTTGTTTTCCTTGGGTCCCTTGTGTTGGGAGATCTGTGCACCTCCATGGCCTGAGAGACTATCTCCTTCCCCAGATTGGGGAATTTTTCAGCAATCACCTCCTCAAAGACACTTTCTATCCCTTTTTCTTTCTCTTCTTCTTCTGGTACCCGTATAATGCAAATACTGTTCCATTTGGATTGGTCACACAGTTCTCTCAATATTCTTTCCTTCTTAGAGATCTTTTTTTCTCTCTGTGCCTCAGCTTCTTTGTATTCCTCTTCCCTAGTTTCTATTTCATTTATCATCTCCTCCACTGTATCCAATCTGCTTTTAATACCGTCCATTGTGTTCTTCAATGATTGGATCTCTGACCGGAATTCATTCCTGAGTTCTTGAATATCTTTCCATACCTCCATGAGCATGTTAATGATTTTTATTTTGAACTCCGTTTTAGGGAGAGTCATGAGTTCCATATCTTTTAAATTTTTCTCAGGAGTTGTATTCATAATTTTACTCTGGACCAGGTTCCTTTGGCGTTTCATATTTGTGTATGGCGCCCTCTAGTGCCCAGAAGCTTTACTCTCTGGAGCTGCTCAGCCCCCGAAGCAATGTCGAGGATTGTAGGGGAGTGGTATTGGTGGCTCGGGAGAGGAAAGAGCTGTTTCCTGGTTCCTGGCTGCTATGCCTATCTCCACTGCCTGAACCAGTGTGCCGAGCACTCAGGTATAAGCCTCTGTGCTTTGTATTTTTAGTTGCTGTAGAGAGATCTTCCCCCTGGCTGGCCTAACGTCAGCGTAGGGTTTCCCTTTATGGAAGCCCAGTGCTGCTGGCCAGGAGAAAGATGCACTAGGCTGCCTGTCACAGAAGGGGTTTTTGGAGCTGTGTAGGCAGCCAGGGAACTTGAGCACCTGAAGATGGTGAAAGCTCCCAACCTGCTGGGCAGAGTGCACCTGGACAATTTTGTCTACCTGTCCTTTCTCCTGAGCAGTAAGCTCTGTGCAGGCTTTGCCCCTTTAGCAGCTCTCTTGCTAAGGGCTTCTTTATTAGGAAGTCTCTCAGACTGCCTGCCTTTCTTTTGTCCCAGAGCAGCTGGATATGGATCCCTGCTTTCCACAAGCAGCTGGATTCTTAGTCTCTCCAGGAGTTCTGCCTGTGTTAGCTTTCCAACACCCTAATTATGAGAGTATCATGCAAGCACCATGAAATGTAGGCTTGTGCTCCCAGAGCAGATCTCAACAGTTAGGTTTTCAACAGTCCCAGATCTCCACTCCCTTCCTGCTCCGATCCTCTTACCCCTGCCGGTGAGCTGGGGTTGGGGAAGGGCTTGGATTCTGCAGGACCACAGCTTTAGTACGTTACCCTTTTCCACGAGGTCTGTTCTTGTCTCCAGGTATATACAGTTTATTGCAGTCCTCTTTCCTGTTGCTCCTTCAGGAGTAGTTGTATTAGTTATATTTTCATATTATATGCGCTTTTAGGACGAACCATCTGTCTCACCTCTCACGCCACCATCTTTACTCCAATCCCTCTACATCAATTCTGAATGATAACCTTGCTGGGTAGAGTATTCTTGGTTGTAGGTTTTTTTCCTTTCAGCACTTCAAACATATCATGTCATTCCCTTCTGGTCTGTAAAGTCAGGTGATTCCTTCATGGGATTTCCCTTAATGTGACTGTCTGCTTTCTCTTGATGCATTGAAGAATCGCTCTTTAACTTTAATCTGCTGTTTTTATTACTACCTTCTTGTGGACCTCCTTGGGTTCATCCTGTTTGGGCCTCTCTGTGCTTCCTGGACCTAGATATTTGTTTTCTTCCCTAGGTCAGAGAACTTTTCAGCTCTTATTTCTTCAAATGGCTTTTCTTCCCCTTTTTCTCCCTTCTCATTCTGGGAACCCTTTCATGTGTATGTTGTTTGACGTTGTCATAGAGATCTCAACATCTTTCCATTTTCTAAATCCTTTTTTCTTCCTGTTTCTCAGATTCAGTGCTTTCCACTACCCTGTGTTCCAGATCACTGTTCTGTTTTCCTCATCCTCTAATCTGCTGTTGATTTCCTCTAGTGTATTTTTCATTTCAGTTATTGTATTCTTCAGCTTTGACTGGTTCTTTTAGAAATTTTCTCTTTGTTTAAGTCCTTGAGTTCATCCACTCTTCTCTCCAGTTTGGGGGGCATCTTCATGATCATTATTTTGAATTGTTTATCAGGTATATTGCTAATCTTCATCTCCATTTCATTTAGCAAATTTTCTGGCATTTTTGTATTGTTCTTTCATCTGGAACATGTTCCTCTACCTCCTTATTTTTATTTATGTTAATTTATTTAGTTTTATTTTGGTATCATTAATCTACAATTACATGTGCAACATTATGGTTACTAGCCTCCCCACATCATCAAGTCCTCACCACATACCCCATTACAGTCACTGTCCATCAGCGTAGTGAGGTGCTATAGATTCACTACCGGTCTTCTCTGTGTTGTACAGCCTTCCTCGTGCCCTCCCACCTATCTTATATCTGCTAATCGTAACGCCCCTTTTTCCCCTTGTCACTCCCTTCCTACCCATCCTTCCCAGTCCCTTTCCCTTTGGTAATTGTTAATCCATTCTTGGATTCTGTGAGTCTGCTGCTGTTTTGTTCCTTCAGTTTTTTTGTTTGTTCTTATACTACGCATATGAGTGAAATCATCTGATACTTGTCTTTTTCCACCTGGGTTATTTCACTGAGCATAATACCCTCTAGCTCCATCCATGTTGTTGCAAATGGCACGATTTGTTTTCTTCTTATGGCTGAAAAATATTCCATTGTGTATATGTACCAAATCTTCTTTATACATTCATCTACTGATGAACACTTAGGTTGCTTCCATTTCTTGGCTGTTGTAAAGAGTGCTGCAATAAACATAGGGGTGCAACTGTCTTTTTCAAACTGGGCTGCTGTATTCTTAGGGCAAATTCCTAGGAGTGGAATTCCAGGGTCAAATGGTATTTCTATTTTGAGTTTATTGAGGAACACCCATACTGCTTTCCACAATGGTTGAACTAATTTGCAGTCCCACCAGCAGTGTAGGAGGGTTCCCCTTTCTCCACATCCTCGCCATCCTTACTGGTGTGAGGTGATATCTCATTGTGGTTTTTATTTGCATTTCTCTGATGATTAGTGATGTGGAGCATCTTTTCATGTGCCTGTTAGCCATCTGAATTTCTTCTTTGGAGAAGTGTCTGTTCAGATACCCTGCCCATTTTTTAATTGGCTTATTTGCTTTTTGGTTCTCAAGGTGCATGAGCTCTTTAATTTTGTATGTCAACCCCTTATCGGATACATCATTTATGAATATATTCTCCCATACTGTAGGATGTCTTTTTGTTCTACTGATGGTGTCCTTTGCTGTACAGAAGCTTTTCAGCTTGATATAGTCCCACTTGCTCATTTTTGCTTTTGTTTCCCTTGTCCGGGGAGACATGTTCATGAAGAAGTTGCTCATATTTATGTCCAAGAGATTTTTGCCTATGTTTTTTTCTAAGAGTTTTATGGTTTCATGACTTACATTCAAGTCTTTGATCCATTTTGAATTTACTTTTGAGTATGGGGTTAGACAATGATGCAGTTTCATTCTCTTGCAGGTAGGTGTCCAGTTTTCCCAACACCATCTGGTGAAGAGGCTCTCATTTCCCCATTGTATATCCATGGCTCCTTTATCGTATTAATTGACCATATATGTTTGGGTTAATATCTGGACTCTGTATTCTGTTCCACTGATCTGTGGGTCTGTTCTTGTGCCAGTGCCAAATTGACTGGATTACTGTGGCTTTGTAGTAGAGATTGAAGTCAGGGAGAGTAATCGCCCCTGCTTTATTTTTCCTTTTCAGGATTGCTTTGGCTATTCAGGGTCTTTTGTGGTTCCATATGAATTTTACAACTGTGGGTTCCAGTTCGTTGAACAATGCTGTTGATATTTTGATAGGGATTGCATTGAATCTGTAGATTGCTGTAGGGAGTATAGCCATTTTAACAATATTTATTCTTCCTAGCCAAGAGCATGGGATGAATTTCCATTTGTTAGTGTCCTCTTTTATTTCTCTTAGGCATGTCTTGTAGTTATAACTGTATAGGTCTTTCACTTCCTTGGTTAGGTTTATTTCTATGTATTTTATTTTATTTTTTTCTGGACTTTTTTTTTTTGGTATTCTTTTAAGTTTATTTTGATATCATTAATCTACAATTAAATGAGCAATATTATGGTGATTACACAACCCCTTCATCAGGTCCCCCCTACCCGCCACATTACAATCACTGTCCATCAGCATAATGAGATGCTATAGAATCACTACTTGTCTTCTCTGAGTTGTACAGCCCTCCCCGTGCCCCCCAACATTACGTCTGCTAATCGTAATGCCACTTTTTCCCTCTTATCCTTCCCTTCTCACCCATCTTCCCCAGTCCCTTTCCCTTTGGTAACTATTAGTCCATTCTAGGGTTCTGTGAGTCTGCTGCTGTTTTGTTCCTTCAGTTTTTTGTCTTTGTTCTTATACTCTACATATGAGTGAAATCATTTGATACTTGTCTTTTTCGGCTTGGCTTATTTCAGTGAGCATAATACCCTCTAGCTCCATCCATGTTGTTGCAACTGGTAGGATTTGTTTTCTTCTTATGGCTGAATAATATTCCATTGTGTATATGTACCACATCTTCTTTATCCATTCATCTACTGATGGACACTTAGGTTGCTTCCATTTCTTGGCTATTGTAAATAGTGCTGCAATAAACATAGGGGTGCATCTGTCCTTTTCAAATTGGGCTGCTGCATTCTTAGGGTAAATTCCTAGGAGTGGAATTCCTGGGTCAGATGGTATTTCTATTTTGAGTTTTTTGAGGAACCTCCATACTGCTTTCCACAATGGTTGAACTAATTTGCAGTCCCACCAGCAGTGTAGGAGGGTTCCCTTTTCTCCACATCCTCGCCAACATTTGTTGTTGTTTGTGTTTTGGATGTTGGCCATCCTCACTGGTGTGAGGTGATATCTAATTGTGGTTTTAATCTGCATTTCTCTGATGATTAGCGATGTGGAGCATCTTTTCATGTGCCTGTTGGCCATCTGAATTTCTTCTTTAGAGAAGTGTCTATTCATGTCCTCTGCCCATTTCTTAATCGGATTATTTGCTTTTTGTTTGTTAAGGTGCGTGAGTTCTTTATATATTTTGGATGTCAACCCTTTATCAGATACGTTATTTATGAATATATTCTCCCATACTGTAGGATGTCTTTTTGTTCTACTGATGGTGTCCTTTGCTGTACAGAAGCTTTTCAGCTTGATATGGTCCCACTTGTTCATTTTTGCTTTTGTTTCCCTTGCCCGGGGAGATATGTTCATGAAGAAGTGCTCATGTTTATGTCCAAGAGATTTTTGCCTATGTTTTTTTCTAAGAGTTTTATGGTTTCATGACTTACATTCAGGTCTTTGATCCACCTTGAGTTTACCTTTGTGTATGGGGCTAGACAGTAGTCCAGTTTCATTCTCTTACATGTAGCTGTCCAGTTTTTCCAACACCAGCTGCTGAAGAGGCTGTCATCTCCCCATTGTATATCCAACGCACTTTTATCAAATATTAATTGACTGTATATGTTTGGGTTAATGTTTGGATTTTCTTTTCTGTTCCACTGGTCTGTGGGTCTGTTTTTGTGCCAGTACCAAATTGTCTTGATTACTGTGGCTTTGTAGTAGAGCTTGAAGTCAGGGAGCGTAATTCCCCCTATTTTATTCCTCCTTCACAGGACCCCTCCTTCAGCTATTCGGGGTCTTTTGTGGTTCTATATGAATTTTAGAATTATTTGTTCCAGTTCATTGAAGAAAGCTGTTGGTATTTTGATAGGGATTGCGTTGAATCTGTAGATTGCTTTAGGTAGTATAGCCAATTTGACAATATTTGTTCTTCCTAGCCAAGAGCATGGGATGAACTTCCATTTGTTAGTGTCCTGTTTAATTTCTCTTAGGAGTGTCTTGTAGTTTTCAGAGTACAGTTCTTTCACTTCCTTCATTAGCTTTATTCCTAGGTATTTTATTCTTTTTGATGCAATTGTGAATGAAATTGTTTTTCTGATTTCTCTTTCTGTTACTTCATCATTAGTGTATAAGAAAGCAACATATTTCTGTGTTTTAATTTTGTATCCTGCAAGTTTGCTGAATTCAGATATTAATTCTAGTAGATTTGGAATGGAGTTTTTACGGTTTTATATGTACAGTATCATGTCATCTGCAAATAGTGACAATTTGACTTCTTCTTTACCAATCTGGATGCCTTGTATGTCTTTGTTTTGTCTGATTGCTGTGGCTAGGACCTCCAGTACTATGTTGAATAACAGTGGAGAGAGTGGGCATCCCTGTCTTGTTCCCGATCTTAGATGAAAAGCTTTCAGCGTCTCGCCTGTTAAGTATGATGTTAGCTGTGGGTTTGTCATATATAGCCTTTATGATGTTGAGGTACTTGCCGTCTATACCCATTTTGTTGAGAGTTTTAATCAGGAATGGATGCTGAATTTTGTCAAATGCTTTTTCAGCATCTATGGAGATGATCATGTGGTTTTTGTTCTTCTTTTTGTTGATGTGGTGGATGATGTTGATGGATTTTCGAATGTTGTACCATCCTTGCATCCCTGGGATGAATCCCACTTGATCATGGTGTATGATCCTCTTGATGTATTTTTGAATTCGGTTTGCTAATATTTTGTTGAGTATTTTTGCATCTACGTTCATCAGGGATATTGGTCTGTAATTTTCTTTTTTGGTGAGGTCTTTGCCAGGTTTTGGTATTAGAGTGATGCTGGCTTCATAGAATGAGTTTGGAAGTATTCCCTCCTCTTCTATTTTTTGGAAAACTTTAAGGAGAATCGGTGTTATTTCTTCTGTATATGTCTGGTAGAATTCAGAGGTGAATCCATCAGGCCCGGGGGTTTTGTTCTTGTGTAGTTTTTTGATTACTGATTCAATTTCATTGCTGGTGATTGGTCTGTTTAGTTTTTCTGTTTCTTGCTTGGTCAGTCTTGGAAGGTTGTATTTTTCTAAGAAGCCGTCCATTTCTTCTATGTTTTCCAGCTTGTTAGCATATAGATTCTCATAATATTCTCTTATAATTCTTTGTATTTCTGTGGGGTCCATCGTTATTTTTCCTTTCTCATTTCTGATTCTGTTTATGTGTGTAGATTCTCTTTTTCTCTTAATGAGTCTGGCTAGGGGTTTTTCTATTTTGTTTATTTTTTCAAAGAACCAGCTCTTATTTCATTGGTTTTTTCTATTGTTTTATTCTTCTCAATTTTATTTATTTCTTCTGTGATCTTTATTATGTCCCTCCTTCTGGTGACTTTGGGCCTCATTTGTTCTTTTTTTTCCAATTTCAGTAATTGTGTCTTTAGACTATTCATTTAGGAATGTTCTTCCTTCTTTAAATAGACCATGATTGCAATATAATTCCTCTTAGAACTGCCTTTGCTGCGTCCCACAGAAGTTGGGGCTTTGTGTTCTTGTTGTTGTCATTAGTCTCCATATATTCTTTGATTTCTGTTTTGATTTGGCCGTTAACCCACTGATTAATTAGGAGAATGTTGTTAAGTCTCCATGTGTTTGTGAGCCATTTTGATTTCTTTCTAAAATTTATTTCTAGTTTTATACCTTTGTGATCTGAGAAGTTGGTTGTTAGGATTTCAATATTTTTGAATTTACTGAGGTTATTTTTGTGGCCTAGTATGTTGTCTATTCTGGAAAATGTTCCATGTGCACTTGAGAAGAATGTGTATCTTGTTGCTTTTGGGTGCAGAGTTCTGTAGATGTCTGTTAGGGCCATCTGTTCTAGTGTGTTGTTCAGTGCCTCTGTGTCTTTACTTATTCTCTGTCTGGTTGATCTGTCCTTTGGAGTGAGCGGTGTTTTGAAGTCTCCTGAAATGAATGCATTGCATTCTGTTTCCTACTTTAATTCTGTTAGTATTTGTTTCACATATGCTGGCGCTCCTGTGGTGGATACATATATATTTATAATGGTTATATCTTCTTGTTGGACTGACCCCTTTATCATTATGTAATGTCCTTCTTTATCTCTTGCTACTCTCTTCGTTTTGAAGTCTATTTTGTCTGATACAAGTACTGCAACACGTGCTTTTTTCTTTTGTTGTTTGCATGAAATATCTTTCTCCATCCCTTCACTTTTAGTCTGTGTATGTCTTTGGGTTTGAGGTGAGTCTCTACTAAGCAGCATATAGATGGGTCTTGCTTTTTTATCCATTCTGTTACTCTGTGTCTTTTATTGCTGCATTCAGTCCATTTACATTTAGGGTGATTATTGGTAGATACGTACTTATTGACATTGCTGGCTTTAGATTCGTGGTTACCAGAGGTTCATGGGTTGCTTCTTTACTATCTAACAATCTAACTTAACTTTCTTGTTAAGTTATTGTAAACACCATCTGATGTTTCTTTGTTTCCCGTCTTATTCTTCCTCCTCCATTCTTTATATACTAGGTGTTTTATTCTTTGCCTTTAGTTAGTATTTGGATGGTCTGCTTTCTTTGCTATGATTTTATTTTCTCTGGTGACATCTTTTTAGCCTTAGGAGTGCTTCCCTCTAGAGCAGTCCGTTAAAGATATCCTGTAGAGGTGGTTATATTTAAATGATAATCGTGCTGGATAGAATATTCTTAGTTCAAGGCCCTTCTGTTTCATAACGCTAAATATATCATGCCATTCTCTTCTGGCCTGTAAGGTTTCTTTTGAGAAGTCTGATGATAGTCTGATGGGTTTTCTTTTGTAGGTGATCTTTTTTCTCTCTCTAGCTGCCTTTAATACTCTGTCTTTTTCTTTGATCTTTGCCATCTTAATTATTATGTGTCTTGATGTTGTCTTCTTTGGGTCCCTTGTGTTGGGAGATCTGTGGGCTTCCATGTACTGCGAGAATATTTCCTTCCCCAGCGAGGGATAGTTTTCAGCAATTATTTCTTCAAAGATACTTTCTATCCCTTTTTCTCTCTCTTCTTCCTCTGGTACTCCGATAATGCGAATATTGTTCCGTTTGGATTGGTCACACAGTTCTCTTAATACTCTTTCATTCCTATAAATCCTTTTATCTCTCTGCATCAGCTTCTCTGTGTTCCTGTTCTCTGATTTCTATTCCATTAACAGTCTCTTGCATCTCATCCAGTCTGCTGTTAAGCCCGTCGATTGCTTGTCTCATTTCTGCATTGTCTTTCCTCACTTCCCTCACTTCCTCCCTTAGCTCTTGCACATTTCTCTGTAGATCCATCAGCATTGTTATGACTTTTATTCTGAATTCTTTTTCAGGAAGACTGTGCATTTCCATCCCTTTATGTTCCCTCTCTGGGGTTGTCTGGTTGATTTTCATATGGACCATATTCCTCTGTCTTTTCATGGCTATAGAAGTGGTCGCTGGTTCTTGCCACATGTCAGCTGGGCTCGTTAAGACTTTAAAAAGAGAAAAAAAAAGAAAGAAAGAAATAAAAAAGAAAAAAGAAAGAAAAGAAAAAACAAAACAAAACAAAAAAGAACAAAATAAAACAAAAATGCCCACTGGGAGTAGATTATGTGGGGATGCTGTAGGTGGCGCTGTTGCCCCACTATTCCGCAGCCATGGGTGCGCTGCTCCGCAGGGCCCTTTATACCTCTGGCCAGGGTGGGAACGAATGGGAGGCTGTTGATCTCTTTGGGAAGTTGATGTGCGGCCACCCTTTCCCAGTCGCCAGCTAAGGGGTCCGAAACTCCCCAGGACTCCCACCCTGCTGGGCTGAGTGTGCCAGGGCGATCCGGCTCCTCCACTGGGCTCCTGTCTCTTTAAGACCGCTGAAGAAAGCACGCGCTTTTCTTTTCTTTTTTTTTTTTCTTTCCTTCCCGGGAGCCGGCTGCAAGCACCCTGGCATGTTCCCCGCTCCGATCCTGCACCCTCTGTCCCTCCAGTCTCTGCTACACTGTGCTATGTGTGTCAGCGCTCCCCGTGCAGATCACCAGGGCTGGTTATTTCATGGGGTGTACTTCCACTCCCTCCCGGCTCTGAATCTTCTCCTCCCGCCGGTGCGCTGGGGTGGGGGAATGCTCTGGGCCCGCCGGGTCACAGCTCCATATCTTACCCGCCTCTTGGGGTGCCGAGTCCTCTTGGGTGTAGCTGCACGCTGTGTGCTTTCTTGTGTATTCTGGTCTCCCTTTTAGGAATAGTTGTATTTGTTGTATTTTCGTAGATAAATATAGTGTTGGGAGGAGATTTCTGCCGCCCTGCTCACGGCGCCATCTTCCTGGAAGTCTCCCATTTAATTTTTTTATGTCTTGGTGTTGTTCTCCTTGGGTCCCTTGTGTTGGGAGATCTGTGGCCTTCCATGGTCTGAGAAACTATTTCCTTCCCCAGCTTGGGCATGTTTTCAGCAATTATTTCTTCAAAGATACTTTCTATAACTTTTTCTCTCTCTTCTTCTTTTGGTACTCCTATAATGTGAATATTGTTCCATTTGGATTGGTCACACAGTTCTCTTAATATTCTTTCATTCCTAGAGATCTTTTTATCTCTCTCTGCCTGAGCTTCTCTGTACTGCTCTCTGATTTCTATTCCATTAACAGTCTCTTGCATCTCATCCATCTGCTCTTAAGCCTGTCAATCGACTGTTTCATTTCTGTAATGTCCCTCCTGACTTCATCCTTTAGCTCTTGCATATTTCTATGTAGGTCCATCAGCATTGTTATGACTTTTATTTTGAATTCTTTTTCAGGACGATTGTTTAAATCTGTCCCACTAGGCCCTCTCTCTGGAGTTGTCTGAGTGATTTTTGACTGAACCACATTCTTCTGTCTTTTTATGGCAATAGAAGTGGTCACAGGCAGGTGGCACGTGTGTCAGCTGGGAGAACAAAGTCCCTTCCTGCTTATTGTTTGCCTTGCCCTTTTCCACAGCCTGTTCCGGTTACCCGCACACCAGGATGCTGTCTCTGGGATACTCCCCTGAGCTGCCGTGGGCAGGGCCGCCCTCAGGCTACCTAGAGACTGTGGGGATGTGGCAGCCATGCTAGGTGCGTTCTACTGCAAGGATGGGCTCCCTCGCACCTTACAGACCTTGCTCTGGCTTCTGCAGCCTGTGCCGGTTACTCGCACATTGGGAGGCAGTCTCTGGGATAATCCCCTGAGCTGCCATGGGTGGGGTGCCCTCAGGCTAGCCTAGAGCACTGCGGGGGGTTGCAGCCATGCCAGGTGTGTTCTGCAGCAAGGATGGCGCCCCTTCATGCCTTCCGGACCTTGCTCTGGCTTCCGCAGCCCGTCCCAGTTAGCTGCACGCTGGGAGGAGACTCTGGGCAGGGCCACTCTCTGGCTGCTCTGCAGCTGTGGCGGGTCAGCCAGTCCATTTGCAGCACCGGTCTGGCGGAACAAATGGCAGGCTGCTTATCACCGTGAGGTGCTTCGTGGCTGCTTTACCCTGCAGGGGGTTAGGAGGCCTAAAGTTACTCAAGATTCCCAGCCTGCTGGGCTGAGTGTGCTGGGACGATTTTGTTCATCTGTTGGGCCCTTGTCCCTTTAAGACTTTTAAAAAGCACCTGCTTTTCTTTTGTCCCAGGGAAGCCGGCTGTGGGACCCACTCCCAGTGTCCGTCTCAGGTTTTCCTTTTCTGTTTCTCTAATACCCAGTACACCATGCAGAGTGTCTGTGCTCCCAGCACAGATCACCAGGGCTGGTTATTTAGCAGTGCTGCGCTTCCACTCCCTCCCCACTCTGATTCTTTTCCTCCCGCCGGTGAGCTGGGGTGGGGGGAGTTCTTGGGTTCCTCCGGGTCACTGCTTCGTATCTTACCCTTTTCATGAGGTGCTGAGTTCTTGCAGATGTAGATGTAGTCTGGCTGTTGTACTGTATCTTCTTGTCTCTCTCTTAGGAGTAGTTATATTTGCCATATTTTCCAAAATCTATGTTTTTGGAGGAGATTTCTGCTGCCCTACTCATGCCGCCATCTTGAGCCCCCTCTGTCCTCCTTATTTTGTCTGTTTTTTTTGTGTTTAAATCTATGTACTATATAGGTTGGCTATGTCTCCTGGTCCTGACAGCAGTGGTCTTATGGAGTAGGCATTCTGTGGTGCCAGCAACACAGTACCCCCGCCTCTCAGGACTGGGTGCTGCGGGGTGTCTCTCGTGTGGGCCATGTGCCCCCTCCTGTTCTGTCCGAGTCATGACTGCTGTTTTGCGCTGGCAGTAGGCTGGCCCTCGACCTGCTCTCGGTAATAGTGTAGGGGCCACTGTGGTTGCACTAGTTTGCAAGGTTCATTCTAGGTTCAGCTGGCTCAGAAACTTGGCAGAGACCTTGCTAGTGAGCTGGTGGCCACATAGCTGCCAGCAGTGACCAGTGTGTCCACTACTAGTGTGCTGGTGGATGTGTTAGCCCCTCCCCTCACTGAGAAAGTAGCCTCTTTGGTGGGGGCCTGCTGGACCAAACATGCTAGGTGGGTCAAGTCCAAAAGGGAATGTTGGTGTGGAGTGAGCATTGCTGGCAAAGTAGATGGAAAGTTTCAGAACAGGCTTCTGCAAACTTCCAGGCTGCTGGGCTGAGGAGGACTTGAAAAATGCCATCTGCCAGCCTCTCCTCCCCTGGAGAAAGGTCCTGTAGCCCTCCACCCCTCTGACACATGTCCTTAAGTTAGTATATCTCCTTTCAAACTGCTGCTTCTGTGTTGGGTTTCTCAGGTTGATTGACAAAGCATTCTGGTTCTCCCAGAGCAGAGATTCGGTCTCCTGCCACCCTGCAGCTCTACCTGGCATTAGGCGCTACTGATTTTCAAAGCTAGACATCATGGTGGCTCATCTTCCTGGTGTAGATGCCCATGGCCAGGTGTGCTGAGATGTGGGGAATTCGTCATCTCTCCACTCCATTGCTCACTCCCTCCTGTTTATGGGTTGGGGTGGGGGAAGGGTTTGGGGTCCCCATTGATCATGGCTCTGCCCCTTTGCCCTTCTCAGTGGAGGCTTTCTTTTTCGTTAGGCTGTGGAAGGTCTGTCCTGCTGGTCCTCAGGTTGTTTTCAGAGTTAGTTGTATTAGATGTAGTTGCTGCCTCTGTGTGAGGAAGTTATCAGAGTGACCTCCTATTCTTCTACCTTTCTATAATCTTATACTAACTTTTAAACTAATCAATGAATAACATAAAAAGTATTAAAAAGATATAGTGTCTCATTACTTAAATATGTCAATTTTGTTTTGCCCTTTTCTCCTTCAGGTTATTCTTAGTGGCTTCAACTCAGTATATGTCATGTTAGCAGTATATGATTATAATAACGAGAGCCTTATAATTAAAAATTCAGATTCTTTGTTATTTCCCAGAAAATTCAGCTTCTTTTCAGCTCTGTCCTATCTGTGGGAGCAATGCCCCCACTTTGATTTCCTTGGAACAACTGTTTGCCTCACTTGTCTCTCATAAACTTAGAAAAAGCAACCCATGTGAAAATTCAGTTTGAACAATTGATGCCTGATTGTGCTTTTATGATAAGGTGCTAGAAACACAGGCCAAATAGATTCTGTAGAAATGGTGCTGCTGAATATTAGAGAAATATACAGTATAGTGTCTTATATACCTGTGGAAAAGATGGAGAAATTTTGGTTGGAATTTGGTGCAGTTAGGTGGCAACAGACCTATATTTAAGGACTCGGAATGGTTACCTGGTGCAGCCTGGGAGGCATTCTTTATATGTTCCATAAAACTCCATCTGTGTTCCTATTAACATTGTAAATAGCGATTTAGATAAGGACATTAATTTTATGCTGATTGTTTACAGCTGACAAAAGCCAAAGAAATAATAAGAAATGTATAAAAGCATTTATAGTTGTGAAAATTAGAAATAGCCTATATGTCCAACAATTGATAAGACTAAACAAATTGTCATATAAGGAAATACAATGCAAATACCAAAAATGATGTAAAGCAGTATGTAACCACATGGTAAATGTTTCACAACCTCCTGTTAACTTAAAAATTTTATAAAATATAGTCCTGTACCATTCTAAATTTTTTGTTTATAAAGAAAAAATGTACTTTTAGAAAGAGGAGGAAGCACAATAAATTTTTTGAAACTTTTTAAAATGTGTGATTTAATTTTCAAGTTATTTTTTGCCCTTTTCATTTTTTTCTCACTTGAAATTTACATTGCTTGCTCACTTGGCAGTTTTGCATATTTGATTACTGTGGTTTATTGTATGCTTACCATATCCACAGACCATTTCCCATTTCCACAGGGAGAAATCCTGTGGTAAAGATGCCTTTCGCAATGCCAGCCCTCTTCCTTACCCAGAGATACTTCAGAGGTGTGACTCCTCCCTGACGCTGTGTCCTCTTGGACAGTCCCTGCTTCTACCCCATGCTTGTTCATCAAGTGAGATTTGTAGGTTTTTCTTTTTGTGTTCTTTCATCCTTATAAAGTAAATGGAATTAAATGTTATGAATGGAATAAAAGAGCTAGAAAAAAGTCATGTTTTAGGAATTTCTTCTGTTTCTACTTCTGGAATAGAGGAAGAGGTCTAAGGGAAAGAAACTAACATTATTTGTTTTGTTTTGACTTGCTATATGCTTTGCAGTGTAAGCAGTGAATTGTTCTAACAGTGCTGTGAGACTTGAATGACCACCTTCACACTACAAGTGGAAAAGCATCAGAAAGTAAATAATCTTCACAAGGTTCTGCAGTTAGTAAATGATTTCTGTGATTCCAAAGTCTACATTATTTTCATTGTACCATGAAGGAATTTCTTCAGGCACGGAATTAGTGCCTCGTAGAAACTGGTTTTTCGTTTGTTTCTGTTTTTATTGGCTGCTCTGCCTAAAGATTAGGACAGACAGACATATCAATGTATAGATGGATATAATAATGCCTATTTCCACTAAAACCATTATATTTAAAAATCCGAACTGGCATTCCAGTATTAGTGAAGTTGCTTGTTTCAGAGTATCTCTTTTGCAGACAACCATTATTAAAACTGGAGTAACTCTGAAAGACAAACAGCTATTGGAAAGCCCCAGAATGTGACCAAAAGGCAGAACTTGAAGGGGAATCAGTACTTGAAAGAGAGAAACTGCACAGATGAGATTTTTGTTTCTGTTGCCTCTTGCCCAGTACCATCCCATAGTTTATGGAGAGTTTAGTGGCTGACAAAGTCAAGAGGATAGAGTTCAAGACATTTAGCAAGTATGAAAGTAAGGGGGAAGGTCCCTGAAAAAGGGAATTGCAGAGAAAGGAGCCTCAAAATATCTGTGCAGACTCAGCCCAAATACACTTGACTGATTCCTGAACCGCGTTTGTGTGAGGGAGACTGCAGGGGGCTTGGTGGAAAAACAATAGCTAGAGGACTGAAAGAACTGAGATGAGATTCAACTCCTTCCCTGCTCAAAAGAAACAGAGTTTGGAGTTTGAATTCAGCAGAGTTAACTGCTTCTTACAACAAAAATCAAACATCTTCAGAAGAAGATTATATAATCTGTAGTCTCTATCATATATCATCCACAGTGTCCAGTAAACAAAAATTACTAGGTCATTGAAGAAACAAGAAAATGTGACCCACAAAGAGGAGAAGTAATTAATTGAAACTGGCCCTAGGATAATCCAGATGTTGTTCTTAGTAAACAAAGATTTATTTAAAGGAGCCATTATAATAAATGTGGTCAAGAAGTTAAAGGACAATGGTGTCATAGTGAACAGATAGGAAATTTCAGCAAGAAATAGAAACTAAAAGAGTACAGGAATTCTAGAAATGAAGAGTGGTGTATCTGAAAAAATTATAGAGTGGATGGGCTTAGCAGAAGATTGGAGAAGGCAGGAAAAGAAGGTTAATTAACATAAGAACAAATCAAAAGAAGTAATTAAATCTGAAGAACAGAACTGAGAATGAAAATCAATGAACTGACCCTCAGGGACCTAGGGGATAGTGTCAGACAATCATAAGACGTGTGTCAGTGGGGAGGAGAGAAGAAAGATAATGGTGAACATTTTCCAAACTTTGGTTTATAATCCTTATGTATCTAACAGGCTTAGACACTTTCTCTGCAAAGCAGGATAAATAAAAACAATTTTACTTAGTTAATCAGTTAATACGATGAAAACTAAAGTAATAAAGAGATTGAAAGCAACCAGATAAAAGTAACACTATCTTGAGGCGGAGCTTCTTGGCCTTGGCACCATTGCCATAGCGTCCTTGTCCTCTGCCCGTGAGATTGCCCCCCATTTTTGAATCACTGTTAAAACAGCTATAAATACGTGGGTAAGTAAATACTGTATGTTTCCTTTTAATTTGTTTAAGAAGCAAAATTATAACATTGTATTGTGTTTCATGTTTGTAGATAAAACATATTTGACAACAGTAGTATAAAGGACAGTGTGGGGTGGATGAAATTATGGTTGTGGGGTTAATACATTTTACATGAAATAGAAAAACAGTAACCCTAAATTGACCATTATAAGTTATGGGATACATAGTGTAATCCATAGAGCAACCATTAAAAACAAATATAAAGCAGTCTAGCTAAAATGTCAATAGTTTAATTACAAGGAATTCTAAGAATGTTTGATTAAATCAAATGTCAGGAAAGGAGAATAAACAATTAGGATGAATAAAAAACAAATAGGTAAGTGGGAAACCTAAACTGAATGATAATAATTAAATGTAAATGGACTACATGTTCCAATGAAAACAGATTGCCAGAACAAGGCAAGAGTGTACACTTTTACCACTTACAGCCAGCGTTTCACAGGAAGCTTTAGTCAGTGCAAAAAAGTTTTTGATAAAAAGTTATGAAATAGGAAAAAAATTATAAAACTGCCTTTCTTTGCATGTTGTATTTATTTGCATTAGAAGTCCTTAAGAATCTAAAAATCAGCCACTAAAACTAATAAGGAAACTTTGCAAAGTCCCAAGATAGAAGGGCAGTATGCAAGTCAACTGTATTTCTATACACTAGAAACAAACAATTGGAAAACAAAGTTTAAAACTCCACATACAATAACACCAAACATGAAATACATAGCAGTCAATTAACAGATTATTTGTAAGAACTCTACAGTGAAATCTACAAGATGTTGCTGAGAGAAATTCAAGAAGATGCCTGTGAATGGAGAGCTATACCATTGTTCATGGATTGGAAGAATTAGTATCAGTAATATATCCTTTCTCCCCAAACTGATCTGTAGATTCAGTGCAATCCCAATTTCTCAGCAGTCTTTTTCTTAAATAGAAATTGATAAGCTGAACTTTAAAATTTACATTGAAATGCAAAGGAACTACATACAGTATCCAGAATGATGTCATACAAGACCAAAGTTCCATATGACTTCAAGATTTTCTACAAAGTCGCAGCAATCCAGCAGTGTGGTGTTGGCCTGATAGGCAGACAGGTCAGTAGAACAGCATAGTCTGTCCAAAAATAGACCCATACTTAAATAGTGGCTTGATTTTTGACAAAGACACCAAAACAATAGGTAAAGAATAGAAATGTTGTTAGAACAATTGATTATTGATACTGGAAAGCATGAACCCTGATCCTTGCCTCATACTAAAGTTAATGTGCAGTGTATGGTAGGCCTAAATGGGAACCCAGGCCACAGATGACACCAAAAGAGGAACGATAAGAACCTGCAAACATTCCTCCATAAAAGTATCAATAAAACTGACAAAAATCATCAGAATCAACTTTTACAGAACTCTGGAAATTAATCAAAGGCTTGCAGCAATCTGGGGAGCATTTATTCATGGAAAACTGCTGAATCTTGATAAAAACAACTAGCTTTATGCTCTTCTAACCTACCCTACCCTGTTCTTGTGTCTCTTAACAGCCCATAATCACAGTGAAAACCAGGCAGCTCGGAGCCACCAGGGTGGTGGGGGCGGAAAGGGGCTGGAGCTCCTGCAAAGGCTGGTTCCCAGACAACTGTCATTATTTGACCTGAGTGCTGGTTCCCTGGAAGACCCCACTTGCAAGGCTCTTCTGTTTGACCCACAGCTCGCCCAATGTGAAAAGGTTTTTCCCCAGGGACATCCAGAGAAACCTGTTTAACTATGTGGCTGCCTGCAGCAGTAGACAATATTTGGGACAAAGAATAGGCTAACTAAAAAGCCTTAAAGGAAAAGCTGGAGAATTAGTAAAGCCCCAGGGACTTTGAAAAGCTCTGACATATTCCTGGGAAGCCTGCAAGGCCATGTACACATGCTTGGGGAAGACTTGAGAAGGCCCTACATCCTCATTTCTAGAAGTGACGGCCAAGGCAAAGTTGTCAGATGCCTGGCTGGGTGCTGAAGGCATGGCTCAGCCCGTACCCACAGAACCTCTCATCCACGTGTGGGACACCTGCTGGTTCTCTGTCCAATCATCAGCTGACCACTAAACTAACGGTAGTCTTGAGGGACCACACAACAAAGAATACAGGCTTTTTATAATTAGTTGAGAAGTCACTAAACAAACAACAAGCGGTAATAGATTTTAAAGAGGGAATACAACCTGATTGCCAGAGTTGCCATAGACATGATTTTAAATAGCCAGTGTTCAACAACAAAAAAATCATGAAACATTCAAAGGAATAAAAATATGGGCCATAAATGGGGAGAAACAATTCAAACCATGCCTAAGGAAACCCAAACATTGGATTTACAAGAAAGATTTAAATCACCTATTTTAATATATTCAAAGAATGAAAGGAAACCACATCTAAGGCACTAAAAGGAAGTGTAAGAAGCAAATGTCTCATCAAATAAAAAATAGCAAAGAGACGAATTATTAAAAGGGACCAAATGGAAGTTCTGAATTTGAAAAGTACAACAATTGAAATGAAAAATTCACTAGAGCACAGCAGCGGAGTTGAATAGGCAGAAGAAAGAATCAACATGTTTTGAAGATAGGTCAATTCAGATGATCCAGTCTGAAGGGGCGTGAAGAAAAATGAACCCTAACAAGTGGTGGCAAGGATGTGGAGAAGTTGTAGCCTTGTATGTTGCTAGGGGAATGTAAAATGTAGGTGCTTTGGAAAACAGTTTGACAGTTCCTCAAAATGTTAAACCGAGTTACCATACGACCTAGGAATTCCACTCACACATATATCCCCAAGAGAACTGAAAATGTATTTCCACACACAAAGTTGTACATGAATTTTCATAACAGCATTATTCAGGATAGTCTAAAGGGAAACAACCCAAATGTCCATCAATTGATGAGTAAAAAAACAAAATGTGGTGGGTCAGTACAATGGGGTATTATTCAACTCTAAAAGGAAAGAGTTCGGATCCCTGGAGCAACAGAGATGAACATTGTGCTAAGTGAAATAAGCCAGGTACAGATCACATATGATCCCATTTATGTGAAATGTCTATAGTAGGCAAATTCGTAGAGAAGGTTAAACCTACAGTGGCTCCCGGAGGCCAGGGGAGGCGGGGCTTGTGTGTGACTACAGGTCCGGGTGTCTGGAGCGATGAGACTTCTCGGGACTTAGGCGGTGCTTATGGGTGCACAACTTTGTGAATATCGACAAACACTGGGCTTTAAAAAAAAAAAAGTCTTTACTAGAGAGTAGCATTTTATTCAGTGTTTTAGAGATCCTAAAAGTATTTAATAATGAGAAAACAAGTTCAGTCATTCAGGTCTAGTTCTAATTAGAAACCAATTTAAATTTAAAATGGGCTTCCTATTCCATTTCTCTAGTTGATTACAATAATTAATGAGACTTGCCATCAAGCCAGTTGTTTTCTTAAATATTTGAACTCTTACTGAGAAAACGTAAATCAGAAGTAGATGTAGTTATTTTAAAATTTGTAGTACACACTCTTAGCAGTGATTAACAGCATTGCTGTCCCCTATATAATTACTGTTAGTTTGAATGTACAGATGGAGTTTGAAATGACAAGTTCTGGAGTAGAAATCAATAGATACCTCTACGTCAGGTGGTTGGGAGAAGCCTTTGAGCCAATTTATTAAACATTAATTAAACACCTAAATCTAACATCTAATGAAAATATGTCAAAAACATGACATTCTTCCCTCCCTCTTTCAGTCAAGTAGGAAAAATAGTTCAGAATTTCTCTTTGGGAACTTCACAGTTTGGCATAGTCACTAGGTTTCATCTAAAGAATAACCTAAGATTTACTTGAGCTGTTTCATATGAGTATTTAAGTTGTGGTTTGGGGTTTTTATTTGACACTGGCCATCTGGTTAGCTGTTTGGTCTGCCATACATTAGGAAAGTACTACATTATCTACCTGCAGGTTGTACTTCAGTGTTTGGTTCCAGGGGTCTCTCCTGCCAGGAAGCTAACTGCCTGATCCAGGAAATCAACGGCAGAATGTGTGAGGAGACGTGAGGGAAGAGGAAACAGAGCAGAAAAGGCTGGATAGGTGATGCTTAATCCTTTCATATATAGCCTAATGCTGCCACGTAGTGGGGAAATAATGCAGAAAGACGTGCCAAAAAGATTTTTCTGTGGACTGTGATAGATTAGCATCTAGTGACAAATGCTAACTATATAAAATATTTTGTTAAATCTAAACCTACTTTAAACAATAATTATGGAACCACAAGTTATCCTTGTATTAATTTGAAAAGTACTTTTTAGAAGTGATTTTTGCTAAAAGCTGGAGTTTAAAAAAGCAAGCATTTGAAATTTAAAGTTACCCTTGTTACTTTAAAATCTTTTGTCTATAAACCAAGCCAGTATAAAGGAATAGTACATAGTATAAATAAATCTGTGGATAGTTTTGAGTTACTATTCTGACATGTTAGTCCAATTTTTCAAAGGGTTTTTAGTATTTTGGTTTTTTAAAATACTTATTAAGCATACTTAAATCTAAGATACATAAATTGTGCAACTTAATATACTGAAACTAGTGAGGTGAACAAATTTTCCTTTTTTATTTTTTGAAAGTGGTTACAATGCCTTTTGGAGAATCAGGCATTAAATTCAAGGTTAAGATTTAACATTGTATGAAGACAGGCATGTAGCTAAGAAGCAAAAGTTAATATGAAAACTGAAAATATTTATGCAAATATATATATGAGGAAGATATTTTATTGGTATATTAATGTCACAAAAGGAAGCATGATGGTTTTAAAACTTAACTGGGGAAAACAAAAGTTGTATTTCAATACAATTTTGGATATGAACTATGTTAATGTAGAAAGGTAAGGAAATTAATTCATGTTTGTCTAGGTATAAAGTCTGATAGCTACATCTGAATCTGTGAGAAAGGGACCTTAGGGGTTTGATTTAGACTGTAGAGGAATCTACAAGAATCTAGTGCAGTTGTGCATTTTAGGCTCTCCATCCAATCTAATTCTGCTAAAGAAACAAGACTTAGAAAAGGGAAAGTGGGGCTAGAGGTAGAGGTGAGACAGAGGAATCTTAAACAGAGGCAGAATTTTCTGAAAACCAATCTGATTTTGAATTTAGAGAGCTGCAGTCTAACTGGTTATATGCCTTTCAGAAGAGCATTAATGATGAAGAAATATTTTTAATTGGGATGGTAGTAGATGACCCTGGTCAAATTAACTTTGGGCATTAACATATCCCAAAGGTTTCTCCCTGAGGTATAGTCTAGATTCTGTTTTCTTGAATTCTTATGAAAGCTTTTAAAATTATCCTTCAGTTCAGTTATTGAAGTGAGCTTAAAAATTGAGCATAGGACACACTGTATTAAACTTTAACAATCAAAAAATGAAATTGTGACATTCTTTTTCTACATTCACATGGAAATAAAAGTCTACATTTACATGAAGATAAAAAATCTGTTTTAATAAAAGGAAGAAAATATTATTTTTTAGGAATCCAAAATAAAGCAACTGCATAGTTACAGAATGGGTTCATAGAAATGTATGCAAAAAAAAAGATTTTTAAAAATAAGCAGATTAGAAAAATGAACACCAAAGAAAAATTATGTTGGATTCACAGCTCTAACATTTAATAACTTTGTGATTTTAGCCAAATCACATAAGTTATCTGGGATATTGTTTTCTCATCTATTCAGTGGAGCTCGTGCCTTTGCCTACTGCATATGGCTGTTAATGATACCATTTATCAGTTTATATCTCTGCAGATGTACTATGGCTTGGATATTTTTCTGATCTGATTTCCACCTGAATATTTAGAAATGCAGTATTAGATCCCTATAGGTTCTCTCAGTGTCTTTCTTTAGTGTCTCTAAAGCAAACACGCCCATTGAAATTGTTTTTTCAGATTTCAAAGTATACCACTTTGTTCTTTCTCATCTATATATTCCATGTAAAATTTTAACCAAAAGTTTAAATTACATATAATCTGTATGTTTACCCACATGCATTTATCTAATAGCATGGTCAAGTTCAATAGCAAGACCCATGGCAAGACCCATGCCTTTCCCCTCCATCTCCACAAATTTTTTATGGATCTGCTTATTTATTGTTTCCAATTTCCAAGATCCCTGCCAAGCCTGACCTTCTAGTACCTCCATGACTGAGGCCGGGTTGTTTTTCCACTCATTTGCCGCTACTCTCTTCCATAGACAGCCACTGTATCCACTCACAGGCTCATGCTTCCCTGCTGTCTGTGGCTTTGATATGAAATGCCCTAATAGTAGTGGCGCTGGGCACTGCTCATGTGCCTGTTGTCTACCAGTATTTCTTCCTTGGACGAATGTCTGTCTGGATCCTCTACCCATTTTATAATCAGTTTGTGTTCTGGCTATTGAGTTGTCTGAGTTCTTTATAGACTTTGGATATTAGCCCTCTATCAGATACATGATTTGCAAATATTCTCTCCCATTTGGTAGGCTGCCTTTTCACTCTGTTGATGTTCCCTGTGCTGCACAGAAGTATTTTGGTTTCATGTCGTCCCACTTACTTATTTTTGCTTTCATTGCTTTTACTTTTGGTGTTAAATCTAAAATATCACCAAGACCAAGGTCAGGGAGCTTACTGCCAATGTTTTCTTTTAGGAGGTTTATGGTTTCAGTCTTAAATTCAAGTCTTTAATCCTTTTGGGGTTAATTTTTGTGTATAGTGTAAGATAAATGATCCAGTTTCATTCTTTTGCAGCCTCGGCTGATGAGTTTTCCCAGCATCGTTTATTAAAGAAATTGTCCTTTACCTGTTGTCTATTCTAGGTTCTTTTGTCATAAATTAATCAGCCATATATTCATTATTTCTGGGATCTCTATTCTGCTCTTTTGATCTAAGTGTCTATTTTATGCCAATTCTGTGCTGTTTTGATTACCATAGCTTTGTAATAGAGTTTGAAATCAGGAAGATTGATGCCTCCAACTTTGTTCTTTCTCAGGACTTCTTTGGCTATTCAGAGTATCACATTGATTTGCAGATGTTGAACAGTCCATGCACCTTGGAATAAATTCCCCCTGATCATGATGTATGGTACTTTTAATGCATTATTGAATTCGGTTTGCCAGTATTTCATTGAGAATTTCTGCATTGATGTTCATCCAGGGCTTTAATTTCCTCTTTTTAAATTCCCTTGTCTGACTTTGTTTTCAGGTAATACTGGCCTTATTAAATGAATTTGGAAGGATTCCATCCTATTTTTTTGAAGAGATTGACTTCAAATGTTTTTTAGAAATCACTAGTGAAGCCTTCTGGGTCTGGACTTTTGTTTGTTGGAAGGTTTTTGCTTACTGGTTCAACCTCCTTACTAGTAATTTGTTCAGATTTTCTACTCGTGATTCTGTCTTTGTAGATTGTATATTTCTGGGAATTCAACTATATATTTTATGTTACCCAGTTTGTTTGAATGTAGTTATTCATAGTGTCCCTATGATCTTTTGTATTTCTGTGATTTCAATTTATAATGTCTTCTATTTCCTTCATAACTTTCAGTTCTTTCTCTTTTTTTCTTGGTTAAGTCTAGAAAAACTTTATTTTGCTTATCCTTTCAAAAATCAGCTCTTAATTTTATTCTATTTTCTTTTTAGTCTCTTTCATTTGTTTTTGCCCTAATCCTTGTTATTTCCTCCCTTCTGCTAGCTTTGGGCTTCTTTTTCTAGTTCCTCAAGGTGTAAAGTTAGGTTGTTTATTTGAGGTACTTTTTTCTTCATGTAGGTGTTTATTGCTATACACTTCCCTTTTAGAACTGCTTTTGTTGCATACCATAACTTTTGCTCTGTTGTGTTTCCATTTTCATTTGGCTCAAGGCATTGATTTCCCTTTTGGTGTCTTCTGGTTGTTCAGCAGCATGTTGTTCAATCTCCACATATTTGTGAATTTTCATTTTCTTATAATTGATTCCTGGTTTGATACCATCATGGTTGGAAAAGATGCTTGTTATGATTTCAGTCTTAAATTTATTAAGAGTTGTTTTGTGGCCTAGTATATGATCTATCCTAGAGAATGTTCTATGTGTGCTTGAAAAGAATGTATATTAGATTGTTTTGGGATGGACTGTTCTGTGTGTGTCTGTTAGTCTGTCTGGTCTAATGTGCAGTTCAAGTCCAATGTTTCCATATTGATATTTTGCCCAGATAATCTATTGCTGAAAATGGAATACTGAAGTCTTTATTATTATATTGCTATTTCTCCCTTCAGAAATATTAATATTTACTTTATATACTTAGGCCCTCTTATTTTGGGCGCATAAATATATTTACAATTGGTATGTCCCCTTCATTAACTGACCCATCTTGTATAATGACATATTTGTCTCTCATTATATTTTTTTAGCTTAAAGTTTATTTTATCTAAGTAGAGCTACCCTTGCTTTCTTTTCATTTCCATTTGAGTGGAATATCCTTTTCCATCCCTTCACTTTAGTCTGTATGTCCCTTAAGCTGAGGTGAGACTCATAGTCAACAGATAGTTGTCCGTTCAGCCCCTCTATGTCCTTTTGATTAGAGAATTTTGTCCTTTTGCATTTAAAGTAATTATCAATAGTATGGGCTTACTATTGCCATTTTGTCAGTTGTTTTCTGGTTGTTTTGTAATTCCTGTGTCTATTTCCTCAGGTTAGGGTTATTTTCAGCCATTAATTCTTTGAAAATGCTTTCTGCCTCTTTCTCTTTTCCTTCTTGGACCTTTATAATGTGTATATTGGTCCATTTGATGATGTCCTGTAAGTCCCTTAAGCTATCTTCACTCTTTCTCAATCTTTTTTCTTTCTGCAATTCTAATGGGTTGAATTCCACTGACGTCTGAGTTTGCTGATCCATTCTTCTGATTGACTGGGCTGCTGTTGAACTGCTCTTTTGGATTTTTCAGGTTGGTTATTGTATTCTTCAGCTCTGTGAATTCTGTTTGGTACTTCTGAAATATTTTCTATCTGTGTTGTAATTTTCTTGGTGTGCATGCATTGCTCTTCTGACCATGGTCAGCATCTTTTGACCATTATTTTTAATTCCCTCTCAAATTAGTAACATATCTATTTCAATAAGACTTGTTTCTGGATATTTATCTTGCCCATTTGTTTAGGACATAGTTGTTTCTCCATTTTCCTTTCCTCTGTGTTGGTTTCTATGTATTTTATCTAGATAAGAACAGCCACCTCTCCCAGTCTTGACAGAATGGTCTTGTATAGGAGATGAACCTTGTTGTTTAGCCCAGCCTGAGCTCTTAGTTTGTCTTTCAACCTTATGTGATTGTCCAAGCCTCATGTTTATTCTTTGGTATTCCCAGGAGAGGGTGTGCTAAGACCTGTCAGTGTCCCAAAGGGCTGACCATAGTTAGCACCTGGATGCAGGCTAATTATAATCTGGACGCTCATGCAGTAGGTGGGAAAGTATATAGGTAAGCCCCTATCAGGGAGAATTGGAAATGGGTTTTTTGCCTGTTCCCTCTGTTCTGGGTCTGGGTGTATATATCCACAGAGTAGGGGTGGGAGGAGAGGGTGCTCCTTCACTCATTAAGAATTATTTTATTGTTTGGTACTCTTCTGTGGGACTTATGAATGCAAGCCCTATGGGCTACAGAGCCAGGCAGTCCAGGGACCATCTGCTGGGTGACAGACACAAAAGCTCTGGGGCACAGATGTGTGTATGAGCCCTTAGAGGAAGATATTAGTGACCTGGCAGTGAGCAGGAAGCAGAAGGTGGGAGAGGCGTCCTCCAGCTTGTCTCTAGGAAGATCATATCTGGCCCTAGTTCCTGCTAGATTAGAGGCCTGGCCCTCAGGTAGCAGCTTTAAAATTCAGATAAAGCTTTCAGGGAAAAACGGGATGGGTGATTTCATCTGCCTTCTCTACTCTGAGCCCCAAGGGGATAGCCAGAGTGTTGGTGTGCTTTTAGAATTGCTTCTTTATTTGCTAGTCTTATGGATCTCAGGCACAAGCTTTGTTAGCATTCAGAGCTAGTTGTTTTGGGATTCTGTCCCTCTAGTGGGAGTCTTAAATGTTTGGGCACTAGATGTGGAGTCCAAACCCTTCAGTCCTCTGGTAGAAGCCAGGAGTTTGGAGTTCCCTCCCAAACGTATGGTGCTATGTTGGGAGTGACGGTTATGGTTTGTCTCACCTTTTACTACCTGTCCCAGTGTGGGTATTTTCTCATTTATCCAATGTGTAGGAGCTGTTCGGCTACTGTCTGGACTTCTTCAGAGGGATTTGTTCCATGTGTAGCTGTACATTTGGTGTTCCCATAGGAAGCTGCTAAGCTCCCCTCCTATGTTGCCATCTTGGTTGACTCCGCCTTCTGAACATAGATGATTTAAGAACTACTTTATAAGAAGTTTTAACAGACTCATTATCTGTCCTGTCTGAAGTTGACCTCCATTCTTAAAATAAGTATTGTTTCAAAACAAATACTATGAGTATTTGTAAAAGCTCAAACTAAGAGGGGATTAGGAGGTCTTGGGGTTGTGCCCCACATCTGCTTTGTTGTATTGATTACTTCACTTGTGAGGAACATTTTGACACTTAATCATAAACAATTCCAGATAAGAATCTCTGGGATGGAACCTGAAAAATCTGCATTTTAACATGCTCTCCAGGGGATTATTACATAGACTGTAGTTTGAGTTCATATTGCCCTCTAGACTATATGTTATTTTTGTTGACATCATTTACCAATTTTACCTACTAATTTATTCTAGTTATTATTAGACTTAACATCTAATTTGATAGGCAGTTTGATTTCTTAGTCTCTCCTTCCTCGGAGGAATTTTGATTCAGTGGGTTGTACTAAGTGCAAACAGCAGAAACAACTGCAGTGGCTGTTGTTTGTTTCCCCAGATGTGGGGGAGGCCACTCAGAGACTTGGTTTGCAT